>CM033715.1:11257374-11857374 GCA_019671005.1 Hibiscus mutabilis
GGGCTATTAACTTGTAAACCTTTGTAATGGACTCTTATAAATTGTAATGGATTTTATTTAATACAAGTGAACTCTTTGGACCTATTTCTTTTAGCTAATAATTCTTTTTGAGTTTTATGACAACTAATTCTAATAACAATGATAATTATAATTAAAAAGTAGTATACAAACAAATAATGAAAGCAATAATAATGATAATAATAATAATGAAGAGAATTATAATATAATAATACAACAACAATGTGTAAAAGAACTTTAGTGAAAAAATCAGTGACAACATAATTTTTTTGAGTCTTGAGCAAAAATTAAAAAATGAGTCCATATAGAACGAAAATATGTTCTACTACTACGAACAATTAATTTAATATTTATTAATAAACCATAGAAACATTATTAAAATTTATCAAATACATTATTTTTATTATTTTGTTAAGAAAATACCTTAAACAGGGACATAGTTTAATGGGCTTTGTCCTCTTATATAATTTTTAAAAAAATTGGTTTATTTATGAATTTCCCCCTCACTTTTAAATATTTTTATTTTGCCCCCAACCTCAAATCTTGGCTCCTCCCTGACTTTAAATACAACAAAAACAATAATGAACAACAACTAACTAATTAGATTGTCACCTAAAAAATATGTGAAGTTATGAAGATAAAAGGTGTAGGCCCTGAATGGATGCTCATATTATTTCCCTTACCAGACGCCATGCCATTGTATCAACTTTATAAATTATGTTCAAATTCATAATTATCTTTTTCAAAACTGTAATGCATTTTTATCTATGAACCAACATTTGTAGATATATAACTCTTTTATTTGGAAAATGACCAATCTTTTTTTTTTTTGTAATTGTTAGTGTTAAATTCACAACTGTGTAAATGAGAACTGCATTCACTTAGCAGCTTACATAAAAAGAGAAGTTGACTTTATTTGACAGTTAATTAACCAATAAACCAGTTAAGTCAAAAACTTGTCAACCAGCTAAGATGCCAAACAATACTTTTCAATATGTATATATTTTTTATATATCATATTCAAATCAGACCATGAGTTTTCCGACCAAAATCAACAAAAAAGGCAACATGGCTCAATATAAAATTGGAGTTAGAACATTTCGTATTCCCCGTAAACACTTGGGATAAATTATTAGATGGATTCGGCTCACTACGTCATTTATGGTTCATCCAACAACATTAACCTATTATAGTGTAATTTTAAATCTTAAATTAGTTTTAAAGTTTTAAAATTATTTGATTAAGATTAGTATTGTATCAATTAGACCACTCCATTAATCTAAAACAACTTAGACATCAGATTTTATTTTGGATCTGAAGTGATGCATGGTTATTGCATGAAGAGTTTAGATATGACATGATTCAAAAACAAGTACAACTATTTTTTTCTTTAACATATCAGATTCAAGTTATAAAATGTGATCCATGCATTTTAAATATGTTCTTCATCAATCTAAACTAATATTTAAACTTTAAACTATAATATTAACATATGATTCAATTTATCTGAACATAAATTATCTCCAAGGGAATAAAATTGTGTAGCACATGAGCATATGGTAGTGGTGGAAAAAGAGGTCCTCAATCTCTGTAACTTTGACCCGCCACATGGTTTTACAAGTTTGTTTGATTTGCTTGCCCATATTTGTCAAACATAAAATAAAGATAAAATCCCACAAAGTTTCTCGGATGATGAGAATGCAAGTCAATTATGGGTTAAATATAATGAATAAAAAATGTTATTAAGGATGAATCGAGGAGGCTGATTGGTGGTCGTCCCCTGAAAATTTGAATTTTTTAAAAAAATTTCTATACATTTCCTATTGAAAATTTATTTTCGCCTCACTAAAATTTTATAAGTTTATCTCTTAAAATTTTATAAGTTTATCCCACCTAACATAAAATCATGTGTGTTGGCACCATGGGATGTTATTGGGGACAAAGGGGAATACAAAATACATACATTATGATATGTTAACCATATATAATCCAAGTTGATCAATTTGCTTAGTTTTCCCATATCAATTTAATCATGCCAACCATTTGATCGCTCTTCTGTGTTTTTTCCCCATGCATCATGCCACGAGTCACATGCATCCATCCATCCATCACTGACTTGTTTATACATAGAAAAATATATTATATTTGTTTGATTATTTAATTATTGGGTACGACGTCAAAAAAAAGTTGTTTTGTATTGTAACTAGTTTAGTCACATACATTTAAACTATGTTTCCTTTTTCTCTTTCAGTTGCTTTTCCATTGTTTTACTTTTACGTGGATTTGAGATATTAGATGATAATGTCACGAGTCATTGAACATTACCTTGCATGCCTAACGACGTGTTTGATGGGTTAGAAATTGAATGAAGTCCGCCAGGAACGGAGTCAGGATTTAGGGTTAAAAGTAAACTATAAATATTTGAAAGTGGAGGGGACAAATTCATTAATAAACTAATTTTAAAAAAAAATAAATAAGAGAACAAAAATAAAAATATATATATATCTTCGAGGGTGGGAGGGCGATTGTCCCTTCCCACATAGTTCCGTCACTGAAGCCACGTGTCATGTACATCTTCTGTTTATATGTCTATTTAAATGCATGTTTAATAGGATATATAATAATCAATATTATATGTCGTAAATTGCTCAAAAAAATAGGTGTCATTCACCCTTGTCACAATTGGTGTTCGATCTTTCTATCTTATAATGTTCATCTAAAAATCAGATGCTTAAGGGTAAACTATTTTAAAAAATTAATTAAATTATTTTTCACATATATTAATTAATACCGCTGAATACTGCTGAATACTACTAATACTGAACACTATTAAATTAATTAATAAAGATTAAAAAATTTAAAGACTCAGTATACAATTAATAATTATTTTAAAAAATCAATTAAATTATTTTTCATATATATTAATTTTTGAATTTTATTTTAATAAGGGTAAACTAAATATTTAGTACCTCACCTATTTCTGTATTTATATTTTGGTACCTAAACTTCCAATTGCTTCAATGTTATCATTTAACTTTTAGTTTTGCTTCAATGTTATCACTTACCCGTTAACCGACGTTACCAATAGTTAAAATATTGTGTATAATAATACATTTAGTCATCCACGTTTGTACACTCAATAATTTAGTCCTGATTTAAAAAAATAATAAATTTAACCCTCATTATTTAAACATTAATTCAATTTGGCACTTTTTTAATAAAAACAATTTAACCCTAAACTATAAACCTTAAACCCCAGACTCTAAATTCTTAAACTATAAATCATAAACTCAAAATCTTAAACCATGAAATGTACCTATCGATTTTTACTAAAATTGTGGGCTTCATTATTGTTGAATTAAGATACCGATGAATTGTTAGAACTTTTGCGAGGTGTGTCCTCCAAGGGCATTGCAGGTTCTTTCACCATATAATCTATATTTAAAATCTAGTGTTTTGATGTTTCTTTATTTCAACATTTTATGTTTAAAAGCTGCAATTTTTATCTCTGCAAATTTTTTTCTAGAGACTCAATGATTGAGATCTCATTGAAATGGAGTAATTACTTCTGAAATTCGTTTTGGACCTTTGTTACCAGCAATGACATCAACATTCAACAACATCTTCTTTTTTTACATTGGATTTTGTCACAGCTCTTTCTGCAAATGACATATCACATCTATGACATTTGAGGGTTTCTCTTGATTCTTCTTAACCCGTCTTGATCATGCTATGTTGTTGTGAATTTTGTTTCAGTGGCTTATGTTTTCCATCTATATTACTCTAATTTGTGTGCCAGTTTTGAACACATGTATAACCTGATTTTTTTTCTTAAGATTCTCATATATTTAGAGGGTCTTTGCAGGATCACATCCTCATATTCATATTCGGATATGTGTTGAGCATGTCGTTCAAAAAAATATATGTGTCGAGCATGAAATAGTTAGTTGTCTGCAAGCAAAGCTTGTCGATGTGCGGATTTTCTTTGTGAGTGTTTCTCCCCCAATCCTTAATGCTCCATGTTTCACTTCTGCTACTATTCGTTTCCATAAATTCCAATCGCAGTGCATTGTCTAATGTAATACATGCTTAGTAAACTTCACCTGTGATCGATGATTCAAAGATTGGATTGTAGATTTTAAGATTCATAATGGTATATGGCTTAGGGTATAGGTTTAAGAGTTTAAGGGTTTAAGGTTTAATAGTTTAGGGTTTTAGGTTGAGGGTTAAGGGTTAAATTATTTTTTATAAAAAATAGGGTCAAATTGAAATAATATTTAAATAATAAGGGTTCAATAGAAATACGGAAATAGGTGAGGTACTAAATATGTAGTTTACCCTTATTAAAAAATTCAAAAATTTAATACATATGAAAAATAATTTAATTAAATTTTTTAACTAATTATTAATTGTATGTTGAATCCTTAAAATTTCTAATCTTTATTAATTAATTTAATGGTGTTTAGTGGTATTCAGCGTTAGTGATGTTCAACGGTGTTCGTCACACATGGTAGACTCGTCCATTATCAGGCCCCTCTTTTATATTTAGATAAAAATATATTAAATATTTAAAAATATTTGATCTCATGTATCTTAAACAGACAGTAATCATTTTTCTTAAATTTAGATTTTGTCATCAATTTTTTAAGAAAAAACTAATCAACAATTATAGAAAAATTCCTAACCCATTCCATTATTATTTTTTTACTAGTGTATTGTTTTTTTGAAGTTACAACATTTTATATTGAGAAGCAATTCTTACAATCACCAATTGTACGAGTAAGTATCAATTAGGGCAACAATTACTGTTGAAATCGATTAATTATAAACACTGAACTGTATAATTAACTCAACAACTAACTAGAAATAGAACAAAACTAGACTAAACACACACACATAATTTACTAGTGTAATGGTTTTTAATTGGAATTATATATGGTGCAATAACGATAAATAAATTTATTTATTGAACTACAATCCATTACCTATTAAAGAACCATCGATTGCTGTAGTGTTGTTTTTCTAATAGTCTTAAGGTGATTAAAATGTAATATCTATTCATACATATTTTTAATTATTTGACAGTGCACATATACCTTGCAGACAAAGCGATTTGAACTTGGAATTTCTGAAATAAATATCATCTTCCTTTTTACTAGGACCACTTATTGAATTTTTTAGTATCGTTTTTAATAGATTTATATATGATTTATCGACAGTTTATAATTTCAGAGTCGTTAAAAAGATATACTCCATAATTATATATATAATTATTTTTAAACTTTTACATTAAGTTTATGCACCGTGTGTGTTTTATATTCGGGGCCTTTAATATGCTTTGTGCTTTTAATTGTCAGTGACCAAACGGGCCACATACCTAGTTTGAAACTTTTAAGTTGATTGGAAATACCAAGGCCCATAGGGATTCAGTTTTGTTAGATGTGCTGACTTTTGTTGTAGTACAATTATAGATGTATTTTAATATACCATTTTGAGTATTTTAAAATATTCATTTTTATTTTTTAATAAAATATATAGACATGAAAATATACTAGGAGAGAACTCTTTTGGCCCAAGAACCCGTCTCTGGTTATAAAATTAAAATATTTAATACATTTTAGTTTAATTACAATTTGACCTTTGTAAAAATAAATATTTAAATTAGAAAATATAATAATTTATTAAATATATAATCAAGTAGTGATTGAACTAAAGAATGATGAACTTGTAATATCAGTTTTTTTTTAGTTTAATATCAATTTAAGTTTTTATAAGTTTAAATATTAGGTAAATTAGGCATTGCTCCATGAATTTTTAGCTTTAAATTCTTAACAAACCCTTGAATTTTTTAAAAATTCAACATTTTGGCCCATATGAATGTTCAATCCAACTTCATACCAGAAATATACTTCAATTATATGTGTAAATTCCTTTATATGTAAATATACATTCTTAACAAGATTAATTTTAAAACTTAACAAGTTGCTCCAGTAAAAAAGTGGATGATGCTTATCTTAGAAGACTCGGGTCCAAACACATGTATGTGCAAGAAGTGTGCACGTTGTCAAATAATTAAAAAAATAAGCATAAACAGATATTACCATATAATCACACAAAAATATTAACAAAATAAAAAAAACTAATTTTAATTAATAATTTAATTCAAATCATTATAAAATTGATAGATAATTTAAAATATCAGAATCTGCCAATTCGGTACATATTGGTATAGATTGATATTGATGAAAAAAAAACATAAATTATAAAAAAAATTGACCTATATAAAATTTAGACTACATAATATATGTCTAAGACCGAAAACACTTTTTAAGAATTTGAACAATATAAAATGAAATGTTATTCGATCAATAAAACATTTCGTTTAAATTCAATTACGACAATATAAAAATAGTAATATCTATTTAATATCATAATTTTTTTATTTTAAACAATTTCTACTTAAAAAGGAAAAAATTTATTTCTACTAAATCTTAAACACAAAACATAAAAGAAGAGAATTGTGTTAACTGAAAACTTTAACAAGCGAACCAAATTACCTCAACAAAGTTTTCAAACATTTTACTAACAAATTATTTAATCTTTTACCATTATATTTGTTTCGGAAATATGCTTTGGTTCTCATCATTCATTTTCTTTGATAATAGTGAATATTAATAAAAAAAAATACTCAAAAACTGTCGGTCCACACACGTATAAATATCCCCAAATCCCATTTACTGACTGAATCGTACTAGTCAAAATAATGGTCATAAAACATGCTAAATTTTGTCCAAAACTGACCTAATAATGCTTGCCTACAACTTGCAAATAAATTAGGGCAATTTGCAGAAGGCAGCATTTTGGATCCAAACAACATGAAGCATCCCAAAAGACTTGGTTCATTCAACTTCACTGCTTACGCTTTGCAACTTGGCTAGCCTGCCAAACTAGAACGCCGTCCCTAACAGTCTGCTACTAAGCTTTTTAAAACATGAGCCAAAGTTCAGTGTTAGGAACAAAACATCAATTTTAAAAAGCACGGTGAGTAAATTTGTAATTAATCTAAATTTTTATTAGAAATTATATAAATTAAAGGTAAAAAAAAAGGGAGAGTGGGGAAGCTAAGAGCCCCTCCCATATATAGCTTATGTTATATGGGGGCTGCTAATTTTTTTTGGTATAGTCCATGTCTATTTTATGGTCTATGTTCAGAATTTGTAGATTTATCTTGCAATAATGTCGTCTTCAAAGTTCGAATATGAATTTTCTCTTTAAAAATATATTGTACATTATCATTACACCCAACATTTGTTAGCGGGCTATTAATTCTTTAATAATTCATTTTTAGTTTCAGATTAATCACAAGTTTGATAAATTCAAAGTTGTTTGAGTAAGACAAAACAGATATCACTGGATCAGTGGATCTATCAAATACTATGACGCTTTTTTTTTTGAAAAAATAAATAAAAGATAAATGTGAGTAATTTGATTGGTATGTATAAATTAAGGTTTTGATATGTAGAAGCAGCAGACTATACCACTTAAGCCCAAAGAGTTATTAATTTTATATAGTATAGTCTTCGATTGATATATTTTTTGGTACTCGGCAGTTACAATATTATATAAAGACTTTGATTGCAGTTTGCAATTACAAGAATGTAATACAAAATTGATATAGCTGTCATGCCACCCACATGATTAGTGTTCATTGTGTGAGACTAAAATATTACAAGACTCTTAAATAAAATTTAATTTTATCAAAAATACTACATTATCTACACTAATATAATATATTACACTTTTACAAAATAAATTTAAATTTTAAAGACGATTTTATCAAAAGAGGTGACAATAAATCTCAAAAAAAACAAAATAAAAAACTCATGTTGCCACATGTTTTTTTATTAAATTACACACATCATTAAAACAAGCATTTAAGGCATAATAAACTCTCTGGTCTTACTTAATTTCCTCCCGCACGCAAAAAACACTGAAACTATATTATAATTTCATGTTTATTGTTTATTATTTATCTCTCATTTTTCTTTTAGTGTAAGGAAAAGAGTTGCACTCGTCAGAATTCCAACTTTATATTTTAAAACAAAAACCGAATTAAACTTCAGATTTGGACAAACTCGGGATCCGATCAGACCGTGCTCGGGAGTGGAAGAGTTTTTCAAGTTAGAATCTCTTTAAACTCATATTTATATTTAACTCGACTCGAATAACTTAAAATCAGAAAATTTAATTTTTTTAATCGAATCGAGTTTTGTTCACTCTTAATTGTTATAAAGTAATGGAAAGCATTGTTAAATTGTCTTGCGTAGAGTAGAGAAGAAAGACAGACAAACTCCCCAAAGTAACGTAGTTTGAATGTTTCGGTGTTTGTGTTGGCCATCTAAGAATATTCCTTTACTTAGTAAACCTTTTGACGTCCGCGTTTTGTGGGAAAAAGAGAGAGGAAAATCAAGACGAATGTAATAGGAAAAGGGCTAAGACATATAGATCGATGACACACTATGTGAATTTTGATTTATTTTTTTATCTAAGTACATCAATTTTCAAATTATCTTATTAAAATGATAATTATTTAAGATTATTTTTTGAAATGACACAAAAGCAAAAAAAGTGTCTTGTTAGAAGAAGTGTTTTCATCTATTAAAAAAAAGTGTTTTCAAAATGTGCTTTTGGCAAAAATGTTATATTTTAATATACAAATTATGTAGAAAAAAATAACATAATTCTTTTAATAAAATTTAAAACTTAAACTCTTGTGTCGAAATAATAACGGGACCCGTTCGTTAAAGATTTATATTATTTGTTTAGATTTTTCCAGATTTTTCATAACCCTTTATTTCTTTTATTTAGCTAGAGCAACGGGTGCTATAGCAAAACTGATTGCAAAAGAGGAGAAATCGACCACATTAAAATTACCTTATGGGGAGGTCCAAAGTAAAAAAAAAAACTTATAACTTATATAACAAAGTCAAAAAAGACTTTTTTCAAGCATTTCTTTTTGCGTGTTGTAACATAGTAATGATCTTTTCTCAATTAGGAGAGATGGCTCTAATCCGTTGTGTGACTTATTCGTACCCCAGATTAAGTTGATAGGGGCTTTTGGCTAATGTATGTTCAGGGGTCAGCCAGTCAACTACCTTCTTATCTAATGAGGTTTTCAATACTCGCGAGATTATTAACAGTACCTTTTTTGGAAAATGTTAATAAATTTTTAAATCCATTTCGTCGCCCAGTAGCGACAATTGTTTTTTCGGGGGATGAATCTAGAAAAATTCACCTATCCTAATAACAAAAAAATTTGATTTGAACGATCTTGTATTAAGAGCTAAATTAGCTAAAGATATGGGTCATAATTATTATGGGAAACCCGCATGGCCCAATGGTCTTGTATATATTTTTTCAGTAGTAATTCTCGGTACTATTGCTTGTAACGTGGGCTTAGCACACCATACACGTCATACTTTTAAACCCTAAACCTTAAGTGTATCAAAATATTTTTTTTGACAAATGTGTTTTTTATTTTAAGTAACAAACTAATCAGTATAGTCTAGAAATGTTTTTGTTTTACGTAAAAAATATATTTTGTTAGGTGTGACTTTCAGGATTGGAAAAAACATTTTAATTAAAATGATGTACGTAAGAATAAATCATTTTGTTGTTTGAATTGTAAATATTAGGGGTGTTTAAAATATCCGAGCTGATTATTCGTATCGAAATATTAATTTGACAAATGTGTTTTTATTTTAAGTAACAAACTAATCAGTATAGTCTAGAAATGTTTTTGTTTTACGTAAAAAAAATATATTTTGTTAGGTGTGATTTTCAGGATTGGAAAAAACATTTTAAGTAAAATGATGTACGTAAGAATAAATCATTTTGTTGTTTGAATTGTAAATATTAGGGGTGTTTAAAATATCCGAGCTGATTATTCGTTGATCCAATTTAAAAAATTGAATATTCGATTCAATTTTTATTTTTAGATCGAATATTTTATCCGATTTTAAAATTTCCGGATCGGATACGAATCGCAATATTTCAAGTTTCAGATTATCCGAAAATTTGAAAAATCAAAATTTTATGAATATTAATCTTGTTATATTTAACAATTTGGTGATTGTTATATCCGAAAATTAAAAACAAAAACAAAATTTTCATATATGTGAATCTCGTTATTTTTAGCATTTTGTTGTTTGTTATATTCGAAATTCTGAAAGTTTCATAAATACAACATTCAAATTCGAAAAAATAGTTAAATCAAATTATATTTTTGGATAATCAAATATCCGAATATGCAAATATCTGATTTTTTATCGAATACGGATCACTATATCATCAATCCGAAAACCCGAATATTTAAAAAAATCAGATCAAATCTAATCCGATATCCAACAATGAACTCCGCTAATAAATATAATGTAAAACTTTAAAACACATTACTTTACGCTGAATGTTCGATTAAAGTGATTTTTTTAAATTCAAATAACTTTTTGAGTTCTGAAAATTGTCAAAGGTCGAAAAATCCTTTGTCACTGATTTGGAGATCTTGGCCTTTGCAATAAATGTGAAATTTTTTCAAAATTTGTTGTCTGAGTTGATGCATGTGCGCCTTATTACCAATTGCGCCTTCCACAACAAAGGCACCCTCTTTCGCGTAGAACTCTGTAAATCCATTTCCTCCCTTGATCTACTATGGTTAACAATGTTATTGATTGGGATAAAGTAAACTTGGTAACTTTTAACACCTTGGTCTATGAATTCTTTTGTCCACGCTAATCCTCAACTTATCTTATTATTCTATTAAATTTAGAGTATTACATCATAAAAATGACAAAAAATCTAAATTCAAGATTAAATATTATTTTATCCTTAATTAATTTGGACCCATTTCGAGTTTGATCGGTGGTCTTTTGAATAAATAAAATAAAATTTATCCAAAAAAATTTGGACTCATTTATGACGTAAAAGTGGATGATCAAATTTTGACAATTTGAAGTAAACAAAAATAAATACGAATTCAACAAACATAGCAAAGGGGTTAAAACCACAATTAGAGCAATATCTTCTTCTTTTGAAATAACTTGCAAGTAATTTCCTTTTCATAATAAGGAGGTTGTATTTATCTGAATTTTCAGAAACATAAACTTGGAGGCGATGAATTAGATTAATTTAACAGAGAGGTGTCTACTGTCTAGCATGTCACGAATGTCTCCCAAGGCACGCAAAAGGTAGTGCCGAAAACAAGTGTTTAATTATTATTATTATTATTATTATTATTAATCACCATAATTATGATCCATTGATCGTGCCAACATGTGCATTAAAAGCATTAAACCACATGAGGGAGATGGGGTCAAATGATAATACACTTAGCCCACTCAACCGTGAACCACATCTTCCTGTACATGGATCGGTTTTCCTTTTCATAAACACCACCGCCATGGCTGCCTACCCTCTACTATTCCCTGCTGTCCCTTCGCTGTGTTCACGCGGGAATAACACAAAAAGATTTTGACTTTTATTTTCATGGAATCAAAAAAGTTGGAAATTATAAATGGTTGTTTTGGAAATAATTTATATAAATGAAGCAATGAATTGGCAGCATCCGACTACAAAGACCAGTTCATAAACAATGAACAAATTCACTGTACATGACAAATTCATCCAAAATACAAATCCCAGAATGGAAAAAATTAAATTAAGATTAATGTTTGTGTGAAATGCGAATTCAATTTGATTGTAAATCCAGTTTCTCTTTTTTGGCAATGAAGAAACGTGGTTTCTTTGTTGGCAATGGACTTTCAACCTCTTCTTCCAAGTAAATTTGACTCAATCTTCCTTCTTTGTTTTCCCCCCAGAACTCCGGTAAAGCGGGTAAGTTGAGGTCAAAGTCGAAGTCGGGGACACGGCGGCCTTGGATCAACGTGCCGCCGCCTGATGACGTCACCCCACTGACGCTGACGCTAGCGCTACCGGTCTTGTTGTTGCTGGTGTTGCCACCTTCGTAGTGGCAGCGTTTGTGGCCTCCCAAGGCTTGGCCTGTAGGGAAACTCTTGTGGCAGATGGAGCACTCGTGAAGCCTTCCGCTACCGTTAGTCCCGCTGGTGATTGTGCTGGTCGTTGACGGATTATCGACGTTGGATGCAACAGCCGCATCGGCGGAGGGTTTACGGTGGCTGGCTTTATGCCCACCCAGAGCTTGATAAGAATTAAAAGCCTTGTTGCAAACGCTGCACTTGTACGACAACTTCAAAGGCGGCGGTGATGAAGAAGAGGACGGCTGAAGACGATCACGATCAGCCCCATCGTTGTCGGCGGAGCGGCCACGAGCGAGCATGATGAGACAGAGAGCGAGGTACTCTTCCTCACTGGTGGGTTGGATTTCAACATCGGGATCGGCGGGAGAATCGCTGCGTTGGCGTTTAGAGCGCTTACCTTTCTTCCATGTCTCCATATCATCGTATTTGCTGGCGAAAGGGGCAGCCATGGTAGGAGAATTGAGAGCTTCCAGAGCCATTTAATGAGTGATTTTGTTGAGAAGAAAGTAGGTTTGTTGGGGGTGTGTAATTGTGAGGGGAGAGAGTGAAAAATGGTGGAGATGTGAAGGGGGGATATATATAGAGGAAGAAGAAGAGGGGGGCAAATGGGTTATTCGGTTCGGTTTTGGTTCAGGTCATTTTGGTTTGGTTTATTTTGAGTCTGATTATATTCGGTTTAAATTCGGTTCGATTCGGTTTTAGTTCAGGTCTATGGTGATTTCGGTTTGGGTATCGGGTCAAGACTTTAGTTCAGTTGATTTCGGGTCGAGTCAATATCGGGTTAATAGGAGATCAGTCGTTTTAATCGGTTTTTCAGGCCATGTTAGGTTTTTCCACCCTATTCATGACTTTATATAGCCTGTATATTTGGCTTTTTAGTGTCTTGTGCGACAATTCAAATCTCATATTTATTTATTTATTTTAATATATATTTTTTATTTCGGGTTGCCTTCAGTTTGGGTTGTTTTTGGTTCGAGTGAAATTAGTTCTGTTTTATTCGATTCGGTTAAAAATCGGTTCGGATCTATTTTCGGTTCAACTGAAATTCAGTTCAGTTCGGATTTCGAATCAAATTTAGATCATCGTGTTCGGGTCGATTTCGGATCTTGGTTCAAATAAATCAATTCAGTTTTCGGGTCTCAGGTCAAATTTGCGGGGTCTAGGAAGAAGTGAAGTGGGTCAACTACAACAACAAGGGAAGGGCAGCCTTTAGTTTCTTCCAGAGATTTTCTATGACTGCTTCCAAGTCAATTCCATGCTACTCGTATTTATCGGTTATGCCTGCGCTTACTATTATTACATTATTATTATTATTAATTTGGATAATGTAGTATTAATCATATTTAGAAAAGATAAATGAAGCCACTTGAGTTTGGGGTCTTAACTCTTAGGGCGTGTCCACCACCACTCATATGGTCAAATTCTCATCTCATTTTGCAATTTGCATTGGTCCTTGTACTGAAAATTAAACACTTGATTTTTTAATTAATTTAATTTCTTACTAATACTTTTCATCAAAAATTACCATCTTATTATTATTATTATTAAATGGATTTTAATAGAACATATAAATAGTGTTATACACCTGTACTTATTATTATTTGGTATGATTTATTTATAATTTCTATGCACGTAAAATTTTGAATTAATTCAATAGCACAATTGTATAAATACAAACCATTATCTTCATCAATGTATGCTTAACATTTGAGTTTCTATATAGAACAAATAATTAAACATCTTTTTTTTTAATCTTACTCAGGACTTGACATACATAATACACATGAGTGAAATAATAATTAAGTTGTTAAAATCTTAATCAAATAAAAAATTGTAAAAATGTGTGTAACGGTACTAGTTTTACTGAAGCTAAATTATATTAGATCTATTAATTAATTAATTAGAATCGATATTTTTATTATAAAATTATTATTATTATTATTATTATTATTATTATTTAACTCTGCATAAAACTTGGAAAGAGTAAGCGAAGCCGCTTGAGCTCTGTGGTGTTAATGCGTGTTCACCACGACTCATTTGGTCAAAATACTGATTCAATTTGGCATGCAAGTAAATATCAAACTCTTTCTTTTTAAAATCAACACAAAAATGTATTCGCTGATTTCTTTTTGGGATATTTGTTTATTTCCAGTCCCTTTCTTTAATAATGGCTTTTGCCGCAGCATCTGTTATTTCTTTCGATTTTTTAAAAAATACAAAATAAAAACAAAAAATAGTTTCCCATTCCACCATGATTTCTCAATGATTCTCCATCTTAAAGGTTACTGCAATTACCGGCCAAATAAAAAAACAATTACGACAGGCATCGAACATCACTGAATACTATTAACGCTGAACATCACTGAACATTATTAAATTAATTAATAAAAATTAAAAAATTCAATAACTTAACATACAATTATAAATTATTTAAAATAAAATTTTAATCAATATATATATATTATATTTTTTAAATAATTAAATTAAATATCATCCATAATTAATCCTTAAATTAAAACTCTAATTTTTTCCTCAAATTAAAACCCTAAAGCCGATCTTCGTTGTTGATGATTTTTATAAGTTCAGCATTAGAGCTTGACATTTTCAAGTTGAAGACAACAGTAAAATAAATTTAGGGCAAGGAACAAAATATAAAAAAAAACAAAAGAAAAGGAAAAACTATGGATTTGAGAAAATCCTGAGAAAGTTAAAAAGCGAAGGTCCGAGAAAGAGTGAAAGACCCGAAATAGGCTGCAAGCAAATTCGAAGAGAGAGTTGGGAGAGCCATTTTTTCTGTTTTAATTTGAGAAAAAAATTTAGAATTTTTTAATTTAAAAATTGACTATAATTGATATTTGATTTAATTATTTGAAAAAAATAAAAATATAAAAAAAAATAAATAAAATTTTATTTTAAATAATTTATAATTATATGTTGAGTCTATAAAATTTTTAATTTTTATTAATTAATTTAATAATATTTAACAGTATTTAATGTTAGTTGTATTCCGCAATGTTCGACGTCTCATTCAAAAAGCAAATAATAAAAAGTCAGTTACGACATGTGGCGATACGTAGTTGGTTGGGAGGAACATTAGTGACCTTTTTGTCATGAAAATGTGCTTGGTTTTGGTAGTTCATCGCTGGTTGGCCTCTAGAAAGAAAGACAGCTAATTCCCGAGAAGCTTCCATAATTGGCCACGTGTGGAACTGGAACAATACCAGCTTCCATAATTGGCCACGTGTGGAACTGGAACAATACCAGCTTCCATGATTATCTTGCAACAATCTCCCTTTTGCTCTTTCTCACCTTTTGTGGAAGGATACGGAACTAAAAATTTATAGAAGAGAATTATTATGAGATTAAAAATTTTGGGCATGGTAAAATATTAAAAAAGATTGAATGGATTATAAACTTAATTTTATTCTTTTTTATAAAAAATATTTTATTATTATTAAAAAAAATTAGTAGGAGCTCACGCCCTCAAAACTCTCTTATGTTTTGTCTATGACCGGAAACCTAATGTACACCAAAGTTACGATAGAGCACTAACTGAAGTATTACAAAATATAAAAATTTAAAGTACTGCACTTTTTGATACCGTTATTACCCCTTTTGAATTTTCAATTATTTATTTTAAAATCCAAGAAATTTCTTAATTTCTAAAATTGAGCTTCTCCCTTGAACTATATTACACCCATGTTTAAAATTCAATTTATGTACTTGAATAATAAAAGACTTATTTTTTTATATATTGTTTGAATCTCCGATTTCACGAGTATAGAGATGGTGATATATTTTTATATAAAAACTATTTTTCTATTGAAATACTAGTGATCTTTGTGTCTTGATAACTAAAAAACGGAGGGATTGTTTTGTTAAAATTTGAAGGTATAAGGGTACTTATGTAAAATCAGGCCGGAGTGGAGCTCTCTAAGTAGGAAGAGTGCAGTGGTAGAAGGGAGTGGGGGAAACAGTGTCTTAACAGAGCACGGAACCGACAAGGAATACGGCTCGTTTATTAGATTTCGGTGGCCTAATAATAAACCTAAGAATTAAACTCTTAATAAGAAGTGTTTAAAATTGAATTTAAAGACTAAGCTCTTAATAACAAGTATTAGAAAAATTAGGCACCTAAAAATAAGTTTTGAAAAGTGGCTCCTAAAAACAAGTATTTGATAAAAATTAGAACCCTAATAATAAATATTTAAAAAAATTGAGTTCCTAGTAACAAGTATGAAATAATAATTAGACCCTTAATAACAAATATTAGAAAAAAATAAATAAATTTTAAAAATATGTCCCTAATAATAAGTATCAAAAAATTTGAGCATGTAATAACAAGTATTGAAAAAAAAAATTGTAAGAGTAGACCTCAAATAACAAGTATTAAAAAATAGACTCTAATAACAAATATTAAAAAAAATAGACCATGAGCAGACATCTCTTTTGCCCAGGATTAAAGGTGACAAGTACCTATCATTGATACCTTAAATCCTATACTCTAAACTAAAAAACTTAAATTCTAACTAGGAATTCTAATTTCTAAATTAAACTATAATAAAATATCTCTGATGCTTTGAACCTGAGCGGTTATTTTTTGAGGGGTCGTAAAAGATTTTTTTTTACTTAAAAAAATAATTTAATAATATTTTTGTTAATATATATATATATGAATGAGTCTATCACGTGCGTCGTATACTGCTAAACAACGCTAAATATTATTAAATTAATTAATAAAGATTAAAAATTTTAATGACTTATTATAAAATTAATAATTATTTAAAATAAAATTTTAATTAAATTATTTTTTATATATCCAATTAAAAATAATTTAATAATTCTATTAATCCCCGAACAATCATCTTCTTTCGTCCCCTACATCAAACCCGCCAATTCCTGTCCCCATTTTAATGCACCTAAGAGTAACAGATCTTGAAAACGTTCCAATTTATCATCACCGACTCGGCCGTTATTCTCCATTATTCTCTCTCACCTCATCTTTCCTATCTTCTTCTCTCCCAACATTTCCTCTATTAAATTTAATATAGTGTCAGATCGAATCAAAGAATCACATTGAACCAACGTCAAAGTTCCCTTCTTTCTCTTTGAAATCACACTTTCGTGAACTCTGATGACAATATCACAGCTGTCCAATTTGATGATATGAAAGCGTCATTGCTCAATCACACTATTAAAAACGGCACCGATTTGGACCCCAACTATGTTAGTTACATCTGAAAGAAGAACAATCGAATGAAAACCAAAGCCCTATAAATTTTTGTTTTCCATTTGCTTGTTGGGTCAAATGAGTAATAGTTAGATTTGTTTGGAGAAACTCATATTTTTCGCGGTGATTCTGGGTCGGACATTAGTAATTCTCTGTTAAAAATGAGGGGATGAAGGAAGATGATTGTTCAGGGATTAACAAAATTTTTAAAAATATTATAAAGAGATATAAAATGTTTATTAAATTAAAATTTTCTTTTTTTAAAACAATTGTAATTATAATTTGAGTCCTTGAGATTTTTAATTTTTGTTAAAAAATTAATGATGTTCATCAACGTATTGCATTAGTAATATTCAGCAGTGTGCGACGAATATCGTAGAATTTTCCTATATATATATTTGTTGAAAAAAACTTTATATCTCTTATGCACTATAAATTAACGATTTTATTTTAATAAACTATAAATGTTAGAACCGTTTTATCTTATAACTTTTTGTATTTTGGATGAAGATGAAAACAAAGTGTTTAAGTTTCAAACGTTAGGATGTCCTGTTGGATATTTGGTCTTGCATCTTAGCTACCAATCAAAGCTCAGAAACATATATGTGTTTACCCATAATATTAGTTAGGAAAGCAGATATAAAAGAAGTCAATAATTGTAAAAAAAAAGAGAGTATTTCTTTAATGTTAATGCAACTGAACTGATATAACACACGTAGGCATGTCGTAATTCCCATGAGCTTGATGGCCAATCGGATGAGAACAAAACAATAGGAAAATCACGGCCAACAGAGTATTGCACGTAAATTCCACATACTTTTCAGTCTAAGCTACGGCAGCTGTGCCTGCCTGTGCCGTCAAACAACAACACTACTATTCCTATTAAGCCATTCGTTGGGCTGCGGCGAAACCCTAAATTACCCGTTTTCCAGTGAAGGCGGGGGGAATGTGTTAAAGTAAGAAGTGATGAGATCATTCCTCGCATAATCACTTGCCATGAATAATATTATTGCAGGTTGGCGGGACTTCCACAAAATTTTATATTAGGAGTGTGAATATTTATACTTAGTAGAACAATATAGGAATATGAACATTCCAAAGGTGCGAAATTAGAATAGACAGTTTTCGCCCCTTTTCGGTACCCTTATTTATGCTTTCACACTAAAAAATTTAGTTTTTGGTTTATGGTTTAAAGAAAATGGGGTAGAATATATTTTTAAGGTTTAGAGTTTAGGATTTAAAATTTAGAGCTAAGACTTAAAAATTATTTTTTTAGTATTGGGACATAGAAATAAGAACCAAAAGGGGTAAAAGATTTTTGTTCATAGAATTACAGGGACGGAACCAGGATTTGGGGGCAAAACATAAATGTTTGAAAGTGGAGGGCAAATTCATAAATAAATCAATTTTTTTTAAAATTATATAGGGGACAAAAGTAAAAAAAAAATCTTCGAGTGTATTGTGGAATTAGATCATCAATATAAAAAACAAAGAAAAATTCTAAAATATATAAAAGATCGAGGGGTGCTGAAATTTTCAAATTTCTTTATAGTTTAGATATTTCTTTGTATTTTCTATCGGTGATTAAATCTTACATCTCTTGAAATTTTGTAATTTCGCGCTCCGTGAATTTCTAATATAACATTATAAAAGATGTTCGTTTGTCCATGACGACTGCTTCTAGTACTTCCTCTGTTCATACCTCATTGCATGTGAAAGCTAACAAGAAAACGGGTTGCTGAATCCGATGGGTCAAACTCGGAAATGTGAATTGATTTTGGTTTAGGTTTCGTGGCAATGAGATGGAAGCTTAAGATCCAAAGACTTGACTGACAGCTAGTTTGTTTAATCGGGTTTTAAGGAGACTTTTGTTTTGGTAATAATTTGACTCATCCTATTGCCTACAGGTTAGGTTATATTATATACTTGTGCATGAATTTGTTTGAATGAGGAACACGGAGTCGTTGAAGTTGGTTGAAGTCTACTCAGACCACATGAAGGAAGTTTCATCTTAAGCCGGTCGCGGGTGTATATTGTAAAGTCAATGGTATTTCAAGCAATTTGGTAATCTCGTCAGAAATAGTATTCTACCATCACGGGTACAATATGATGCAAAAATTATAATGTCTTACGTACTTATATTCATAGACGAGCCAAGATTTGGAGTTGAGAGGGGCAAACTATAAATATTTAAAAGTTGAGTAAATTTATAAATAAACTATTTTGTAACAAAATTTAAATAGGAAACAAAGGTGAAAAAAAATTCTTCGGGGTGAGAAATACTTCGGTCTCTGCATATATTACATATTGATTATATCTTAGATCTATTCCTCAAAATTCAATTTAATTAATTTAAATTAAAATCTAATTTAATTAATTCACGGATCTGAGCAGTATAGTCTGTATATCGTATATGTTTCCAAAATATAAAGTATAAAAATAAATACTATCATATAATCGTATCAAAATACTAAAATAAATCAACAACTCAAACTTACTTCATCTAAATCTAAACTTGAATCCAAAAATATCAACAATTTAAGATAATTTAAACGAAAAATTCAAAATAATCTAATTTAAAAAGTCTGAAATAACAAACTCGAAATAAACTTATTTTTTTAAAAAAAAATTTAATTATAAAATATATAAAACCCAAGCCCACTTTCTTTATTCTTAAAAAGACTCGTATTGGGTTTATTTTTTTGGACCGTTGGATAAGGGTAATAAATAGCTCAGATTATTTCTTTATCTTTTTTTTTCTCAAGTGATAATCTTCACATTTTCTACTGTTAATCACATCCATCCATTTATATATATATAAATATATATAGGGATGAGATCCAGTTACATAGTATAAAACTCATTTAGTTTTACACTAATCCATGACCATTGGATAAGTGAAATGGATGGATGAGATTAACAGTAGAAAATGTGAAGACTATCACTTGAAAAAAAAAAGATAAGGAAATAATCTGAGCCATTTATTATCCTCATCCAACGGTCCGAAAACTGTGTAAAAATAATTGAGTTTTACACAGTGTAAGTGGATCCTAACCCATATATATATATGAGATGTGATCCAATTACACTATGTAATATATTTAAAAATAATAAACGTGTTAGCATTCTAATTTGGGAAAATATTTCGTGCACTACGGTAGTAAGAAAAAGTTCACATAAGCATATTAATTTTAGGGTCTAGAGATTTAATTTAAGGTTTAAGATTTAAGAGTTTAAGTTTATAAGTTTTAAATTTAAGGATTGTGGTTAAAATTTAAGGCTTAGAGGTTAGGGTTTAAGTTTTAAGGTAACATGAATAGGGATATAAATTTTAACCTATAAGCCCTAAATTCTAACCACAACCCTTAAATTATAACATAAATCCTTAAATTTAAATATATAAATCCTAAATTAAATCCATAAACCTTAAAATTAAAGTATTTGTGAAAACTTTTTTATTTCTACCATCAATGCATGAAATAATCACCCTTCTAATTTTATTTATGAGTTTTTTAATGTATTAAAGTCCTTTAAAATTTCAATTGCTAGCAATCAGGATACTTATTTTTCAATTTTTCCTTGAAAATGAAAATTTACACCTTTTCTACATAAATTATTTTTCATTTATAATTATTTCAGTTTTATTTTGAAAATTCAACACCAGTTTAATCCAAAGAATTTAGAAAAGAGATTACACAGATAACTGATATTTGAAAACAAAATATAGTACAAATCACCTGGTAATATTTTTCAACAAAAAGTGGAAGGGGAACAATAGCCTATGATTCGAAGAAAACTGGAAATGTATTTTCTTTCCAAACTTTCACTTTTCTAGTCAACCAAACACAACCAGACCATGCACTACAAGTATTTAACATATTACATTTCTATAATTAACATAACTATAAAGATCCTTACTCAGCTATGCTGGAGGGTTAGGGTACACTTTTGGTTTCGGCTCGACTTCGATTTCATTTACACTTCGTACAAAGATAGCATCTGGTTCATGTCTGCACACAAGAAAAGGATCAGAAGTTGGAGGTTGATATGTCAGAAATATATGGTTTACTTTGAGGTTTTCATGTTCAAATGAGAGAGTGTAGGAGTCATACGGCTTATCATCCTCTTCGAATGTGTAACTTGATGCCACAGCCAATAGTCGCCCATCTCTACTGAACAAAATAGCTGCAATGCTTGTTGGGTACTTTGAATACTGCAAAATATAATTTAATAATTGCGGTAAACTATCAGCTTTTTACTGTAAAATAAAACTGCAGTTCAATCCAATGACTAACCTGATACAGCCTCTTCTTATTGTTTCCATCCCACACATTAACGAAACCATCACAACCACCAGTTGCAAATGTACCATAGCTGCAGGTTGAGATTCAAAGCAGATATTAATTATTTTCAAGATCTATTTTTAAGCTTTCACAAAGAATCTCTTGAGCCCAGCTCAAAAGCATTAATCAAAGATATTGCAATTTATTTATTTCTCAACAGTATTTGAATCAAATAGGAGAAAAAAACGACCAGTGTGTCTTGCAGACTTCCAATTTCCCATCACATGTGAATAGAATTTTCAAATTATTAATTGTCATCTGTCTGTATCAGCTACTTGTACCCACACAGCCCAAATACTCTCAGGGCAATATGCCTTCATTATAATTAAGAACACCTACATACTACAAATAGTTAATATGCTATATTAGCATAAATAAGAAGTTGAAGACTGGTACATAAACTTACACAGGATGGAATGCAATGGCATTTACTGGATATACAATGACTCGTCCAGCCTCAGATTTCCGATGGCACTTGAAGGCATATCTACAAATTATTCAAAATAGCCATTAATGAAAGCAAAATAAAATGAAAAACAGGTAGGATTAGATGAAGAGCTGGTTCAAAGCTTATGTTATACACATAAGCAGCAGTATACCTTGTACTGCTAAAAGGAAAAAAAATGATACATACTTTTTGGCTTGACTAGGCTCTGAGAGATCAAAGAACTCCATTGCCACCCGCCCTTCAACCGACCTAAGAGCATATCCTACATAAATTTGTCTAATGAGAAGAAATTTCAACCAAATCATACATATAAATATAATGGAGGAACAATGGATTTAAATGCACTTTTAGAGGCTATGATTAGTAACTGTTCAGTTTGGATAACATCTCACACACCTAGTTTGATATTTCAATGAAGATTCCCTTCGTTGCTCAGAGGCTGCCACATATTGCGCAAGTCGTAAACATTTACATGTCTTCCTGCAGTTGCCACAACTAAACGATTTCCAACAAGAGATAATGAGTAAACTCGCTCAGGTTGAGGGTACGTGCCAACAAGAGATCGCTCCTGGCCACTTGCTCCTCTTGGGTCCCAACATTTCAAGGTCTTGTCCCAACTGCCCGTGATAATTTGTCCTATAACGGATAGAATGAGACATTTATTACTCGGATATCTTCTTAAATAAAACAAAAAGCTCTCAAGTCCCAATACCGTGTATACATTTCCCCAAGATATAATCAACAGCACTGGCATGATACTATTCTAATCCTCAAAACTCAAAAGTTAATTCGTATACAATAAGATCGAGTCGAAGATCATTGAATTACGATTCAGCTAGTGTCAATCCTCCCAGAAACATTCAAGAAATTATGTTGAACTACGAGAACAACACTTGAAATCCGCAAAATGAAACCAAAAAAATTAAATGAGAGGACAAGATTTGTTATTCTCACCAACCTGCTGCATAAGAGTACTCTATACAACGCACAGAATCATCATGTCTACCTAGAATATCCTCCTTTTCCATTGCTGAACACTATCCTGAAAAGCTAAGAGCTCAATTTTAAGCTTGATTCCAAAATCCATTTTCCTAAACATTCTCGAGAACCAAACAGATAAAACAAAGGTAAAGTCCAAAGCTTAATTAACTAACCTCCTAACCGTATTATCAGCACTGGCACTAAACCCAGAGGAATCATCATGGAAGCAACAATCGAGTACGGGCCCACCGTGCATGAAATCTCCTCGCAACGAGTAGGCGCCCGCATCATACAATCTCAGTCTATTAAAAGAAAATCCGTAAAATTGGAAATTAAAGGGAACCTGAAAAATTGAAGGTAATTGATGGTGAGGAGCACCTTATCCCATGAGGAGAGGAGTAGGTGATCGCTGTGATTGGAGAATGGAAGGTTCGAGATCCCGTCCGTCCGAGGGTTGGAGAGCTCGCGTCGCGGTGCCGGAGGCGAGTGGACAGATGTCATTGCTTCATTGGGCCGTTGGAGATGTAAAGTGACTGACGAGTGAGAGATTTTTAGGGTTTTCAGAGAGTAGTGTGTGCAAGAGAGGGAATGAGATTTGAAAATATTCAATAAATAAAAGGTTTAATAATAAAAAAGTGCTTAATTTATATTTTTTTTTTCATTGTCTAAAGTTTTTTTTAGTCTAATTTGGTAGTTAACGTTTTATTTTATAATTTAGGTTGGTTTTTGTCAACGGTCGTTAAAATTTTTTCGTTATTCAATAAAAATATGTATATTTTAATATTTTCTTTAATTTTTATTTTTTTAAAATAAGAAAATATTTAATTTTATAAAAAAAATTTAAAATCTTTAATTTTCTAAAACCCTAATCCTTAAATTCCTCCTTCCCACCACCGGTTATTCTTACCTTCATCGGCTCCCCACTACCGAAATCCTCATCATCTCATCGTCGAAATTCGGCAAATGCACTGACGATTGTTCTGACGACGAACATCAAAAAATAAAAAAAATTAATTAGACTTTTAATCGACGGCTAGAGGGTGAGAGATGTTGAACGGTGAGGTACTCAATACTTGGGTGGTGATTTGTGAACCGTCGACGTGTGAGAGATACCGAACAACAAGGGAGATGTGATTTGAAGGTTTGATTGAAAGAAATTAAAATTTAGGAGTTTTTAAGAAGTTTATATTTTTTAAGAAATTCATAAATTAAATAAATAGATAAAATAGGCTACGTGGCATATTTTCATTAGATGACGAAAAATTTTAACGACCGTTGACGGAAAAACTCAAACTGAGTTATGGAATGAAACGTTAAGCACCAAACTGGACCGAAAAAACGTTAGGCACCAAACTAAAAAAATAATATAAGTTAGACACCTTTTTAACTATTAAGCCATAAATAAATAAATAAATAAAACATTTGTAAATTTAAAAAAAGATTGAGACAGTATTTCTCTAAACCCAAAAGAGCCCACTTGTTTGTCAGATAATTACACCAATGCCATTCCCCCAAAATTGAATTGCCTTCCATTTTTCAGTTGAAATTAATAATAAATCCATACCCTCAAAAAATTAAAAATAATAAATCCACTTTATTGCAAAATTAATTTTGCTTGTTTTTTTTATTTATTTCTTAAACCCTAATTATTTTCGAGAACAGAAGCTTTGTTTTTGGGATTCGGACTCCAAGTGATCGATCCCGAGCTTGCTCGCTTCTCTTTGCTATGGTGGTCTGCAAATGCCGCAAGGTATTTTTTTTGTCAATTTGACGCAAATTTCTTATGACATGATAGATTCACTGCCATTCTTGGCGATGTAGATTTACTCCTTTTCATTTCATGTTTATAATTTGCTTTTAGGGCTTTGTTTCGGTATTTATAATTCATTGCTGGAGGTTTTAGATCTATCGAAAATTCTGTTTCTGAATTTAGGCCTATTAGATGTTCCTGGTCTTAATTGTGTGAGTTTCTTAATTGGAGGATGCGAATTTGATTAGTTTAGTAAATGAACCGAAGATAGGGGAACATTGAGCTTGATATTTGGAAGTGGTATGTAGCTTGTTATGTTGTGAATTAAGTTGTTTATTTATATGTGACGATTTTTAGAGCTGATTTGGTTGCTTGGGATCAAAGATTTACAAATGAATTTAAATCTCCATTCCTTTTTTTAATAGAAAATCCCCATTCCTCCTTTTGGTGTTTCAGGCAACAAAGTTATATTGTTTCGTGCACAAGGTTCCTGTTTGTGGAGAATGCATCTGCTTAACTGAGCACCAAATATGTGTGGTATGTTCAATATTCTGCTCAATTTGCTAGAAAAAACTGTATTTTTCAAGCACCTTCACTTGATTTAAACAAAGAATGGATCCTATCCGTGCTCAGCAAAAGCGGTGGGGTTTGGATGAATTCTAGAGGTGGCTTTTGCAAAATAAGAACTCTTTTTTGTAAAAATTATGTTGGGCCATGAATTAATTTTTGGTTGGTGTAGAACTGTTTCTTGCTACTATATGTCTGGATATAGTGGAGTTGTTAATAACTTTTACTTAATGATACATCTCTGTATGCATTTTTCTAAATTATGCAATATCGTGAAAAAGCTTTTCTACATACTCATTTCTGTTGTTTTAAGAATTAGAAAATAACATAGTGGAGATGTTGTCTGGATATAGTGCAGTTGTTAACGTTTTCTCCATTTCCACTTTGTTCTAGATACGTACTTACTCGGAATGGGTAATAGATGCAGAGTACGATTGGCCTCCCAAGTGTTGTAAATGTCAAGCTGTACTTGAGGAGGAAGCTGGCTCTGAAACAACTCGGTTGGGTTGCTTACGTATGTGTTTTTACTGATGTTGATGCTGCATCTTGCTAGTTTTTCGTCCAAACAGTATTTGGACTTCTGCTGTGTAATCTTACTGTGTTTTTCCTTTTGCTACTTTTAGATGTCTTACACACAAACTGCTTGGTCTCACATATCCAAAGCTTTCCTCCGCACACTGCACCTGCTGGATATGTCTGCCCTTCATGTTCTACATCAGTAACTTCCGTATCTGTTTGTTTTATTATCAGCATGAATCAGCTGTTTCATGGCCGTTACCTTTTGCTATTATTCAAGTGATAAATACATGTTTACAGAATGATGGGGGACAAAGTTCTCAAACCTTACAAGTAGTCGGAAGAGATGCTAAGATTCAGTTTGGTTGCTGCTTTGCCTCCCCCCTACCCCTCTCCTTTTTTCATTAAAAAGTGAAAAGAAAAATAAATGAACAGAACAGAAAAGAAGAGATAAATAGCAAAAAGCAAGAGCGCCAATTTAGTATGAGATGGTGAACAGTAACAAACTACTGCAGTTCTGCTTTTGAAGCTGGTCATATAATTTAGTTAATGGAGGAAAAATCCATTGCTGATTAGCATTTCTCTGGCATTTTCCAGTCACTTCATTTTTTAAGCATTTCCATGTTTTGCAAAAGCAGAGGAAGAGATTAATAAATGAATAACTTGTAAATGACATCCTCTAGTTTGTGCAGAGAATTTTTATGATTTGTTGATCAAAGACTCAAAAACTGTATAATTTTCTTGTGGCATTACTCGTTTACTTTTATGCTTGGATTTCTGTCAGTATTTGTTCTTTGACTTATCTCACTTGCATCGGTTTCTTGCCCAGATATGGCCTCCCAAGAGTGTTAAAGATTCAGCATCCCGCCTTCACTCACTGTTAAAGGAGGCTATTATGCAGGTGAGGTCATGCTATATTTGGCCTGTTACAATGAACTCCTTTCTGGATAAAGTGCACTTGGAATAACTTCTTTTTGTTCTTTCTTCATTGTTCTGCTCATCAAACATTCTCCTGCTTTTCCTTAAGCATGTCCTTTGCTTCTTTTATCATATTGCCGACGGGTGCTTCAGAAATCGTAATGTGACTAGAAAGTTAGTGGGATTTAACCGTCCCTCTTGTAGAGGTTTCCAAAATGAATGGCCTATATTATGCTAAGAAAATTTCTCCTTTTCAATAGAATCAACCTTTTCCAACGAAAGTTGCTGAAAAATGTGTGGGCCATACAAGTCTGTGATGGCAAACCTTTTCCTTCCATGTCATCCTAAAGCATGTACCGCAAGGAAGTTTTTGAAATCTCATTTTCCAAGTCATTTTAAGCTTTTAAAACGGTGCCAATCCCAGTATTTGGGTTGGTCACTCTTTGTTCTGCTGCTTTGGAAAGTTGATGATCACCAATTGCCTTCGAAATTAATCTTTAAATGTGTTTAATCATATATAAGAAGTGTATAGAGAGAAAAGTTTGGATTGTTTGGAGTTTTAGCATTCTTATTGCAGATATATTGTAGTGTCTTTTTAGCATTAATATAATTCAACCTTTTTAGCAGATATACATTTTAAATGACTTCACTACTGTTGTGCAGACGGGCATGGAGAAGAATTTGTTTGGAAATCATCCTGTTTCTTTGCCTGCTGCAGAACTTCGCAGACCTCCACCTGCATTTGCGTCAGATCCATTAATAAATGTAACCTCTACTGGAGGAAAAGAGTTCGTAGGAAATTCATCATCCCCTGTGGTAAAAGATGAAGGATACTCAGCTATAGCCGGTCCTTCTAAAGTCACAGTGTCAGAAATAGTGGAGATAGATGGTCCTAGTTCAGCTGGGAATTACATGAAAACTTCGAGTCCCGCTGCTGTATGTCTTTTCTAAGTTGGTTAATCATTGGCTGTGATTCAAGTTCTTCAAGTCATGTTAATCTTTGCTTGCCTGTATGCGCTAATTCCACCATTCAGTTGTCTGTTTTCTTATCTTGGGTATTTTTTTTCAATGTTTCTGTCAGCCTGTGGCTACAACTCGAAAGAGTACAGTTCAAGTTGATCGGCAAAACTCTGAAATCTCATATTATGCAGATGATGAAGATAGGAATCGCAGAAAATATTCTCGGAGGGGTAAGTTAAAAAAAGCTTTGGGTGGTGATGAAGCCATTATGCTCTCTAACTGATTAGAACTTTTTCATATTCTCCTTTCTGAAGCTACTGTTTTTCATCCAAATGTTACTGAATATTTTCTATGCCTATATCATAATTTATTGAATATCCTGATCTCATATTCAAGATTCGTTTTATTTTATTTACACATGTAGGCCCACTTCGTCATAAGTTCCTCAGAGCATTGATTCCATTCTGGTCAAGTGCATTACCGACTCTACCAGTCACTGCGCCTCGTAAAAATGCATCAGTTGCAGATGATGCCCCAGAAGGTCGATTGAAGCATCAAAGATCAAAACGGATGGATCCAAGAAAAATCCTTCTTTTCATAGCAATCATGTGAGTCTCTTTCTTTTTATGACTTATGTATAAGCATCAACTCCATCCAAACCAACCAACCAACCTACATAAGAACACCAATCTATCTTTGGTCTTTATACATGCGTCTTTTCTTGTAATCCGTGAATGTATATCTTGATGGAAAACAAGAGGGAGAAATTAAATTGATTTAAAGTGGAAGAAGAATGACTGCCTGCCTGCAGTGGTTATATACTCCAATATTTGAAAATATTGAGCACATAGAAGCGATTTTTATTGTGTATCTATTATGTTTATGCAGGGCCTGCATGGCTACCATGGGTATTCTGTATTATAGAATTGCACAAAGGGCTCTTGGGGAGGGGCTGGCTGATGCTGAGCAACAGTAAAATTAAATAAACCAATGATAAAACTCGTGATACTATGTTACCAGTTGCTCGTTGCTATTGCCTCTGTTGTCTTAGGCGCAGCAGTCGGCCCTTTCTTTGCTTTGACCTGTGACGACGGATGAGCATCGATGTAAAACACAAGTAAGATTGTTGAGAATTCTTCACCCATCCACCCTACCTTATCGTGTTCTTATTTTTCTTTTGAGTGTCGTGGATATAAAAAATTCATCAATTCAGTGCAGTTAAAGGTGAATGTTACATAGGTTTCTTGGCCATCTTTTAACCCCCCACCCCTTTTTTTAACTTTGGGTACCCCTGTTTTTGGAGTTGAAATGAATAACATTTTGAAGGCGAAAATGTTTTGTTCGAACATGGTTAATTGTTGTAATTATAGGTTCTTGTTCTTGCTAAAAAATTGAATCGAAAGAATATGCAAAACCTTGAGGGTTAAATTGAGCATTATACTAAGAGTTGTATAAGTTTAAGAATATTTATGTATTTTATAATTAAAACCTACTCGCCAATTAACATTTATTGTTTTGAAGAAATAAAATTTTATTTAAATAACTTTTTATTATTCACGTAATTTGGCAGATTCACTGCTTTAAACCCCAAAAAAATTGAAACAGACAAATCTAAGGGTAGCCTCAGAATGATTGAGCAAACCCCACACCCTTATTAATATCGAAGTGGAATGCAAGTATAGATCAATGTCTCCTGAACAAGACTGATACTTACAATACTACTATGATTAATATAATAAATAACAAAATACTATAGTATGTTTTAATTATTTATATATTATACATTACTGGCCTTGCTGTGGAATATTCCTATTTTTCTTTGGGTCTGAGTTAAGATATTCACCGCCGATAGCAGTGACTAATCACTACACCGCCGGTGCTCTCATTAGGAGGTAAATGGCTGGCCATGAAATGTACTTCATTCTCATTGATAGAAATCAAACTCCTGACCTCATATATAAGGGTGAGGTGAGCAACCACCACATCATATCTCATGGTTTGAAATATTCCTACTTTGACATCCTCATTTTATTATATTTCGTAATTCTTTCACATTTAAACCGCAATTAATATAATAAAAAAGAAAAAAAGAGACGAGTAATTAAACCCAATAAATATTTCGGTGGAAAAGCGGATGATGTTCACGAGTTCAATCGCTCTGTCTATAAGATGTATGCGCATTGCCAAAGGGTTAAGAGTATCTATGAACAAATACTACCTTATAACCACACACCGTACCACTACACAAATTCATGTCATTAATTATACTCTTTACATACATTGTGGAGATAAACTATTTAAATGCGAATCACCTAAAGATAATAAATTTGTTTTTACTTGAGCCACTTGAATGGTTCAAACTTTCTTATTCTTCCCTATCAAGGAAGGAAATTCCGGATATTTTCCATGATCAAGTGGTGCAGACATATATTTCATGCAATCTTTTTCGATATAACTTTTAATTAAATACTAGCTATTTTCTTTATTTAAATGGTATTGTTCTTTTCCTAAATTTATTTGTTTATTCAAAAAATTGTATCATTTAGTATTAGAACTTTTCATATAGCCCATGAAATTACTTTTAATGAAAAGCATTGACTTGAGTTCTTTTCCTAAAAGTTTCGATATAACTTTGGAGCAATTGATCCATGAAATCAGCCTCCTCAGCTGTTTCACATTGCAAATACATTTCCCTCAAGTACCTCCTCTTGTTCCTAGTCTCTCATTGTATCTAGCTGCTTCTGTAGTTTTCACACATGTTCAACCTCAGTTCACAGCTGTTTCCTCTCCACACATGACACTTCAACTTACACCTCAAGCTCATCTTACAACCACAGATGTCATGGATAATAATGGTTGGTTCCTTGATTCTGCGGCTACATATCATCTCACCAATGATATCAACAATCTCTAGATTTGATCTGCCTTCCCTGGGTCAAGTACTATTCAAGTTGGTAATAGACATACTCTTCCCATTAAATAATTTGGCAAAATCTAGATTTCTTTCTAGACCTAGGAATTTTTTTGAAAAATCTATTGTATGTAAGTAACATTACCAAGAACTTACTATCTGTGTCTAAGTTCACACATGATAATCAAGTAAGTCTTGAGTTCTTTTCTAAGTGTTGCCAAGTCAAGGGTTTACACACCAAGCAGGTGCTCCTTGAAGGACAAGAATCTGGTGGCTTGTACAAGCTTGATGTTCACTCTCACAATTATGGTTCTCTCTCGCAGGCAAATAAAAGTTTTGTTTGTAATAAAGCTAATGCTCAAGCTGTTCAACATCTTAATTCTCTGCATTTTAATTCTTCTTGTACTGTTGTTGTTGCTAATAATGTACCTTTAGCTGTGTGGCATAATAGGTTAGGTCATCCTCTTGAATTTGTTGTTACTGATGTATGGGGACCTGCCCCTATTTATTCCAACAATTTTAAATACTATGTGGCCTTTACAGATGCCTTTTCTAAGTATACTTGGGTCTATTTTCTAAAATTTAAATCTTAGGTAAAAGAAGCCTTTATTCAGTTTCACTCCCAGGTAAAGAGACAATTTGGTGTCAAACTCAAAGTACTACAATCTGATGGTGGTGGTGAATTTCAGGCTCTGCATACATGTCTTGAAAATAAAGGTATAATTCACCCTTAGCTGTTCACCTTGCAGATAGTAGAAGTGGGGTTGACCTTGCAGGCACAAGCTTCAATGCCCTTGAAATACTGAAATGATGCTTTTTCCAGTGTTGTCTTCTTGATCAATAGACTGCCCTTCACAGCTATTTCAGGTTTGTCTCCATATGAAAAACTATTTAACATTAAACCTGATTATAGCTTTCTTAAAACTTTTGGTTGTGTTTGTTATCCGTTGTTGCGTTCTTATAATAAGCATAAACTACAATTTTGATTTGCTTCTTGTGTTTTTCTTGGGTACTCAGCTGTTCACAAAGGTTATAAATGTCTAGATTCTAGTGGTCGTGTCTATATCTCTAGACATGTTAAATTTGATGATAGGGTTTTTCCTTTTGCTAAGACTATGACTTGTGGTTTTCACTCTGATTTTTTAGTACCTATTTCAGATGTTTTACAATTTCAATGTTTGACTGAGTTTGAGTTACTGCATTCTGATAGTGGTTTGTCATCCCATACTACACCTATACCACCAACTCCTATTTATACTCAGCATGGTGTTTCAGATTCTTCTACAAAAGTTAAATCATAATATACATATAGCTGGGGTATCTTCTCCCTCTATTACTGTTGTTTGCACATCACCAGTGCAATATTTACCTCAATCATCCATACATCCTGCTATTTCCACCTCTCCACGATCACCACTACGAGTATCACCTCCATTTTCCATACATCCTGCTACTTTTATCTCTCTACCATCGCCACTACAAGTATCACATCCATCTTCCATACATCCTGCTACTTCCACCTCTTCACCATCACCATTGCAAGTATCACCTTCATCTTCCATACATCTTGCTACTTCTACCTCTTCACCTCTGTTGCATCACTTATCTTCATCCTCCACAATTTCTGCTACCTCCATCATTCTATCTTCATCTGTTCATGTGCATAATGATCATCCAATGATCACGAGGGGCAAGTCTGGTATCTTCAAGCCAAAATTGCTGAAGGAGACAATATAGAACCAACTACTGTTTATGAAGCCTTTCAGCAGCCAGAATAGAAAGATGCAATGCTTGTAGAATACACAGCCTTAATGAGCAAAGGCACGTGGGATTTGCAGCCCGTGACACCTACAAGAAAACCTGTTAGGTGTAAATGGCTTTTTAGAGTCAAAAAGAAATATGATGGGACAGTTGACAGATTTAAGGTTAGACTTGTGACAAAAAGATACTCTCAGACTATAGGAAGTGACTTTCGTGAAACTTTCAGTCTAGTGGTTCGAGCAGCTACCATTTGAACAGTCTTAGCAACTGCAGTTCTTGAAAAGTGGTTTATTCGACAAATCGACATAAACAATGCTTTTTTGAATGGTGAACTAATAGAAGAAATTTACATAAATCAGCCACCTGGTTTTGAGAAGAAAAGGACCAAATGTAAAGGAATGAAAAAGGCTCTTTATGGGCTTAGACATGCCTTAGAGCCTGGTTCACTACATTAAGTAAGTTTCTTACAAAACAGTTGCATTTTTCTACTTCTAAGGCTGATAATTCATTGTTTATCAAGAACTCAGCAAGTTCAAAGCTGCTGCTAATGGTGTATGTTGATGATATCATCATCACTGGATCTGATGAGACTCAAGTTAGAGATGTGGTTCAACAAGTACATTATGTGTTTAAATTAAAGGACTTGGGAAATCTTGAATTTTTTCTGGGGATGGAGGTACATCAAGATTCAAATGGCCTATCTTTGAGTCATCAGAAGTATGTTCTTGACTTACTAGAAAAGGCTAATATGCTTTCTTGTAATCCTACACCTACTTCTATGATGGTATCTCTAAAACTACATATTGATGATGGCCAACCCTTCTCTGATACTCATTTTTATCGAAGCATTGTTGGTGGCCTCCAATATGTATGCTTGACGCGACCTGACATTGCTTTCACTGTTAACAAAGTAAGTTAGTACATGAACCAACCCACATACACACATTGGAAAGCTGTCAAGCGTATTCTACGCTATCTCAAAGGAACTTTTACTCATGAGCTAGTATACAAAGCTACAGGGTAGATGGAACTGATCTGCTACTCTGATACAGACTAGGCAACATTTGTAGAAGACAGAAGATCTACTACTGGTTACTGTGTATACCTTGGTGGCAATCCCATTGCACGGTGTTCGAAGAAACAGAGTGTGGTGTCCAGATCAACCTTGGAAGTGGAGTATTGAAGCTTGGCAAACTCTGTGTCTGAGATGATGTGCCTGGAACACTTGATTAGTGAAATTGGTGTTGAACTGGTTTGAAAACCAGGGTCTGGTGTGATAACTCCTCTAAGTCTCCATGGCTGCAAATCCAACACACCATGCACTGGTCAAACACGTGGAGATCGACATTCATTTTTTCTGCGAGCGTGTTCTTGTTGATCAATTAGTTGTGAACTTTGTTCCATCCTCAGATCAAATAGTAGACATATTGACAAAACCTCTTCCCTTGCCTCCTTTGATAAGATGCGTACTCAACTTGAAGTTGTATCTTGTTCAAAAGTTTTCAGAGAAGAAGAAAACGAGGAAAATATGAGTATAGAGGTGAAATAGAAAACAGTTGGGTTGTTTTTATTGATATGAGTAGTTATAACTATGTGAGCTCAGATGGTTAATCTGTTATGGGCTTAATATTGGGCTATAAATACTTATAATATGTTAAATGTATTTCATATACAATATTAATCAATATTCTCTATTTCAGTTCTTATTTCTATTTTCTTCTTCAGCTTGTCTTTTTCTTCTGTTTCTTTCTCATTTCTTTTATCTTGTTTTGATTGTTCTTGCTCTCAATCTTGAGTTCCTAATACAATAATAACCCCATGTCAATTGATTTTTGTATTAGATGCAACGAGCTCGTATCTCATTGAATCCGCTCTTTCCGATAAGAGTTTGAACCTCGAAAGGGAAATAGAGATGCCTCGGTCTGAATCGATTGCGGGTAAAAGAAGTAATACCGTATCGGAGAATTCGAAGAAATGATCCCGAAGTTCAGGAGATGTGAGTAGAAACACAAATGCATTATTCTTTTGGTAATAATTATCTTTACGCTGCATGTTCTGATCAATGATGCAGGTACAAAAGAACCGGAGAAATTTAAGGCCAAAGAAGAATCAAAACAATGACGATGGGGAAGATGGTAATGATGGTCTCAAAGGGCAAAGCACATCTGAGGATGAACATTCAAATGCTTCTCAAGAGTTGAATAGCAAAACAAGAGCCTCTAAAGGAACAACCACTGATCCCCAAAGCTTTCACGCAAGGGTAACTATACATATTATTGTCTATTGAAGCTGGGATGAACGGAGGGGTTAGGGAACAGTGAGACACTCACACTCCCCCGAAATTTTAAATTTTTATATATTTTAAAACTTTCCTTTGTATTTTATATTCATGATCTAATAATGAACACTTAAAATTTTAAATTCTCATATAGTTTTGTAAGTATAAAAATTTACACTTCTAATATAAAATTATGCATCCGTCTCTGATTGAAGTTATATCACAAGATAAATATGATTAAGCACAAACGGAGGTATATTATGTATGGAAATTTTTTTCTTTTTTACCTTTAATTCTTTATATTTTTTTTAAATTGAAATAATCATGTATTTGCCCTCACCTTTAAAAATTTACGTTTTGCCCCTTACCCCTAAATCTTGACTAGGTCCTTGTGGTTAAGCATGGATGGAAGAATTTATGTAAATGAAAAACCAATTATTAAGCGGTCTCTCATATCTACATTGCAGAAAAGAAGGGAAATAATTAGTAAGAGGTAGGGGTGTGCATTTCGGATATATGATCCGATTCGATTTAAAATTTTGGATATCTAAAATTTTTGAATAGGTAATTTGACGATTCATGTCTGATTTAAAATTTTTGGATATCTGATTTTTTGGATCGGGTATTCGAATATCTGAATATCTAAATTTAAGACTTGATTTAATTATTTTTTTTTAAATTTGGTGATCCTATTTGTGAAAATTTTAGGTTTTCGAATATAAAAATTAACAAATTATTGAATATAACAAGATTTGTATCCATGGAAATTTCAATTTTTCATATATAACAAGTAAAAATATCGAATATAACAAGATTGATATTTATAAAAAAATTTGAATTTTCAGATATCGGATATCCGATCTGAATGTGAAATAACTATCCGTATCCCATCCGAAATTTTTGGATATCCGATTCGAATTATTCAAAAAATAAAAAACAGATCGGATATCCGAAAATTCAAATCGAATCAACGGATAAACAGATCATATCTGATTTTTTTCACACCCCTAGTAAGAGGCTTAGAGTTCTGCAGAATCTTGTCCCCAATGGAACAAAGGTTGATATCAGCACAATGCTTGAAGAAGCTGTCCAATATGTGAAGTTTTTGCAGCTCCAAATCAAGGTATGAGCAAAAAAAAAAAAGTAAAGATCTTGATTATAATCTTCACTGCACTGCTTTTTTTTGGTAAAGGAGGATTGATTTTTGTTTCTGTGGAACCTTGCAGATGTTGATTTCGGATGATTTGTGGATGTATGCACCCATTGCTTACAATGGAATGGGCATCGGACTTGATGATCTCCAGCTCACCAAACAAAGCTGATCGTAGAAGATGTCTGGGTGGGGCGGACTGCGGAGCATAGCATTTGGGTGAACTTAAAAATTGTGCTCTAAATTAGGAATTTAAATTGTAATTATAGTTATAGTTGTATTTTCGATCGTATTATTTTATCGCGATTGTGGACATAACAGATGTTATTTCGGTTGTGCATTTTTTTTAATAATAGACGCTATTGTGGACATAACGGTTGCAGGTATCACAGTTTCAGATAGTGCCACTACCATCATATAACGATCGTTGTTGTGGTTGCATGCCGCTATTTAATTCGTTGTCCCTAATAGCAAGTAATAAAAATAAATAAATTTTAAGAGTAGTTATATAGTAACAAGTATTGAAAAAAATTAGACCCCTAATAATAACAGGTATTGAAAAAATTAAATTTTAAGACCATACTCGTAATAACAAATATTAAGAAAAAATTAAAGCCTTAATAACAAGTATTAGAAGAAAAAAATAAATATTATAAACCCCTAATAATAAATATTAAAAAAATTTAACTCATATTAACAAGTATTAAAAAAATAAACCATAAAAATAAATATTAAAAAAATTAAATTTTTAATAATAATATAATTCAAATAATATATAAATATTTAATTTCCGAAGAGGTGGGCCTTAGGCGGGCACCATTATTGTTGTTGCCCAAGACTGGGCCTGGTAGCATTTGTTCACATTCAAGGAATAATGATTATATTATCCAGATTTCTCTTCCTTTATAAATTAAAGGATATCTATAACTTATTGAATCCGTACCTTAGCTGGCAACTAATATATACAATGGAACCAAACTTATTGAATATCTATAACTTGCACTGAAAGTTGTCACCAAATAAATATAAAGCTTTAATGACAAATTTTGGGTCATCAATTGAATGACAGTCAATATCTTTTGCCAAAAAATCTATTTTAGTATTTTTTTTATATAATTTGTTCTTTTATTTTCTCTGCTATGTTTAAATTTCAACCATTAAAGTATAGCTTTAGTTTCTCTGCTATGTTTAAAATTGAGACTTTATCTTATATTTTTATCTGATTAATTTGATTTGAGTACTGTAACGGTTAATCCGATAACATATCTTAAAAGATACACAAATGAAGAAACTATGATTTCGTAAACTCAAATATCTTAGATGTCACGATCAAACACTACATCCATATCCCTCATGATCATTTGCCCCAAACAACCCAAGTCATCAACTTTTTCAACATGTTATGGTCTTAGGTTATCAAGGAACAAAGACCAACTTCAAATCCGAATCTGTTTATTGTCTGAAATATTTTACATATCAATATAACATCCATGCTCAAAATCCAAATGAATTAAGGGTATAACAACAAATGCATCCGCGACCTTCCCTTGGAAGATATTCGAGTTTTCGTTCATGCACGATCTTCACTTACGTGGTTTGGAACTTCGCTTTGACTATCCAGAGGCATGTACTGTGCCATTATAGCTTGGATTTCGGAGTCCATGTATGACTGCAAAAGTAACAAAACAAATAAACATTACAAGATGATACGCGAAACCACCATCATATTTTTCTCTTATAAGTCCTATGCCAAGTTTAGTTCATATACATGGAAAAATCGATCGATTTCAATTGAATTGGATTTCTTGGGCAGACCCCGAGTGCGCGAAACCACCATCATATTTTTCTCTTACAAGCCCTATACCAAGTCTTTATATTTAAACCTCAAAGAAATAATATATAAAAAAGATACGAGATTCTAAATAATCTTATATTTTTACAACAGGTTAGATTAATGGAGTTGTTGTTCATGAGGTGGAAAATGAAGGTTCTTTATGTACATCGGGATGCTAACACGGTTGTAGATAGATTAGATAGAATAGCTAGAGGAGGCAATATTATATGAAAAATCTATTTTAAATATTTATTTAGAGAAATGACCCCTTTTAGTTTTATTTTGAAAATGACCTTAAAATCGTCTACATAAGGTGAACTCGCTTTCTGCATGTTAAAAAATGTGAGATTTTTTTTCTTTTTTTATCAACTTACTCAACACGAAAAATCGCATTTTTTAAAAAACAAAGTTCGAACTCGCTTTCTATAGAAAGCGAGTTTGTCTTATATGGATAATTTAAGAGTATTTTTTAAAATAAAACTAGAAGGAAATATTTTTTAAAATAAATATTTAAAAGGGATTTTTAATATAAAATTGCCGCTAGATGATTGACAATAGGAGAAGTTTTCCCTGATGAACCACCAAATGAGGTGGTGGTGCTTGGGATCAAACTCAGATGGCTTAGCCTTTAAAATTCTGCATCATCAAAAAAAATTAAATAAAGAAAGATACAATAAAATGCACCTAAAATATAAAAAATTTAATGATTATATTCACAATTTTTTTTTAAAAATAAAACATGAAAAATTAAAGGCGTGAAAAGAATAAACCAAAATATTTATTTGATTATCTCCTTCGTCATCAAATCCAACAAATAACTCACATATTTTTTAAACTACTAATATTTAAATCTTTGTTTGACTAATTTGGATAAGTACATATTGCAAATATTATTTTTAAGGCGATCATCTGAACCTAATTTATTCGATTTAAAACGTCAAAATTTGAGCATATGACATTATTTAAGAGATCTAGTACATCGTCTCATTAGATCAACTAATAATTTATGTTGGCTCGCATTTTTAATTAATAGTTTGGGGAAATGGTTACGGTATTAATAGCAAATAAGCACTATATGTCTTTTAATATCCATTTACACAATGTAAAATTCATTTGGTTTTACATTTTTTGGACAGTTGGGTTAGAGTAGATAGATGTTTGGGACTATGCTTTTTTTCATTAAAATTTTCTCACTTAATCATCTATTTACCTCCATTTAACGATTCAAAAAAGAAAGTTTCTTAAAAGTTTTACAAGTGCAATAAGATACTACTGGTATATATAGGGTTAGAATTCACTTACACAATGTAAATCTTAAAAGTTTTACATGTTTTTAGATCATTGGATTAACTAATTTTAATGAATTAGGTTAAAATTGTTAAATTAAGGACAATCCACTTATCTTTTTCATGTAAAAATCTTCTCATTAACTACTGTTAATCTCACTCATCAATTTTTCTACTAATTCAAAGATCCAAAAAAAATGTAAAACTCTTAAATTTTATACTTTGTCAACAGATCCTAATCGATATATATATATATATAATTGATTGAATCTGGTAGTACGAGTTAAATGTAACAACTTAGTTTATTAAACATCAAATAATAAATTATACAAATATTATTTATCATGAAGCTTTAAATTTTTTATTAATGAACCCAACAAATGTCCCAGTGGAAAAGCGAATGATGTTATCCTAGGAGACATGAGTTCAAATCGCTTTGTTTGCATGGTGATGTGATGAGTGATTTAAGTAGTTATTATTTTGTTATTAATTACTCCTTGTTTGTCGGTTTATGTTTCTAATTTGGGCGTTTTCTCTTATTTTCTGTGTAGGACATTGAATTCCAGAAACTGTGCTAAAAGAGACAAAATTATGCAGATTTTTCTCTGGAGTCAAGGCTGGGTTAGTGGGCATGAAAGGATGACTGGACGTCACGGCAGCGCTTCTAAAAGATGACGTCAGCAGCGGTGATAGCTTATCAGCCGCATTTTGATAGCTTATCAAACAGATTTAAAATTTAAACTTTGGATTATCTTTTGTATTTAATTTACATTTTTAGGATTTATCCTTTATCATCTTTAGGGTTATTCTAGGGTTTTAGAATACTATAAATACCCCATTGGGGTAAGCTAGAAAAATCATCCCTCAATTCTTAGTTTGTTTTTACTTTGGAAGTTTTATAAAATTCTCTTCTCTTTTTATTTTTGTTCTTTTAGTTTTTATTTATTTTCTATTAAATGCTAAGTATGATTTCTTCCATAATCATGCTTAGCTAAATTCTTCGATTAGCCAAAGGCTAAAAGCAAAGCTTCAATTCACCTTGTGAGAATTAAAAGCACTTAACAACTTCATTTTACATTCTCAATTTTTTGAAAACCTAGATCGGCAATCGACATTTCTATTAAAATCTTTTCGCTTTCACTTCAAAAAGTTAGTGTTGACTTGATTGTTGTTGAGATTTACAGTTGGGGGAAGGATCGACGATAGTCGTGTTTTCAACTTCCTATGAACACACTTAGCGACGGATTCGCTAAGGGAAATTGAGATCGGATTCGATTCTCATCGAGACAACATAGTCCGAGTCAGGTTTTTCCAAGTTTAAAAATTGTTTTATTCTAACGACGATTGTCGTGGTTAGTCTAGCCAGAAAACTGAAATCTAAAAATTAATTTTAGATTATCAGTTTACGGAGAGAAAAACAAGTACAAGGGTTGAGCCTTGTAGACTGTAACTGGCATATTTCTGGAGTAAAAATTCTTTTCGATGATCATTTTGAATTGAGGCAGAGCAAAAGCTTGAGGTGAATTAATTTAATCGATTTATTTTTACCTCATTTATTCTTGCAGTCATTTTACACTTATTCTCTACTTTTCTCGATCAAAAACCTAACATTCACTAAATTATCTCGCAACAGTCAGAATCAGAGCAATCGTATATCAGAAACTCCTTAGTCCCTGTAGACAGACACCTTCTTCTCTATACTACGTCTTTATTTATTTAATTTGAGATTAAGGATAAATTTATTTGACAACATACGACGCTTGTCAAATTGGCGTTGTTGCCGGGGACTTCGACAAAGTTACTAATATTGTTTGTTTTGATTTATGACCAGGAAGAATCCGGGCGAGTTAGCAAATTTCAAACCAGGAATTGAAGCATTAACCTGAAGATTATACGGACAAACACTTCGGGAAAAGAAGCAAAGACTACGACAACAACTTAAACGTGATCTAGAATTATCCTATGAAACTGAAACACATTTCAAGCACACCAACGACTAACAAACTTCAATGGCGAATAATGACCAAACCATTTGTCAACTTGTTGCAGAACCTGATGATCAAAAAACTTTGTGCATTTTATTCTTGAATGGCAAAACTCCATTCGCACTCAAGACGGACTTGATACATCTTCTACCAACTTATCATGGTTTGCCCGATGAAAATTCTCACAAACACCTCAAAGAATTCCATATGATTTGCTTAAGCACAAAACCACAGGGAGTATTCGAAGATCAAATTAAACTTCGTGCTTTTCCTTTTTCTTTAGCTGATATTGCCAAAGATTGGTTATTTGACTTACCTTCCAACTCGGTTACAACTTGGACTGACATGGCTCGATTTTTTCTTGACATATTCTTCCCTACGGCCAAGGTGAGCGAACTAAGGCATAGCATCTTGAGTATCCGAAAAAAGATACTGAGTCGTTATACGACTACTGAGAGCGATTCAAGAAGTTGTGCACAAATTGCCCATAACACGGGCTATCGAAACAAACACTTCTTCAGTATTTTTATGAAGGGCTATCTCCGATAGAAATGAAGATGATCGATGCAGCAAGTGGGGGGCACTTGTGAACATGACCCCAACAGTGGCAAGAACTCTAATCTCTACGATGGCCGCTAACTCCCAGCAATTTCACCCTTCTAGTGAACCTTCTCGGCTAGTTCACGAGGAAAGTAACGTTTCATTAGAACATAAAATTGACAAATTGGCTGAAATTGTTCAATCCCTTGTTGCAGATAAATAAGTCGCGACTAGACTTTGCGGGATATGCACGAGTCCAGAACATCCAACGGATTGTTGCCCGGTGATACAAGAAGAGGATGCCGCGCAATTAAATGACATAGGTAATTTTCCCGGACCTCCCCAAAGACCTTATAATCCTCACGCAAACACATACAATTCAGGATAGAAAGATCATCCGAACTTCAATTATGCGCAAAACCAGAGACCAAATCAAACTTATCAACCACCTGCACCACAACAATATCAACCGCAAAAACCATCGTTGGAATCGATTGTTGAAAGGTTGGCTCTATCCCAAGAAAAATTTCAACTAAAGACCGAAGCACACTTTCAAGCAATTGACAAACAGATGAGTCAACTGACGTTAGCAGTGAGTCATTTAGAATCTAGAGGGAAGCTACCGTCGCAAACTGAGGCGAACCCATGAGAAAATATTAGTGCAATCACCCTTTAGAGTGGCACTGTTATAACACTGCCAGTCCCTAAAGATATTGCTGTAGAACCCCAAAAAGGAAATATTGACGCAGAAACCCAGAAGAAGAAGAAAATCGAGTCATAAGCTCCTCTTGAACTATCTCTCTACTCTACTTTACCTCATTTTCCTTTAAGGTTGGTAAAGCGTGATAAGCAAGCCAAGGAACAAGAAATTCTTGATGTGTTCCGTAAGGTGGAGGTAAACATACCCCTCCTCGATGTGATTAAAGAAGTTCCACGATATGCCAGATTATTGAAGGACATTTGCACAAACAAACGAAGGCTTACCCGGAATGAGAAGGTAAACTTAGGTGAAAACGTATCAGCTGTTTTCCAACGTAGACTTCCACCTAAGCTAAAAGACCAAGGTATGTTTTCTATCCCTTGTAAAATTGGTAAAGTATGAATATAACGTGCTATGTATGATTTAGGTGCTTCCATAAATGTTATGCCACTTTCAGTTTACAATTCACTTAGTGCAGAGCATTTGAAGGAAACTAGAATGACAATCCAGCTCACCGATAGATCCGTCATTTATCCTAAAAGACTCCTTGAGAACGTGCTGGTTAAGGTAAATGATTTAATTTTTCTAGCGGATTTTTATGTTATCGACATGGAAAATGACCGAACCAACTCTTCCTCTGATATCCTTCTTGGCCGTCTCTTCTTTAGTACGGCGAATACAAAAATCGATATAAGAAGCATAATTCTTACAATGGAGTTCGATGGTGAGGTTGTTAAGTTTGACGTTTACAAAGTAATACGGTATCCAGATAATGTCGCTAGTATTAATTTTATTGATGTTATTGAACCTACCGTTGAAGAGTTTTTCGAGCCTAACCTTGTTGATGATCTGTGCAGGGAATTGGAGGACTTTGAAAAGGAAATCAGGGAGTTCGAGAAAAAAATTTCAATTGATTCTAATTTAAGCCTTATTCCATCTAAATCTAAACTCATACCATCCTTTTTGCAGGCACCAAAATTGAAGTTAAAACCACTGTTGGAACGTGTGGACAAGCTAAAAAAGATCTGAAGAAAAATCTACGAGAAAGTTCGAAGCTACAATGATAAAATAAAGGAACTTTATGATCGTAGAATTTCTCGTAAGAAATTTCTTCGATGGACAAAACACATGAATTGGAGGAAATATTTGTCACAGTACCTGTAGTCTGAATCAGGTCATCAAGCTAACGACGTTAAAATAACGCTTAATGGGAGGCAACCCATTTTTAATTTTTCTTCGTTTGTTTCAATTTTTAATTCTTTATTTTTATTTCATGTTTTTTTATATTTTTATTTTTTTAATCTTTATTTTTAAAGGTACCCCACTATTCCTAATCGAGTTTGGATAAAGCGACGCATTAAAATTGAATCGAACATGGCAAAATTCTTTCCCAGCAGAAGGCAAAATCGAGCAGCAGCAAGGGCCAAAACCTTCTCCCATTGTGCGCACCGTTTCATTAAACGGTGCGCGTTAGTGTCCCTCTCTCAAAGCCGACGCAAGTTAGCGCGTCCCAATTCCCAATATTCCAAATTTTTTCCATTTCCACATATTTCTCCACCGCCCACCTTATCCAATCCTATTCATCTTTCTTTTTCTTTGATAACCTAATCACCTTATTATTCTTATTTTTAAATTCAAAAATAAGTCATTCCACTTATCTCTCCCAATTCCATATCACATACAACCCTCTCCGAATCAAATACCTTTTCATATTTTAAAACCTACTCCACGAGATTAATTTCAACCAAATTTCCCCACCTTTGTTTTTATTCGGTCGACTCTCCCCCTTCTTTTCAACTTCTTGATTTTTTGTCACCGAAACTCAACCGTGCACCACCCTCGGCCGCCACTTGCCCTTGCCGGTTTTCTTGTGCCACCACCACCGTTCGCCTTGCCGATCATACTTTTGATGATGAAGAAGTTTGGCAATTTGATAGCCTCTGACACTATAGATTTCAGCCACAAGCGGAGCCGGAAGAGTATCTGCAATCGGATGTGCGCAATGGACTTCATGAAATGCACAGTCGACTTGATTCCATCGAGACGAACCTTGCCGAGCTTCTCTCTTACCTTCGCCCGAGTCCATCTCGACGCGACCGTGGCCGTTGCCGACATTAAATAGGGGAGTATTTTCGTTCCTCTCTTGTGCATTACATTACATTTTGGGACAAAATGACTTAAGTGAGGGGTGAAAATTGCATCAAATTTCACTTTGTTTATTCAATTGGTTGGAATTAAGTTTTTCTTGAATTGATGTGTTGAAATTGGTTATTGCCTATCTCATATTTTACCATATTCCTTTGATTTTGTGAATTTTAATCTCGTTTTTGTTGAAATTCAGGAAGCATGATGACACTTGGCATGACTAATTGGCTTTTTTTTTAAAAAAAAATCATTTGACATTCCATACATTTGTTAGTTGAAATGATAGCATGACTTAGTACAATTTGAACCTTTCATGTGAGTTTTTGAGCCTAATGAGCATACATTTGCATTCTTGCTCTTTATTTAGTTGAGTGTGCCGACTAATTCTTAGCTTTCTAGAGCTTGTAGCATAATACTTGTCGAGACTACACGATTGAATGTGATACTTTAGTGTGATAGAGGCATTAGTATTTAACCCCTTTTCTCTTCCCAAAAAAATGGCCTACCCTTTGTTTATTTACCCCTTAGATAGCCAATTTTGAGCCTTATCCTTTTCTTTGATTTACCATATTTTTAACCCGAACCGATTTTGTTGTTTTTCCCTCTTTTTGTCATCCTTTTTCAGGACAAAGTTAAGGTTATTCTGAAGCGAAAAAGGGAGAGATTAAAAAACAAGAAAAAAAACAAACAAAAAAATAGTGCAGTTTGGTTCGAACAGTGCAGAAAAGTACAATGCAGAACTGTTCAAATAAAATTGTTCGAACAGTAAAAAAGCAATTTGGTTCGAGTAGCAGCAAAAAAAGAGAAAAGTTTGAAAGAAAAAAAAGAAAGAGTAAATAAGCTTTGACTGCTTGATTTCTTGTTTCCCTTTCTTTCATTTTTACTTCCCTTTAACTAAATTCTTTGGAATAATTTTCTCTTTGTCTTGAATTTTTAAACCCGATTTTTTGCCTTTATCCTACCCGAATCTTAGCCCCGTTACAACCCTTTTTAAAGTCCTCTTGATTATTGCATCATGTTCATACTTAGTAGTGGAGATTAGTTTTAGTTACAAGCTTATGGTAATGTTTTGATTAGTTAGGCTTGAGCGATTCTTTCACCCAAAACACTTTGAGTGGAATGAGTGAGCCACTGTGAGGTACTAAGTCTTGCTTCTTTGAGATCAACGAATAATTGGAATGTCATGTTTTGCTTATACTCGCTTTTAGTTAAGCCTTTGCTTGATTACTCTTGGATTTCATCATTTGCTTTGATTTTGATTTACTTGAAAGACTTGGAAATTTTGTGAATTAGAGATGACAACTTGAGGTTTTTGATACATTGATTGAGAAATGCTTGAGGACAAGAATTGAATAAGTGAGGGGGGATTTGATGAGTGATTTAAATAGTTATTATTTTGTTATTAATTACTCCTTGTTTGTCGGTTTATGTTACTAATTTTGGCGTTTTCTCTTATTTTCTGTACAGAACATTGGATTCCAGAAACTGTGCTAAAAGAGGCAAAATTATGTAGATTTTTCTCTGGAGTCAAGGCTGGGTTAGTGGGCATGAAAGGATGACTGGACTCCACGTCAACGCTTCTAGAAGATGACGTTAGCAGTGGTGATAGCTTATCAGCCGCATTTTGATAGCTTATTAGAGGGATTTAAAATTTAAACTTTGGATTATCTTTTGTATTTAGTTTAAACATTTTTAGGATTTATCCTTTATCATCTTTTGGGTTATTCTAGGGTTTTAGAATGCTATAAATACCCCATTGGGGTAAGCTAGAAAAATCATCCCTCAATTCTTAGTTTGTTTTTACTTTGGAAGTTTTATAAAATTCTCTTCTCATTTTATTTTTGTTATTTTAGTTTTTATTTATTTTCTATTAAATGCTAAGTATGATTTCTTCCATAATCATGCTTAGCTAAATTCTTCGATTAGCCAAAGGCTAAAAGCAAAGCTTCAATTCACCTTGTGAAAATTAAAAGCACTTAACAACTTCATTTTACATTCTCAATTTTCTGAAAACCTAGATCGGCAATCGACCTTTCTATTAAAATCTTTTCGCTTTCACTTCAAAAAGTTAGCATTGACTTGATTGTTGTTGAGATTTACAATTGGGAGGAAGGATCGACGATAATAGTGGTTTCAACTTTCTATGAACATACTTAGCGACGGATTCGCTAAGAGAAATTGAGATCGGATTCGATTCTCATCGAGACAACATAGTCCGAGTCGGGTTTTTCCAAGTTTAAAAATTGTTTTATTCTTACGGCGATAGTCGTTGCTAGTCTAGCCAGGAAACTGAAATCTAAAAATTGATTTTAGATTATCAGTTTACCGGAGAGAAAAACAAGTTACAAGGGTTGGGCCTTGTAGATTGTAACTGACATGTTTCTGGAATAAAAATTATTTTCGATGATCATTTTGAATTGAGGTGGAGCAAAAGCTTGAAGCTAATTAATTTAATCAATTTATTTTTACCTCATTTATTCTCGCAGTCATTTTACACTTATTCTCTAGTTTTCTCGATCAAAAACCCCTCATTCACTAAATTGTCTTGCAACAATCAGAATCAGAACAATCGTATATCAGAAACTCCTCAGTCCCTGTGGATCGACACCTTCTTCTCTATACTACGTCTTTATTTATTTAATTTGAGATTAAGGATAAATTTATTTGACAACATACGACGCTTGTCAGTATGCTTATTGTCAAAGGGTTAGAATATCTATGAATAAATATTACCTTGTAATAACCTTTAGACTAATTCAAAAAAATATTAATAATTTTTAAAGTTTTACAATTACTTAATAAATTATTATTTGTTGCATTATTGTAGAAAATTTTTTTTCTATAAACATCATTGAAATGACGTTGATTTTTTTGGCTTAAGGGTGTAAGAAGCTTTTGAACTTTTGAAAAAAAAATCAATTAAGCCCTTAAATTTTTTTACACCCAATTAAGCCCTTAAACTACAAAATTTAATCAATTAAGCCCTTAAACCAATAAATCGAATCAATTAAGCCCTTTGACAAATTTTGACCATTAAATATGAACAATTTTTTTGATCCATTGTTGCAGTGTGCTGTGTCACAGTGTTTCCACTTGAAAATTTTTAAATTTTTTATTTTATTTAAAAAGTTCTTTAAATATTCTAAAAATTCTATAAAAAACTTATAAAATTTATAAAAAGCTACTTTTTGAAAAAAAATTAAATGCAACATGATAGAACTGTAGTGTATCATGTTTTGTTAATATATGAAGAAAAAACTGTCAAGATTTAATGATCAAAATTGTTCAAATGGCTTAATTGATTCAATTTATTGATTTAAATGTTTAATTAATTAAAATTTGTAATTCAAAGTTTTAATTGGATGAAAAAAAAGAGGTTCAAAGTCTACACTGGACCAGCGCATCCGCCACCTTATATTTTACAAATGTTTCATAAGTTGGGGGCGGACTTCCCAATTTTGACTAATCATCGTGCGAATAGCCTCTGCAATAGTATTTTCTTCGAACATCATGAATTTACCTTCGAGTAACTTGAACACCTCCGCATTATCTGTCTCCTCCTTAATTTTTCGGAGTCCAACCCATAACTCGACAAAAAAAAACAGAGCAACTTCAAGATTAAAACATTAAATTATTTTAAATATATTAAAAACATTTATCACATTCTCAGAAATATCGTTTGATAATTAAATTTGTGAAAAAAATTAAGCATGTGTATGAGATAATAATTCAAAATGGGTAATACTTCAAGTTTTTTTTTTTCATTTTCACTTCTCACTCGTGAATATAACTGGTCAGTTTCTCAATCATCAAAGTATTATTATATTATTCTTATTACTCTTATATTTTTATCATTTTCACCTATATTATTTGTCTCAATTCCTAATAAAAATTAAGAATATTATAATACTCATCAATGAAACCTTAGTATAGTTAATAAAAGTTGAGGTCCTAAATTTCTGCATATTAGAATTTTTTTTAGTTTGAGCCGAGGTATCTACTGCTAATAACGGTGACTAATCCCCTCATCACGGGTGCTCTCACTAAAAGGTAAACGACTAGCTATGAAATATACTTCATTCCTATTAGTAAGAATCGAACTCCTAACCTCATGGTTAAAGGATGAGGTGAACAATCACCATACCACATCTCATGGTTCTCTGCATATTAAAACTTTGGCATAATACTTGCTTATAATAAGAATCCGGTGATTGTATTTGTATCCTTATAAAAGATAATATTGTTATACAAGTTATACAAGCAATAATCAAATCTTAATTGTTCAAGAAAAATAATCAAATCTTAATTTAAGTCGATGATAAAAATAAAATTTTGACGATATTTAATATATACACATACGAAACATAAGGTGGTTTTTATTTTAGGGCATGTCTCAATCTGTCCATAGTGGATCAATATAGTCAAGTGGGATTGAACAGTTATGGAGATGTAGTCATAGATCATTATCAGCACACTGGATGAGTGGATGCGGTAACTTGGAGTAATTTTGTTGGTAAAAAGGTTAAAAACAAGAATAGAAATCTCTTGCTCTTTTTTGGTGCTTTGATTTATGCTTCACATTAAAAATTAAGTTTAAAATTTAAAATTTAAAGTTAGAGTTTATGGTTAGGATTTAAAAAATTTGAGGCATAGTGTATTTTTTAGAGTATAGGGTGTAAGGTATATAATTTAAAATTTAAAGTTAAAACTTAAAATTTATTTTTTTAATGTCGAAGTATTAAAAAAGACACCGGAAAATTACAGATGACTTTTATCCTAAAGTCAGAACACATTCCTTGGGATAAAAGAAATTATTACAAATGATAATTTATTAGTAGATGGTACTCTCTACATAAACGGTAAGAATCAGGTTAGATATGCAAACAAATACAAAATTCTAGTTGTCATTCAAATCATGAATGAATGAATATATAAAGAATAAAATACCTGAATCATCACTTAATTTTGCTTTATTATTTATTTTGGTCACCGAATTTTCAAAACGCTCAATTTACTTATTAAACTTTACTTTCTGACCTATTTTGATCATTCTGAATTATTTTATTAATATTTTGGTATGACATGACATATTTTAATATTATTAGATATAAAAAATTAAAATAAAAATAAATTATGGGCAAATTACACAAACCATCACTGAACTTTGCTCTCTGACTTATTTTGGTCACTAAACTTTAAATACAACCAATCTACTCACTAAACTTTATACATGGACCTATTTTGGTCACTCCACCGTTAATCTATTAAAACTGTTATGATGTGTCATAAATAAATAATAAAATATTAATATTTATCTCCTTTTTCCCTAAAACTCTTTTAAACCTCTTTTTTATTTCATCTTCTCTGTAAAAACAAATAAAAACATCCCTAAAAGCTTAACAACAACCGCCTTTAAACTCTCAAACTACCATCGTTTGGAGCTTTCTCTAATCAAACATCATTGCTAAAAGCTTTCCATTTCTATTACCTCAATGACCCAAAACAAGGTTTGTTGAACTAACATACTTTTAGGTTGAAGGCTGTACAAATTTCTCGTAACCCATTTTTAAATTCGCCCTAGCATAGCTCGTTGTGCTGCATTATATTCAAATTTTTGCTACTCTTCTCCTTCTCTCCATCTCTCCCGCAACCAAGATTGTCATGATGGGTCTACCGCCTTCCCAGAACCTTAATCCCTCAACCAAGCCCAAATCAATTGCCCAAGTCGTATTTAAAATCAATACTGTCAAAATATCGATAGGTCTTCCTCCATCCCACCTCTTTCATAAACCCTAACCTACAAAATCTCCAAGAAGAGAAAAACAACCAAACTCAAATACAAAATCAAATTCAATTGAAAGGTCATTAAAGTCAAAACAATCATGTGTCTTACACAATCGCTCAGTGGAGTGGACCTCCTTTGTCACTATTTTTCCTCGAGGTGCTTAAAGATGGTTGTATCATTGACCAATTTAAATTGTAATTGTCTTTACATTTTTACTCCATCATTTTTATTGTTTATTTAGGGGATGTTGAAAATTTGTGAAATTTGTTTGTGTAGGTATAAGAAGGGAATTTATATATTTGGATGTGTTGATCTTTGCAACTTTGTGCTTTAACATCCTACTATTCTTAGAGTTTTTAGTTTTTCAAGTGTTTCTACCATACTCAATGGTAAAATATTAAAGAGTCTTTTAGAGTCTTCCACTTAGAGATAGGTAGGTCAGTTCAACAAACCTCGTTTTGAGTCATTGAGGTAACATAAATGAAAAGTTTTTAGCAATTATGTTTGGTTAAAAGAACCTCTAAACGACGAAAATGAGAAAGAGAAAGAAAAAGAGAAAGAGAGAAATATTAATATTTTATCATTTATTATAACTCTTTATAACAACGTTAATAGATTAATATTGGAGTGATCAAAATAGATCAATGTATAAAGTTCAGTGAGTAAATTGATCATTTTTAAAGTTCAGTAACCAAAATAGGTCAGACAACAAAGTTCAATGATGGTTTGTGTAATTTACCCAATAATTTATTTTTATTTTAAATTATTTTTATATTTAATAATAATAAAATGGGTAAAACTTTAATACACATGCTGTGTAAAACTAATTTTACACAAGTCTGTGTATTTAAACTATAAAAACTCAAATCCTAAATGCCTAACCTAACCCTAAAAAACTAAACCCTAAACCTTATACCCTAAATTATAAATACTAACCTTAAATTCTAAGCCCTACAACCTAAACCCTTAAACTTTAAACCCTAAATTAAAACCCTAAAACTAAAAAGCACGTATAAACTTTACCTGAACTCCTAAACTTTAAACCCTAAACTAAAACCCTAACCCCTAAAACTAAAAGGCACGTGTAAACTAAAGTTATACGGCCTGTGTATCAAAGTTTTCCCCTAATAAAATATGTCACGTCTTGTCAAAATATTATTAAAATAATAAGTTGAGTGATAATTTAAGTATTTTACTTATAAATAACTAAAAATGCGTGTGAATGTCATGGCCTCTTACACAAGTATTGCAATTATGATTGCCTAATCAAATTTATCATTTAAAAAACGTAGCAATATATAAAATTACATCAACACTATCTGAATTCATCAGCAGAAGCATAGCAATCAGTCTCCCCTCCAGCATATAAATTATAAAGCAAAACCACATATTCAAACGCAGTTAAAAGATAAAATATCATTGTTTAATGAAAAACAATACGATTAAGGTTTCATCAATAGACTAATCTAATCTAATTATCAACTTCGGAACCGATAATCATGGGATGTCTTGACATGCTAAGATTTTAATTAGTACTACAACTTTTCTGGTAATCCAGTTCTATTATGTTGCATGCCTAGCTTCATAGTGACCAATTTGTATAGAGGTGCCGTGAAGCAAAAAGAGATTACCTTCGACAATAACTGTCGTCGCTGCTCTCGTCGTAATTGTGTCCTTGCTTTGCTCAAGCAGGAATTGGGAGAGAGTCATTTTCTGTAAGGGAGTTAAAGATTCAAATAAAAGCACTTTAGAGAAAATTCGAATTGGGAAACCCTTTCATAAAACCATCAAACTACATACAGAAAATGGAGAAAGAAGAACGGTCCAAGCAGATATTGCAGCAGAAAGAATAGCTGGAGAATCTTTCCTTTCAATCCGATGAGACGCAAAAGGAAATCAATCGTTTTAGTCTCCAATTTACATTTAACTAAGTTTAAGGATATGGACACAAATATCAGTTGGATTTTGGTTGATTTCTGCAGCTTAGTTTAGCAGCATATGGAAACAGTAATAGTTTAGTTGATATTCATACACTACGGCCAGGCTCAGGATTAATGATGTCCCAAAGCAACTTCATTGCTTGTTCAGTCTCGTCTGAATTGCTTGCGCCAACAAAGGTAACAAGTTCAACGGCTGAGCAGACAGTAATCTGCACAAAAGAAGAAACTTGTAACAGAAGTCCATGAAGCATAATCATGAAAGAGGTATCCAAAAAATAAAATAGTAACTTAAGCTTAGATATAAGTTCTCCTTGGGAAAGTGCAGTCGGTACATCTTCAGATGCTTCACGCACCTTATTAACAGAAGTAGTAAAACTATCCCACAACAAGATTATGTATCAAAGCTGTAAGCTAAATTTCAAAGTTAGAACAAATAACATCGAGAAATAATAGCACTTTCCTGAATGATGAACCTACTGATAATATGTGCCGCTTGCTTCATCTCCTTGGGAGAACCCTTTTTAATGCAATGCAGGCATTCGGTATACTAGTGGTACAAAGCTGCAACAAGACGATAATAATAGTGAGAGATTACCTGGTTTATCTTTTTCTCAGACAAGTTCCTAGAGCAATCCTGAAGAGTCCTGGGGTGACCATGGAAATTGCCCTAATAACCACTAGCATCATCATCATCATCATCATCAAGTAGAATGCCTCTTCTTGTTGATCGATAGCTGCCTTTGCCTACAGATAGTGATTTCAATCTCAATTAACAATGCATTGTGTTCGAAATTAAGCAAGCATCAGGCAGACATTACAGAATTAATTGCAGGGTTCATGAAGAAGCTTCTGAATTCATGTATGCAGAAGTAAACAAAGGTAGCAATGCTAAATGGTATGCTTTTCAAACAAATAAAGTCTTATGAAGCTGGAAAATCTATGAAAACTCAAGAAATATTAACGAAACTTGTGATTTCTCGTCTTGTCCATTCTCTTTAGGAAAAACTCAAACAGCTGAAAGAAATACAAAACCCCAACTTTTCTACTTGCTGCAAACATAACCACTGCCTTGATGAAGCTCTAAACCAATAGAACGAGAAACCAATTTTTTGACTCGTAACCTTATTAACAGAGTAAAGTTTCCATCTTTACTTTGGATTTTAGTTTACTGGTTTTAGATAGGCTGCCCTAAAATTCAAATCTGATGCAAAGATAGGGTTAAAAACATTAAATTTATGATGTAATTGGAAATTTGAAAATCAAATGCTAAAATTATCTATGTTTTTTTCGTTGTCATTTATATGTAACAGTTTACACAGGGGTCTCAATTAGATCAGTTTGAATTATGTTCGATCTGATAAATTCAACCATCTCAAGCCAGGTTCGAGCTTAAACATGAAAATCTTTTGAATTGAGCCTCGATCTAATTTGACATAATCCAATTAGGATGCAATGAACCCAGCTTAGCCAAAAGTCATGTGGCTTAGAATTCCTCGACTTAGAATTCCTCGACATAAAAAACAAATCCATTTCGATATATTTGCAAGAAACATTGTTCCTTCAATAATTCAGCATGGGGAACTAATAGATATCTTTCTTGGCAGATTGGGGCAGAATAGATTGCAGTCTTGATATCATCCTTTCGAGCACCATTAACTTGTCCATTTCATCATATTGCCTTAAGTTTCTCTGCATCATATGATAAACCGTTTCACTCATATGCCTTCCTCTCTCCAAGATCTGTTTGCAGCATCGATATGCTTCTTGCAACCGTCCTCGAGAGCACAGTCCCGTCACCAAAAGATCCAGTGCGTGGCTGTGAGGACAATGCCCTTTCTGTACTAAATAATCCCACAAATTTAAACCCAGATGCAGATGCTGGTTTTCACAAAAGAACTTCATTAGCATCACCACTGTCCGGGTCTTGGGAACGAAATTTCTCTCGGTCATTTTATAGTAAAGCTCGCAAACACCCTCAATGCCACTCAACTTCATCATTCCTAAAAACATTGTATGATAAGTCACGCCATCGTACTCAATCTGCTTTCTCTCCATCTCATCCAACAATTCGACTGCGGAATTTATATCTCTGGACCTAATAAGGGAACTGATCATGGCATTATAAGCTCCAGCATCGTGCTGTAAGTTTCTTTTGGGAATTTCATCGAACAGCTGCCTTGCCTTCGGAATATTTCTAGCAACACCAGCTCCATGAATCAGAGTAGTGATTGTCTCGAGTGTAGGCAAGCAATGGACCCGTTCCATTTCTTCAAGAAGCCGCAGACCATCCCCCAAACATCCCTTCTTACAATAAGCATCGATTCGAATGTTATACGTCATACCGTTCGGCCTAAAACCCCTTCTAACCATCTCGTGGTAAAAAAGTTCCATTGCAGTTACATCGCCCGATTCCTTGAACCCCAAGAGCAAAATATTCATGGTCTTGGTATTAGTCGGAAACCGAGAATGCATCTTCTGGAAAACCGATCTGGCCTCTTTCATCTCCCTCTCCGAGCAAAAAGCTCGAAGCAGAACATTGAACTCATCGGTACCAAAATCCCTCCCGGCAAAAACCTCAGTCTCCATCCTCTTGAATGCTTCGAGGGTATCTTCATAGGATTGGAATTTAGCGATTTTGGCTAACATAATGCTCATCGATTTAAGGGTAAGCAGGGAAGGGCGTGAACGCTTCATATCTATCATCAATTCCCAAGCTTTATCAAAATAGCGCATCCGTGTGAGGATGTGGAGCGTTTTCTCGAAAGCGTCCACGCTGGGAGCGAGCTGGGAATGGCGGATGGAATAGTTGAAGAACTCCACGGCTTTTAATCCATTTGAGTGTGCCGCGAAGAGTCGACCGAGAACGCTCTCCACGAAAGGTGGGGAAAGGGAGACCGAGGGGATATGCCGGAGCAGGGTCGGCTCGAGTGGTTCGTCCGGGAACGGGTGGTCGTTGATGATTCTAGTGACTCTGTCGATTTCGGAGGGTAGAGGAGATGGGGTTGATGATCTGTGAGCAGCAGAGAGAAATGAGGAGAGATTAGCTTTTGAAAGTTGAATAACTAGACTGGGTTTCTTCTTTTGCAGCAATGAGATCATTTTTCCCTCTCCTGAATGAATTATGGTGGGAAGGAAACCAAGAATGGTCTCTGTTTTCACTTTTCGCCCTTCACTGATCAGTTGTTAAAGCTCGGTGAGTTGATCGACTTAAAGTTTTTTTGATTTTGAGGGAAAACGAGGAATATAGTTTGGTGTAATTTTATTTTATGTAAACAACTATAGAGGTCACTTAATTATAAATAAAATTATATTTAAATCACTTTTTATATTTAATATATATATTAATTTTTGTATTAGATTAATTAATAATTTTAAATGAAATATTCTAGTGTTAACGATAGTATATAAGTGATTTAGAAGAAAAAACGACTAAAATGATATATTTTTTCTATGAAAGGTGATCCAAATGTGACATTACCTATAATTAAGTGACCCAACTACAATATTTAATAATTAGGTGACCAAAATATAATCTTACTCATAATTGAGTGACCTAAGTGTAATTTTTAATAATTAGGTGATTCAAATATAACATTATCTATAATTGTTACGATATTGATGTAATGGTTTACTGTATTAATATGATGGTCTACAATATTTTTTTTTTGATAAATACGATTATCTATTTGTGAATGATAATGTAAAAGAAAATTTTTAATTAATTTTGTTGATGCTGAAAGATAAGTTAATTTTTATATGAAGTTTGAAAGCTAATTTAATTCATAAGAAAAAAAATTTTAAAAATAAATATTTAAAGTTATTTGAAGGTGGGAGAAAAATTATCATCTGAAGCTGGTTTGGGACTTAAAAACCTCATTTGTTGGCATAAAATTTGTCTTTTGCAATTGATAAGGAATATTCTTGCCAAAAAGGCGTCTCTTTAGATGGCTTAAATTTAAGAGTATGTCTTGAAGAGAGCTGATTTATGAGGAATTGAGGTCAAGACTCACCATAGTTGGGTCATGAGGAGTTTGTTGAAACTCAGACCTGAAATTCAAAGAGTGTTTGCTTCAGCTAGTAATTGAGGTATTGTGAACACACGTTGGATCTGGGAGCATTGTAGAGAACGTGAAGTAAAGGTCACATTCTAAAGCATGCGGTTATTGCGTGGATGCCCCTATTGAATAGGCTCTCCGCTACTGATTGGTTGTTGAAGATTTTTATTCTTCGGTTTGTTGTTTATATGGGCAGGCAGACGAGTCTCGTGACTATTTATTCTTTGAAGGCTCATTTTCAAAGTGGGTGTGACAAGAAGTTCTGAATAATTACAGAATTCATCGGGCAATTTGAATCTGGAGTTGACTTGGACAGTTGCAAAGCTGAAAGGTAATTCCCTATTTGTTCTTTGTTTTGAAGCATCCCTAGAGTGCATTTACTCACACGGTGTGGATCAAGAGGAATAGGAGATTATTTCAGAAGGTTATTATGAATGAGGTTGAAGTTTTGGATGCTATACATAAAGTGATACGGTTTACTGTATAGAGGAAAAGTGATATCGTAAACAATTTGTATTTGTAGCAATGTCCATTTCTTGTATTTTTTATTTTTATATTTGAAAATATTGTCTTCCGTGTGGAGTTTTGCAAAACCCGTATTTTATTGAAAAATGGAGTCGCCACCGGCCACTCAAGGTGGACCGAACACCGTGAAAACTAGAGATTTTAAAATGTCGAGTTCAGGAGTCGGTTACGGATGTGGAAGGATTAGCACCCCACACCGCCCAAAATTGGTACTTTAATAATTACCGCTTTATTAATATTAGACTTTCCGGATTAAAGTGACGATTAAATTAAAATTTGGTCATAAGTGCGAGTAGATTTTAAAGGCCCCGTTATTCGAGAGTAAACGTCCAACCACTATCACTACGCCTGATACTGGCCCCGTTTACGCTCGGATAAAAGGGCACCGCATTGACAAAATATATATCCGTTATGTAAACTTAAAAAACATGACAAATATAAATAAATACATTGCGATAAAAATATAAATAAATGCTAACATAATAAAATACTAATATAACATAAATAAAATACTAATCCAAAACATACATACATAACTATTAATTTAACACATAAATAAAATACTAATCTAAAACATACATACATAAATATTAATCTAACTCATAAATAAAAACAAATCTAACATAAATAAAATATTAATATAAAACATAATAAATACTAATCTAAAACATAAATAACATACAAACTAAAAACACAATTTTAAATTAATTACTACATTAAATCATAAAAAATACAACACAAATAAAAAGGAAATAAAATATACCTAACTAGGAGTTCGAATGATGAACCCCAACTGAACCCCTACCGAGATCTACCACGACCTCTCCAAAAAATTAACTAGATCGGATCCAAAATAGGACCCCGATCGAACCGGGTAGGACCAAGGACACTGCCTCGGTCCTTGGCTACCCGAGAGCCAGGCTCTCTTATTTGGGCATGCAACCACTGTCGATTCATTGTCTTCAATTGCATGCCTATTTATAGGCAATGTGAGGGGTGAGGTGGGTGACGTGGAGCCTTGTGCTCCACTCCCTTCCCCATTTTTTTTATTTTTTATTTTTTGCTTTTTTTTTACACTTTAATCATTTTTTTAATAATATTACTCTTACAATAATACTAAAAATACTAAAAACTCAAACAAAATGAGTGATTACAGTTGCCCCTCTTTGCTCGTTCTTGTGAAATGAGAACAAAGTAAAGATCAAAAGCACTCATTTTTGTCTTATCTGGCTGAACTTCTCTCCTTTTGACGCGTGTCTTCTTTCTTCAATAGATCTTCTTTCTCTTCGGCGCAGGTCTTCATTATTGTCTTGATTGATCCACCTTGTCACTCTTGGGGAAGCAAAACCTTCAAAATGGGGGGTTGTTTGTTGGGGAAGCAGAATGAGTCTCACTTGCTACATTATTGATAATAAGCTAATACCTAAAGAGAGTTCGACCAAGCTGCAACACCGACGAAGAGGCATGGTCTACAAAATTCGATCCAGCTGCAACACTGACGAAGAGGCAGGATCGATGGACGAAAGTTTTGATGTCTGATCCAGCTACAACTCTGACGAAGAGGCAAGATCAGAAAATTGACAACTTTTTCCTTCTTTTCTCTCTTTTTTGTTTTTTTTACTTTTTTATTTTTTTGTTTTTTTGTTTCTTTTTTTTCATATTTTTCTTTTATTTCTTATTTTTCATCACGGTAATACGAGAGTAAAAATGACATGGCTAAAACACCGACGAAGAGACCGGTTCGAAAGATAGATGTTGGACCCCACTACTCCATCAACGGAGAAGTAAGATCGGAGAACATTGGTAACATGGATTCAACCACCCGATCAGCGGAGGGACTGAATCGGATAATGGCGACCTGGAACCGGCTACACCATCAGCGGAGAGCAGGATCAGAGGACGACTGCAGCTTGGACCTAGCCACTCCATCAGCGGAGGATTAGATCGGGCGATGAAAGTTGATAAATTTTCTTTTGGTTTTTTATTTCATTTTTTCTTCATCATCATTTTTTTGACTTCTCCCGATTTTTTCTTCTTTTTTTTCCTGTGATTTTTTCTTCTTCTTTTTTCTTTTTTCATTTTTTCTTTGATTTTTCTCTTTTTTTTTCTTTGATTTTTGTCTTCTTTTTTCTTTTTCCTTTGATTTTTTTAGCTACAACATTAATAAAAAGAACTTGAAAATCAGTAAAGTTGGATCTAACCTCGCCATCAACGGAGAAACAGAACATTAACTGGAACCCTACTACATCATCAGCGGAGAAGTAAGATAGCAGTAACTGGGACCTAGCCACTCCATCAACGGAGGGATTGGATCGGATAATGACGACTAGGAATCAGCTACACCATCAGCGGAGAGTAAGATTTGAGAACGACGGGAGCTTAGACCCGGCCACTCTATCATCGGATGACTGGATTGGACAATGACGACCTGAAACCAGCTACACCATCAACGGAGAGTAGGATATGAGGACGATAGAAGCTTGGACCCGACCACTTCATCAGCGGAGGACTGGATTGGATAATGATGACATGAAACCGGCTACACCATCAGCGGAGAGCAAGATCTGAGGACGACGGGAGCTTGGACCCGTCCACTCCATCAGCGGAGGACTAGATTGGACAATGACGACTTGGAACCGGCTACACCATCAGCGGAGAGTAGGATCTGAGGACAACGGGAGCTTGGACCCGGCCACTCCATCAGCGGAGGACTAGATTGGACAATGACGACCTGGAACCGGCTACATCATCAGCGGAGAGCATGATATAAGGACGATGGGAGCTTGGACCCGGTCACTCCATCAACGGAGGACTGGATTGGATAATGATGACCTGGAATCGGCTACACCATCAGCGGAGAACAGGATCTGAGGACGACGGGAGCTTGAACCCGGCCACTCCATCAGCGGAGGACTAGATTGGACAATAACGTCTAGAACCGGCTACACCATCAGCGGAGAGCAGGATCTGAGGACGACGGGAGCTTGGACCCGGTCACTCCATCAGCGGAGGACTGGATTGGACAATGACGACCTGGAACCAGCTACACCATTAGCGGAGAGCATGATCTGAGGACGACGGGAGCTTGGACCCGGCCACTCCATCAGCGGATGACCGGATTGGATAATAATGACCTGGAACCGGCTATACCATTAGCAGAGAGCATGATCTGAGGAAGACGAGAGCTTGGACCTAGCCACTCCATCAGCGGAGAACTAGATCGAATGATGAAAGTTGATAAATTTCATTTTGATTTTTTTCATTTTTGATTTTTTTGATTTTTGATTTTTTTATTTTTTCTTTCCTTTTTTTTTATTTTTTCCAATTTTTCTTTGAATTATTCTCTTTTTTTCAAATTTTTTTTTCAATTTTTTTGATGATTTTTCTTTTTTTTATTGAACTGTACAAAGAAGTAAAACTCGAGAAAAAATTAGGCCTAGCTGTACCGTCAGCAGAGAAACAATACCTGAATAGAAATTCGATATGCTTGGGGAAAGGTTCAGATCTGTTGCACCATCAACAGAGAAACGAGATCTTTAAGATGTCTATACTGCTGCACCATCAGAGGTAAAGCAAAATCTGGAAATGTTGGCTTATCAACAATGACGGAGGCAAGATCTGAAAAAAGGCTACTTCTGCTGCTCTACTGACGGAGAGGTTTGACCTGAAAATGGAAAACAAACATTAATCAGTAAATGTTCAGAAAATTTGTCACTGTTACCTTTTATTGATGTTTCAGCATCCCGTTTGTGTGTTTTTGGCCTCCTCTATGACTAAGGTTAGCCATCGTGTCGTTTCCCCGTGTTGAGGATGTTCAGTTTCTCCTTCGAACTTGTTTGTAAGCAAAAATGCATACATGATTTTTAGGCCTAAATGAATGTGTCTATCTTAAATGCATGGTGATTTTGGTGTATGCACTTAATCTAAACGTATGACGTATGCAAAAATGGTTTAATGCAAGATGAATGCAATCTAAATGCATGAATGTGATATGATTTTTTTTGCCCTCAATGGGATACCCCTGGCTCCTCACTGGTCCTATCAGGATCTTGGTCTTTTGTATGTGGTGGTGCCCCGGCTTTGTCCTGGGTTCGATCAGCTTTCTTTGAATCTTTCATCAGGGTGCATGCCCCAAAATTTTGTTCATTACATGACATCATCTAACACTGCTCTTGTAGCAAATTTGAAACTTTGAGTGTGGATTCTGTTGCCCCCTAAGTTGGGTTCATAAATTGTGTTGGTTCATGGTAACTCATTATTTTTAGGATTTGGTGCAGTTTTACATACTGTGGTCAAGGATGCAAGAGTTTGAGTTGGTAATGAAGGCTGAACCTTGGCAAAGAATGCCCCCAGACTGGGGCATTGTTAAGGGGCACAATTTTTGTAAAAGATGTGGAGGGTGCTTTTGGACATGCCCCAAGATCAGGCTCTTGTAAGAGGCTCTGTAAGGTGCTAGATCGACCAACTTTGTTGTATCAGATGGGGTAACCCAGGGACTAATTTTGAAATTTCAAAATGTATGCATGTAAATGCGAAATGCATGTCCTAGATGTGAAAGTAATGATTCAAAAGTGGTTCTCATGGCTCAACTTCCGAACTCACGAGATTCATTTACAACTTTGAATATTGCCTTGATATCTAGAGTGCTAGATTTTTTCCCGATGATAATTTTTTAAATTGAGAACCAGTCGTGAATTAGCATTTCATGCTGGTAAAATGCAAAAATTAAAGTGTTATGATATGCCATGCAACGAATGCCAAAATGAACAGTTATGATGTGATCACAAAAAAGGGTCAATTTGAAATTAGAATAATCAAATGAGTAAATTAAAATAGGGTAAAAATGAAAGATTTTTGATCGGGTAACCACTTGAACCAACACCCCAATGTAATGCAAATGCAATGATGTATGCAAAAAAGGGTAAAACAAAAAAGAAAACAAGCCAGTACCGGATAAGATCAATAACACATAAATAGAAGAACAATTTAGATAAGGTAAACAAACAAAACAACCCTATTTATATCCCGTCTAAAACACGTAGGTTATCCGCATGGCTCTAAAGGGGTGGGTTTCTATATGTTCTCTACATGCAGTTTTGGTGCTAAGAGGTGCCCAAATTGTCTTTGCTATCCCTTACTAAGAGTAGCAAGACTCCCGGTCATCACCCATTATAGGCTCCTTTCAACCGGGTTCAATTCAGGGGGACCTATTCGCTTATGCCCCTACGAAGGAACGATATCCTTACGAGAGCATAAGGTACTCGAGCCCCGAAGGATACTTGCTAGAGCCCATACGGGAGAATGATATCTCCACGAAAGCATTAGTGTTCTCCCTCACTTAAAACGGGTTTATATGCCAAATTTTAAAATGCGTTAAAATAAATGCACAATTATAACCGAATGTTAGTTTAATAGTCACTTTAATCCAGAATTTCCGATATTAATAAAGCGGTACTTATTTGAAAAAAGCTCGACTCTCTTATTTTTTTTTGAAAAAACAAAAATATTCCCCAGCGGAGTCGCCATCTGTAGTGATGTCCCCTCTCGCTAAAAAATGTGTATTTTTTATTTTTGCATTTGAAAATATTGTTTTTCGCGTGGAGTTTTGCAAAACCCGTGTTTTATTGAAAATTGAGTCGCCACCGGCCACTCAAGGTGGACCGGACACCGTGAAAACCAGAGATTTTAAAATGTAGGGTTCGGGAGTCGGTTACGGATGGGGAAGGATTAGCACCCCCACACCGCCCAAAATTGGTACTTTAATAATTACCGCTTTATTAATATTAGACTTTCCGGATTAAAGTGACGATTAAATTAAAATTTGATCATAAGTGCGAGTAGATTTTAAAGGCCACGTTATTTGATAATAAACGCCCAACCATTATCACTACGCCTGATACTGGCCCCGTTTACGCTCGGATAAAAGGGCACCGCATTGACAAAATATATATCCGTTATGCAAACTTAAAAAACATGGCAAATATAAATAAATACATTGCGATAAAAATATAAATAAATGCTAACATAATAAAATACTAATATAACATAAATAAAATACTAATCCAAAACATACATATATACATAACTATTAATTTAACACATAAATAAAAACAAATCTAACATAAATAAAATATTAATCTAAAATATACATACGTAAATATTAATCTAACTCATAAATAAAAACAAATCTAACATAAATAAAATATTAATATAAAACATAAATTTAAAACATAATAAATACTAATCTAAAACATAAATAACATACAAACTAAAACACAATTTTAAATTAACTACTACTTCATTAAATCATAAAAATTACAACACAAATAAAAAGAAAAGAAAATATACCTAACTAGGAGTTCGAATGATGAACCCCGACTGAACCCCCACGACCTCTCCAAAAAATTAACTAGATCGAATCTAAAATAGGACCCCGATCGAACCGGGTAGGACTGATGACACTGCCTCGGTCCTTGGCCACCCGAGAGTCAAGCTCTCTTATTTGGGCATGCCACCACTGCCGATTCATTGTCTTCAATTGCATGCCTATTTATAGGCAATGTGAGGGGTGAGGTGGGTGAAGTGAAGCCTTGTGCTCCCCTCCTTTTTTTATTTTGTTTTTTGTTTTTTGCTTTTTTTTACACTTTAATCATTTTTTATTTAATAATATTACTATTACAATAATACTAAAAATATTAAAAATTCAGACAAAAATGAGTAATTACAGTATTGTCTGTGGAATTTCCTGAGGATTATTTTTTTGTACTTATGTAACAATTGTTTCTACTTTGAAATAAAAGTTCACAACTTATCTGAAAAATTATTTAAAGTTATCCAAATAAAATATATTATTAGGAATAGAATAAATGCTATTAAATTAAAATTTAAATAATTATAAAACAATATATTAAAAACGATTAAAATGTTATTTTATAACCTCTTAACTAAGGAGGTAATTATTATACATATTAATTATTATTAATATGTAAGAGACTAAAACCTACGCTATTCTTTTATTAAATATAAAGGTGTTACATCTTTTTATTAATGTCAATCTCAAATAAAATAAAATAATATAAATATTTTTTGTCACTATAATAATTGGTGGATCACATACATTACTATTTTTAACATAATTTCTTTTTCATTTCATCAAACTACGAGAATATATAAAAAAATCATACTCTTACGAAAAAGGTTTAAGGGACTGTCGAACACTACCAACAATAATAAAGACAAACGACTTACAAAAATAGACAACGAAAAGCTAGTATCGAGCCACATGAGGCCAATAAAAAACCAAGGCAAATCACAAAAAGAAAAAAAAACAACCATTTATGAAATAAAAAAAATAACTAGATGAATCAAATAAACTCCTATAAACGAAACAACTACTAAGTTCTATGAAGAATACTTTGGCATTGTTTGGGAAACATTCTCGAACGAGCACTTAGAAGATTACTTTGGCATTGTTTTAAAAAAAAGTTTTTGCTTAAAAATTTGATTTTTCACCTATAATCGGTGCCAAATACCCAGTGAAAAATCACTTCCACCCAACTTTTTAGCTAAGATTTCTAGCTTTTAGGGTGGAAAATCACTTTTGGGTGTAAAGTTACATTTTTACCGTTAATTATTAATATTAATATATTAAAATAATATTAATATTTTAAATAAAAATAAATATAAAACTATAAAATAATATTATATATTACAATTATTAATATATTAAATTAATATTTAGTTATATTACAATTATAAAAAATACATAGTTTATAGGCTAAATTTTTATATTTAATTTAAAATTTTATATTGATTATTTAAAAATATTTAAAGTTTATATTTTATATATAAAAAATTACTAATGAATTGTTATGATTTTATATTTCTGTTATTTAAGTTGATTCATTTCATATATAATAATATTAATAAATTGTATGATGACGAATTTAAACATAATTTACGTTCATTTATTTTTACTTTACAATATCATGTCTAAAATGAACATTTTATCTTTTTAAAAATATTTTTTTAACATTAATGTCAAACACTAAAATCTTACAATTAATTTTTTCAATACAACGGCTCAAGGACTTTTCTAGGACCATAAGATCCTATTTTGACCAAACTAGGGGCCCAAATCCTATTATGCCCAGACTAGCATCCTTACAATGAACTCGCCGTAGAATTACAGAAGTTCAAATAAAATATTTTTTTAATTTTTTAAAGTCATTGTACAAGCACGGCGAGTTACAAACATTTTTAATTTTTTATTTTAATTAATCACATTATGAATGATTAACATATCCTAATTGCATACATGGCAAGTTTCAATTAAAATTTTAAAAATCAAACTTTTTTACTAAATGACGAAAATGAAAAAATAAGCTATTAAAAATCCGCTTTGTATATTCGTTGTATTGAAGAATGAAAATAAAAAAAATAAACTATTAAGAACCTTGATATTTAGCTCTATGATTTACAAAGTAGGATGTTGGCATTAGCTATATACTATATATAGGCCTAGCTAGAGTGTAAGCTTTTGTTTCTTATCAATGTAAGATTCTTGGAGCTAAAGAGTTTGCTACTATATTTTAGCTTTAAGAATCTCACATTGATAATAAACAAAGACTTACACCCTAGCTATGTCTATATATAACTAATGCCAACATCATTTTTTGCAAATTATGGTCTATGGAGCTAAATATTAAAGTTGGTTCTTAATAGTTCATTTTTTTATTTTCGTTCTTTAATATATTAAAAATGTGAAGTGAGTTCCTAATAGTTTATTTTTTCTAGGTTCGTAAAAAATTTAAGTGAAACTTGCCATGCATGCACAGCGAGTTCCAATTAGGATTGTGTTAATAATTCGTTAATGCGATTAAATAAAATAAAAAATATTTTTTTAAAAAAATTTAAACTCGCCGTACTTTCTACTGTAAATTTATTGTAAGAGTGCTAGTCTGAGCATAATAAAATTTTGGGGCCCTAGTTTGGTCAAAATAGGGTCCTATGGTCTTAAAAAAGTCTTTATCCCACTTTTAAAGGCACTAAAGGCTAGTTTGACATTACTTTTGAAAAAACGGTGCGAAAGTGATTTGAAAAAATGTTTTAGAATTGTTTAGTTTAAAATGAGAGTGTTTGGTATTGCCGTTAAAAGTGCTTATAAGTAGATAAAATGTCTATTTTAAATATTTTTTTTTGAAAATATAAAAGAATTTATGATATAAACGAAGATATATGAGTAATTTTACTTAAAAGTACTTTTTTTACTTTTTAAAAAAATTAAAAACTAAAATTTTCAATTTTTAAAAAATATTTTTCAAACTAAATTAAAAAAACAGTTTTGGTCTTAAAATTACCTATTTTTCATTATTTTTAGACTCAAACTAATTTTTAAAGAAAAAAAAAACTAATTTGAAAAACAATAAAAAAACAAGCCTAAGAAAAGTTGTAATTATCTCTTCAACCCCTCCCCTGCTTGACCAAAACAAATCTAGTTTTCAAGAAGAAGAAGAAGAAGAAGAAGAAGACGCTCATTGTGTTTGTAATGATGCAGTAGCCGCGTAGAGCCGCCCCACTGCCGATGAGTCAGTCAACTCAACCCCAACAAAATATGCTCAGCTGTATCCCATCTCCTGGTCCTAGGTTTGACAAATTCAATTCCTTTGCCTTTTTAATCTTAAACCTTCTTCAAAGGAAACTAGTTTGAATTTCCTGATGCTTATCCCAAACCCCGCTAGTCTTTATAGATCCAAAGCTTGTTATTTGTCAAACAAGGCTGGTAAATGCTAATCATTTCAGTGTTGTTAATCAAAAGAAAACACCACTGCAAGACTTTTCATCACAAGTTGTTTCTCTGTTTTTCTATTAAACCATATGGGATTTGTATATTCTCCCGACCATCTCAACGTCATGTGTTCCTCTATCCTAATCTCTTCATACTTTTCAACAACGAACCTCCGCTATAAATACATCTTTCTCCCCTCTTTTCTTCTTGCAACTTTGCATTTCATACACATTTACAAACCCAGATTTTTTTTATTTCGTAGTTCAGTTGCGTAAGAAAGCTTGAGAAGAAAAAGGGTTAAATTGAGCAGTAGCCATGGAAGGTTTAATTCCTTATCTGATCCATGCCATGAGGAAGCAAAAACCCACCCACCGTTACCGGTACATGTCCGTTGGGTCTAGCCGCGGCTACCATCTGTTAATGGCCTATTTGTGAGTCACACGGATTAACCTCTCTATGACATCATCATCTGGTCAACCTATAAATAGGTGGAAAGAGAAAGTGTCAGGGGGAATCATTAGTCATTAATGACAAATATTAAATAATAATAATTAATTAAAGAGGGAAGAGAGAGAACTCACCTCAGATCAGCTGCCACCGGGAGCAGAGGAGCCGTCAGAAGCTGAAACGCTGTCTGAGACCCAAACGGCCGTATGAAATACAGATCGTCGCAGGTTGACCTTCATCGGAGTATCGCCGGAAGGTATTCCCGTTCCCTAATCTTTCATTTTCCTACAAAATAAAAAAGAGGTTAGATTAGAGTAAATAATATAAAAAATAGAAATGAAAATGGTGAAAATGAGTGGCCGGAATAAATCTTGTGGTTGTCGGCGAGTTTAGACGTTGTCGGAGTGGAAGAGGCCCGGACTTCGAGTAGTTTGGGCTTAGGAACGGGTGGAGACGGGAGGCTCTATTGAGCCGGGATTAGATCTAGGGTTTTAGAGGTTTAAAATTGAAAAAATAAGATTTTTTAGTGTTCCGACGAGCGGCGACCGAAAATTTCCTTGCGGTGGCCGAGATACTAATCCCGGTGGCCGGCGAACGACCAAAATTAGCCAGAGATAGCCGGAGATGGGCCAGAGATAGCCGGAGCTAATGGTAGTTTGAGTCAAGTTCATCTTGTTCATCATTTTCGTGATGAACATTCAAAGGGAAATCGAACAAAAGAGGGGTTTGATCTAAAAAACATGAAGTGTGAAAGTTTAGGTGTTTGCGTTGGATCAAAGGGTTAAAAACTAAGGAACAAGGCTTAAATCTTTGATGAGCTGATGGGTTTAATCCATTTGAGTTGGGAAACCTGGAAATAAGGGGTTCGAGTTGAGAGAGTTTGAGAGATAAGATAAGGTAGAGAGAGAAAAGAGTTGCCAGAAATGGGAAAGGGGAGCGTAGTTCCAGGTCAAGGGAGTTTATAGTGAGACCCGCGCGTTGACCCGGATAGGGTCCGCACATCGAATTTGGGTCGGGTCTAATCCGCGCCCCCATGTGTCTGTTTTTTTTTTTTAATTTTGGGCCTTTATTTTGTAAGCTTTTCGATTTAGCCCTCATCTTAATAAAAATGAAATTCAAGTTTAATTTCTCGCATTTTAGTCCATGTTTCAGTTATTAATTTAATTCAAATGCAATTAATTTAATTACTTGATGCATGTTTTTTTAAATATAGCATGTAGTATAATGTTTAGACAATTTAAACACCTAGATTAAATAATTAGAGCCTTGGTATTTAGGTTCTTTAATTAAATTAAATAATATAAATATGAGAGATAATTGTAGAAAATAAATGAGTATCAAAAGAGAAACTTTGAAGTCCCAAGTTGGATAATATCTCATTGCAATGAGATATTATTCAAGGAGGCTTTTTAAAAGAACATTTAGTATTCATTTGAACTTAGAATATGATAACCAACACTTAATTAATTAAATTAAGGTTTTAATTAGGGCTAGGATTTTAATAATTAGATTCACTAATTAAATTAGAAATATTATTCAATTTAGGGTTTTAATATGGGTAGTGCCCAAGAAATTGGGTGTTATTTCAAAAACACTCCAAATTAAATAATATTTATAGTTTTAAGCAACTTAATTAAATAGAGCTTTTTAAGTTAGTACTTAAAATTAACAAGAAAATAACTGGACATGCATGAAAACCTTTTATGTTGTGATATATTTTTTGAATATAGATCGAAGTATCATAAAGTAATTGGATGTTTCTAATCTCATATTCGATAAAAAAATATATTTCCTTATAAAAGGATATCTCCATTTGGAATTTAAATTCAGTTAATAATTATGGTCAAATTAAACTAAAATTGCTGTTCGAAATGCCAAGATGCCATGTGAAATTAAAAATGATACCGATAACGGGCGTTTGTGGGGTGTTTTTTAAACTAATATTTCTAACCACTCATTTTTGACCGGGTTTTAGTGTTATTAGTATTATTTTAATAATAATATTATTAATATAAAATTAATGAAAAATAAAAAAAATAAAAAAAATAATAAAAAAATAAAAAAAGAAGAAATTTGCTATTCCACGTCACCCTATTTTCCCACCCATTGCCTATAAATACAAGGCATGGGCGCTCAATTTCACACACAAATAGACGCCAAAAATTGCCAACATATTGGCAAGTGAAATTGGCACCCAATTCGTGGGAGCCATGGCCGGCCGCAAGGCTGGCCGGGGTTGGGGGCAGTGCCCTCGGCCCCAGTTGGTTCGATCCAACATTCGATCGGGGTCCTATTTTGGATCCGATCTAGTTAATATTTTTGGAGAGGTCGCGGTAGATCTCGGTGAGGTTCAGTCGGGGTTCGTCATTCGAGCTCCTAGTTAGGTATATTTTCTTCCCTTTTTATTTGTGTTGTAATTTTTACGGTTTAATAAAGTAGTAGTTAATTTAAAAATTATGTTTTAGTTTGTATGTTTATTTATGTGTTAGATTAATATTTATGAATGTTAGTATTTTATTTATGTTAGATATGTTTTATGAGTTAGATTAATATTTATGTATGTATGTTTTAGAATAGTATTTTATTTATGTTAAATTTGTTTTTATTTATGTGTTAGATTAATATTTATGAATGTTAGTATTTTATCCATGTTAGATATGTTTTTATTTATGAGTTAGATTAATATTTATGTATGTATGTTTTAGAATGGTATTTTATTTATGTTAAATTTATTTTTTATTTATGTGTTAGATTAATATTTATGAATGTTAGTATTTTATCTATGTTAAATTTGTTTTTATTTATGAGTTAGATTAGTATTTATGTATGTATGTTTTAGATTAGTATTTATGTTTTAGATTAATATTTTATTTATGTTAGATTCGTTTTATGTGTTAGATTGATATTTATGTATGTATGTTTCGGATTAGTATTTTATTTATGTTAGATTATTATTTTATTATATTAGTATTTATTTATATTTTTATCGCTTTGTATTTATTTTGCTTTCTAAGGTTGCATAATGAAATATAAATTGTCAATGCGGTGTCCTTTTATCCGAGCGTAAACGGGGCCAGTATCAGGCGTAGTGATAGTGGTTGGGCGTTTACCCTCGGATAACGGGGCCTTTAAAATTTACCCTCACTTATAACCAAATTTTAAATTGATCGTCACTTTAATCCGAAAAATCTAATATTAATAAAGCGGTAATTATTAAAGTACCAATTTTGGGCGGTGTGGGGGTGCTAATCCTTCCTCATCCGTAACCGACTCCCGAACCCAACAGTTTTTGAATATATGGTTTTATGGTGTTCGGCCTACCTAAGTGGCCGGTGGCGATTCCAATTTCTAAATAAAAAGCGGTTTTTTAAAACCCCCACGGAATAAACGTTTTATATCCGAAAAATCACAAACACTTCGAAAACTCGTTTTTAGCGTGACGGACATCGCTACAGATGGCGACTCCGCGGGGGACTATTTTTTGTTTTTAACAAAATAAAGAGAGTCAAGCCTTTTCAAATAATTACCGCTTTAATAATAATAGAAGTTCCGGATTAAAGTGACTATTAAATTAATATTCGATTGTAATTGCGCGTTTATTTTAACGCATTTAAAATTTGGCATATAAACCCGTTTTTAAGTGGGGGAAAACGCTAATGCTTTCGTGGAGATGTCGTTCTCCCGTGTAGGCCTAGCAAGTACCTTCGGGGCTCGAGTACCTTATGCTTTCGTAAGGATATCGTTCCTTCGTGCAGGCATAAGCGAATGGGTCCCCCTGAATTGAACCCGGTTGAAAGGAGCCTATAATGGGTGATGATCGGGGGCCTTGCTACTCTTAGTAGAGGACAACAAAGACAATTCGGGTACCTCCTAGCACCAACACTGCATGTAGAGAACATATAGAAACCCACCCCTTTAGAGCCATGTAGATAACCTTAGGTGTTTTAGACGGGATAAATAGGGTTTTTTTGTTTACCTTATTTTATTTGTCCTTTTATTTATGTATTTATTATTTTTATCCGGTACTAACTCATTTTTTGTGTTTTATTTTTATTTTTATTTTACACATACTTTTGTTGCATTATCATTGCATTCACATTACATAGAGGCGTTGATTCAAGTGGTTTGCCCAATTAGAAAATCTTTCATCATGGAAAAAAGGGTTCTTAGGAAAGGATGGCATCAATCCAGTCGCGCGACATCGGTCAGAGATTAATCAACAGATCTGAAGTAATGATTTGCCGAGCAAGCGTGTAGTGCCAAAGTATACACACGAGACCCTGATGGTGGACATACAACGAGCTACAAGGTGTGTGAATGACTTAGCTACCGAAGCCGCGACTCTCCAACCTTTCGTAACCCCGGACATGGAAGAAGCACCAAGGTTTATCAAGTTGCTCAGAGCTGTCGAGGGGCTATGAGGTAAAGCTAGGGCTTATGTGTAGAAATTTGTTTTGTAATCAAGACTTTTTGTAATAGACTCTTTTTGTAATAGTGATTCCTTTTGTAATATGAACCTTTTTTTTTAATTTGGACCCTTTAATTCCCATGAAAGTCGTTCGAAAGGGTGATTACCAGCGGAATCAACGCCTCTATTTGCATTCATGTTGCATATCATAACATTGTGTTGATTCAAGAACAGTTCATTAAAAGGCTTTCAAAATAGAAAAAGTCTGCTTTTCCAGAAACGATAATATTACAGTATCAAGTTAGGTCGAGCAAAGACCAATCGCGAAAGAAGACGGTACGATTGTAAGGCACGTGCGACGCAGAAGATTCAATCAGGGCCGCAGAACCCCAATTTTAAATCTTCACATTTGACCATTTTTAAAAAATCTCAGATTTTAATTTAACTCATTTAAAAAAAAGAATTTTTTTTTTGAAAATATTATTATTTTGCTTTGAAACTTCTTCCCTCATAAAACTTTTAGAATAATAATAATAACAAAAAGAAACCTAAAAGTTTCATTTTTTAAGTAAGTTAAAACTTTTTAATAATAAAAAGGGGGAATTTTTAAACCAAATGATCCTTGAAAATTTTAATTTAAACCCCAAAAAGTTTTAAAGTACTCCCCTAGGATCGATAGAATCCATCCCTGTTTAGACGTACCCAGATCTACAAAAGAAAATATATTGTCATATGTCATTTTCAGAAGCCACAAAAATAAAGATCATGACGTCACGAGTCCATAGAATAGAATAAGAGGAGAAGACGGAGTCATCCATCATCCTGAAGACGACGTCGAGTCGTGGAGCACAGGTTTTGCTTCCCGAAGGCAAGGTCTCCAGAATAAATTCAACTTTTGACTGTAATTCATTATTAATTTCTTGCAAACATACATTTTCTCTATTGAAAGTTTTTCAAAGACTGTTCGAGAATCAACATCGCATTTGCATGCATTCTCACATTTATAGGGTATTGATTCCCAAAGTGGTTCCTCAAATCTCAGAAATCGTTCATAATTGGCAAAGGGTCATCTGGTCAGATATTAGAGGGCACAGATCCAGGGTTTTATCCCAGAACAAGATCGGAGACAATAGAAGAGGAACCATCAGAAGACTTCAGGTCAGACACGGTACTGGTAATGAGCAAAGTAAAGTGCAAGAGTTGAAAGAAGCAGAGGGAAGACGTGATGAATCAGATGAATACTTTGACGAAAGGTAAGCGATCCATCAAACCGAAAGAAGAACCGATTAAGGATTAGAATAGAGAGCGAGATAGTCAGAATTCTACCTCCAAGTCAGCCAAATACGACAAATTGAACCCTTTTTGTGATCTACATCAATAAACAGGCGGAAGGTATGCTTGAGTCGGCCTTTCAAAAAAATAGAGCTCGGTCCAGAAGAAACTTGAGAAGCAAGTAATAAAAAGAAGTATATCTCGATTCATGTGAGGTACACCGAACTACTCCTAATGTTCATCGACAAGAGCCTTATTACCTCAGTGAAGTATCTAGCGAAGAGACCGTCTTATCCGAGAGATTACGACACACGTGCTAGAGGCAGTTACCGTTTAGGAAGTTTGGGTCACGATATTGAGGATTACGGGGCCCTGAGGAATAAGTTCAAGATCTTATCGCGATGAGGATTTTAGGTTTCGAAGACGGAGTTCCCCAATTCTATAGTGAGCTAACAATCACCCGAGGGACAAAGTTGAGGAGGAATAGATATCCAGGAAAAAGTTCGAGTAATACCGAAGTGGGTCACTCAAGCGAGTTAAATTTGAAGATCGGAGATAAGGGCATCCCAAGAGAGGGATATTCTTTCGAGATCAGCCAGCTCAGATAAGAGAGAGATAACTTGGATAAAATTGAATTTGCAGAATGATCACCAGAAGCTTTACTGACTGTTTAAGAATATCAGATTGGGTCACCTTTAAAGAATAAACGGTGTTGTCCAGTTGAAATGTGGCTCAGAATATTGGAAGAAGAGAAACTAGTCAAGCAAGAATCAAGTCAGGCTGTTATTAGGTAAGTTTGAGGAAATTGGGATTAGGTACGACAGTCTCCAAAGATGAGCTATAGAATAACTTAGCCATTAACAAGAGTTTTGGAAACAAGTTTACGACAGAGCAATGACAATCCAACACTCTTCAGTAGGAAATGACAACTTCCAAGCTGCGAAAGACTAAGCATAGGACAGATGAAGACCCGAAGATCGATATTACTCGAGCAGGTAAGGTGGCAGGCTTAGTCAGAACATGGACCAAGTGTTGGACTACAGAGGCAAGCTGACTGGACTACTAGATGAAGAAAGTAGGCACTAAAGCTTATCAGTAACTGTAAATATCTAATATCTGATATAATGAAACCTTTTGGCCTCAATGAACGTCGTTCTATGGGGATCACTTTTGGAATCAATACCTTATTGCATTCATGTTTATATTTTAGGATTGCATTGCATTGTTTTGCACGATCCTGCATGTTTTACATGACATTACATTACCTTGCATTATTATTACCTTGCATAAATTTTATGAGGAGTAATTCAAAAAACCAATTAGGGTTTTATCATGGATAAAAGAACTGAAGACACTCAAAAAATCTTGATTCGAGTAGTTAAAAGATGGGCTCGAGAGGAAAAAAGAAAAAAGAAAAAGTTTGATGCCTTTGATGCAAGAAAACTATGCTTGAACCCTAATTTGGTCGTTCCTCCGGATTCCAAAGACTTCAGATTTGCGCATGATAACGGAACAAGATGCCCCAAGATTCACTCGACCATATTCTGTAAAAAGGTGGAGGGCTGCATTGAGAAATTGCCGATCCACAACTTCCCCGACAGTCTAGCAGGACTTACCCTGATATGATATGCTTTGGACCCAGCACCAAGTCGTCAGTATCTCTAGGGTACGAAGATGAAACCTAATGAAAGCTTCAAGGAATGTGCTTTGAGGTGTATGTGTTTAGCGACCCAGGTGCAGCCTCCCGTAGATGAAGAGAAAAGTGACTTCCATACCACCTTTCTTATTTCTTCTTTAATAAGATGCTCGAGAAAATGAAGGCCAGCTTTGAGGACTTCATGACATTCGGAGAGAGAAACAAACATGCACTCTAGGACCTAAGTTTAAAGACCAGACCTACCTAGGAGCAGAAGGAAAGAAAAAGATAAATGGGTACCACTTTTGAAGGTTATCGTGATTGTAAGAGAAGAAGACAGGCAGATTCCTCCGAATCACCGAGAAAAATTCCTCGAACAAGTACATATTTAGAGATATTCGGAGTATTCCATCTCGAACATATGGCCTTATCTGGTCAAGGTATATGTGAGTTCTACGCTAAGGCACCGGGGCATGACACCAAGAAATTTGGGGTCGTTAATAGAAAAAATCAAGAAGTGGTTGACGAGGGAGTCATGACAAGAATTTATCCATCAAGGAAAAACAAGAGAAGTGGCACAAGCCTACACTACCTTGAAAGGGCCGGAATGAGTTAGTACCCTGGAGATAGTTCAAAGGTCCCTACGGTTTTCTCATCATTTCACAAAGAAATTCTCAAAAAACAACTCATTGTTTGTCAGAATAACAAATCACATTTCCATTTAGAAATCATTTTTACATTCTTGATTCTTTAAACATTTTATTTTTATAAGGTAGTTTTCCCATATGCATATACACGCATTTTTGAATGGACATACTCATATATCATTTCTATATCAGGTCCTCGAGTTTTGAATGCAACAGTACATTTGCTTCAGATCCAAAGATCAACTCTAAGTTGCATATATTTAGAAGAGATTGAATGTTGGGGGGATACTGTAAATGTGAGTATCTGCTAGTTTACTTAGGCCAACAGAGGAACAAAATGAGCGTTTAGACAATGGGCAGTTCCCATTTTAGGAATTTATCTTCTCAGCCGCTTGTTGTTTAAGATCCTTGAAACGAGAGTTGACCCTAAACCTCTACCCCCTAAAGGCATTCTCAGGACATCTGTACAACGAATGATATTCTTTTACTTTATCAGAAGACAGAGATGAGACCAGACAGATTGGATACAAAGATAAGAAAATCATCAGAAGAAAGTGGTTGAAAGCAAGGATATGTCCAAACGAAAAACCAAAGAAAAGAAGAGAAATGGCAATCGGAAGGCCGAAGCAATCTAGATCGAGTAAATATCAGAAGAGCTGCAGAGAGGCAATTAACTTCGAGCGGAAGATTGCATCAATACCCAGTATAGATATGTGTTGATTCGATGATACATTCATAAGAAGAAAGAGATTCAATGCTAAAAACCCAAAATGGGCAGTCTAAAAAAGAAAAAAATGAAAAATGAAAAAAGAAAAAGAGAAATGAATAATACTGTCTATGCTTCACACACGTATTAAACAATACAAGAACGAGACTTCAACTATGAGCAAGAGACAGAAGGAATCCACATTTCAAGTAAACATCAGTTTTGAAAATTAGTATAGAAGCTCGAATTGAAGCCAAGCCAAGACAAGTCGTCCCGAAGATTGCCAATTTCGAAAAAGGAAATGAACTCTGGGGTGAAAACCTAAAAATAGACAGTCTAGAGTGATCATGAAAATGAAGAAAAAGAGTAGTCTGTCTGAGCCTGCTGGCATCGATATCCAACCAAAATACACTGACCTGAAGGTACATAAGAAGGAAGTGACCTCTAGGGTGAAAACCTAAAAATGGGCAGTCTAGAGCGATCCAAGAGAAAAAGTGAAAAATAAGAAAAGAAAAAATAAGAAAAGAAGAAAGAAAGAATAATATTTCATATGGGCGTGCCAATCACAAGAATTCCCATAAATGTATTCATAGTCCTTCATTCAAGAAATCTCAGTTTCGAGGAGTATTGAAGGATCAAACATTATTGAATAGAAAACGAACATCAGTATATAGCCAGAATGCAAGGCAACCTACAATAAAAAGAAAGAAAATGAACTCTAGGGTGAAAACCCGAAAACGGGCAGTCTAGAGTGATCCAAAAAAGGGAAGGAATAATAGGCATATCCAAGTTACACAAGTACAGAAATACTGTTTCACTTAACCATAAACCAAAGGCCTACATTACAAGCCCCAAAGACTATTCTGGTCATCCATAGATATCCAAGTTGAATGAGAATGTCTTCAGATTTCATTCCGCCTGTAAGGGTTAACTTTGCTTCAAGGAACGTCAAACTTCGAAGTGCTTGATCGACACCCAAATGAGGGAAGGATAGGGCATGATGAGATAGTGAGATTAAGAGAGCCACCTTAAACGGGGTAGAAACTAGGTAGGGTTGTTCCTCTCAAAAGCATATTAGACCAGAAGAAACTATACATTGGCATATATCTCCACAATGGTCAAGATCTTCTAAATATGCGCTTCATTAGAGTTGATCTCTGGAAACTTGAAGCAGATGCGCTATGGTGTTTGCTATTTCGGGGGGCAAACATGTTTTAAAAGGTTTGACATTTTCTCCCATTGTTTTGATGTTACCATTTCCCCCAAACATTAGTTTTTAAAATGTTTGGCAATATACTTCGAATTTTAAATTTTTTTTTAAAAAATGTTTGGTCCTAAAAAAAAAAGAAAAAAGATGTTTACCATTTGTTCCAAACAATGTTTTCAAAATGTTTGGTATCCCCTCCAAGTTGTGATTTTCAAAATGATTGCTATCTTTTCAAACAATCATTATTTTTTGAAATATACACAAGTAAATTGCCTTTTACTTTACTTTAAAAATGAATGATGATGAGATTTAAAGCATAGGGACCGAGAGTTAGTTCCCGTCGAAATGCTACGAGAAGATCAATGATGAGCTCAAGGGATGGAAGCTCACCCTGGTAACTAGAAATAGATCAAGGCTCTGTATGATGGGTCAGAAAATTCAAAGCAGTGGAGCCCGTTGTTGAATGGGGTAACGCTAAGCGAAGAAGATGATAAGGGTTCTTATAAGAACAATATAAGAACTAGAAGATCATTTATGAAGACGAGTGATAACCCCAAAAATAAGAAAATCCTTCCGCACAAAAGGTTTAAAAGCATGTTCAAATGAGGATTTAAGAGCATACAGTGAAGAAGTAAAGAGATGAAGAAATCTGAGGAGCGACCTTTCAGGGTGTAAGACTTTAGAACGAAAAAAGGGCTAAAAGAAAAAAGAAAAAAGAGAAAGAAAGAGAGGGTGAAGAAAAAGAAAAGAAAAAGAAAAAAATAAGATGAAATTGAAGGAAATAGAAAAAAAAGAAGAAAAGAAAAAGAAAATGAGAAGAGAGAAAAAAGAAAAAGAAGAGAAAGAAAACATTACCTTGCATGCATCATATAGATAGAGGCATGTCAATTTTTGCTTGTTTTGGACAGGTACTTGAAGAATTATCAAAGCGTATTAAGAAGTGGATTTCATCAAATTTGAAGAAAGATCGGTAGCTATTTTCGGCGTGAATCCCCAAATTAAAGAAAGATTTCGGCAGCTATAGGAGCGTGAGTCCTAGAAGATCGGCAACCATTTTCGGTGTGAGTCCCCAAATTTGAAGAAAGTTTGGCAGCCATTTTCGGCGTGAGTCCCCAAATTTGAAGAAAGATCGGTAGCCATTTTCGGCGTAAATCCCCAAATTGAAGAAAAATTTTGGCAGCTATAGTAGCGTGAGTCCTAGAAGATCGGTAGCCATTTTCGGCGTGAATCCCCAAATTGAAGAAAGATTTCGGCAGCTATAGGAGCGTGAATCCTAGAAGATCGGCAACCATTTTTGGTGTGAGTCCCCAAATTTAAAGAAAGTTTGGCATTCATTTTCGGAGTGAGTCCTCAAATTTGAAGAAAGATTGGCAGCCATTTTCGGCGTGAGTCCCCAAATTTGAAGAAAGATCGGTAGCCATTTTTGGCGTGAATCCCAAAATCTGAAGAAAGGTCGGTAGCCATTTTTGGCATGAATCCCCAAATTAAAGAAAGATTTCGGCAGCCATAGGAGCGTGAGTCCTAGAAGATCGGCAACCATTTTCGGTGTGAGTCCCCAAATTTGAAGAAAGTTTGGCATTCATTTTCGGAGTGAGTCCCCAAATTTGAAGAAAGATCGGTAGCCATTTTCGGCGTGAGGTCCCCAAATTTGAAGAAAGATCGGTAGTCATTTTTGGCGTGAATCCCCAAATCTGAAGAAAGGTCGGTAGCCATTTTTAGCGTGAATCCCAAATTGAAGAAAAATTTCGGCAGCTATAGCAGTGCGAGTCCTAGAAGATTGGCAGCCATTTTCGGCGTGAGTTCTCAAATTTGAAGAAAGATCGGTAGCCATTTTCGGCGTGAATCCCCAAGTCTGAAGAAAGGTCGGTAGCCATTTTTGGCGTGAATCCCAAAATTTTAAGAAAGATTTCGGCGGCCTTAGCAGCGTGAGTCCAGAAAAATCGACAGCCATAGTAGCATTAGGCCCAGATGTTAGATCCTTCGGGTCATCGGTAAGTCCTTCAGGCACGATGTTAAGTCATTCGAGCCATCAGTAAATCTTTCGAGCATGGTGATAAGTCCTTTGGGCCATTAGTAAGTTCTTTGGGCATGATGCGACAGCCTTAGTAGCGTAAGTCCAAAGATATCAACAGCCTTGTAAAAAAAAAAGAGAGAGAATGAAAATGAGATAGAAAAAAGAGAAGAGAAAAATGAAAAGAGAAAAAAAAATAGAAAATTAGGGAAAAAAAAGGAAAAAGAGAAAAAAGAAAAGAGAAATTTGAAGATAAAGGTTCTATATATAAAGAGCCTATATTTTCAAGCTCCCGTAGCAAGAGGTTCTATGTAGGAAGAATCCGCCGCTCCGAGGCTTCAGGAGTTGAAAGTTTTGTATAGGAAGGGCTTGCAGCTCCAGGGTGAAGACTATCAGTTCTATATAGGAAGAACTCCCAGCCGAAGGAATTCACCCATGACACATAAGGTTTTATATAGGGAAAACTCGCTGTGTTGAAGGCGAAGAGTCCTATATAGGAAGGGCTCCGAGCTTTACTATCTTAGAGTGAAAGGTTCTATATAGGAAGAACCTTTAGCTCCGAGATTTCAGAAGCTAAAAGTTCTATATAGGAAGGGCTTGCAGCTCCAGCGTGAAGACTAGCAGTTCTATATAGGAAGAACTCCCAGCCGAAGGAATTCACCCATGACACATAAGGTTTTATATAGGGAAAACCCGTTGTGTTGAAGGCGAAGAGTCCTATATAGGAAGGGCTCCGAGCTTTACTGTCTTAGAGTGAAAGGTTCTATATAGGAAGAACACAGTAGCTCAGAGATTTCAGTTAAAAAAGTTCTATATAGGAAGGATCAAGCGGCTCAGGGTTTGAAGACTAGCAGTTCTATACAGGAGGAACTCCCAGTCGGAAGAATCCATCAGTGGCGCAAAAGGTTTTATATAGGAGAAACCAGCGTTGAATGTGAAGAGTTCTATATAGAAAGGACTCCAAGCCTTACCGTCTCAAAATGAAAAGTTCTATATAGGAGGGACTCATAACTCGAGGCTTCAGAATGAAAGGTTCTATATAGGGAGGACCTATAGTTCCAAGATCAGAAGGTGAAGAAGTTCTATATAGGAAGAACTTACAAGCTTGAAGATTCAGCTAAGGAAGAGCGGAGGGTTCCAAAAGAACACGTGATTTCGAAGCCAAAGACAAGAAAGTAGGTCAAAAATGAGTGCTTTTGATATTTGCTTTGTCCTCGTTTCACAAGAACAAGCAAAAAGGGGCAACTGTAATCACTCATTTTGACCGGGTTTTAGTGTTATTAGTATTATTTTAATAATAATATTATTAATATAAAATTAATGAAAAAAATAAAAAATAAAAAAAATATTAAAAAAATAATAAAAAAAATTAAAAAAAAAAGAAATTTGCGTGGAGCAGCATGCTCCACGTCACCCTATTTTCCCACCCATTGCCTATAAATACAAGGCATGGGCGCTCAATTTCACACACAAATAGACGCCAAAAATTGCCAACATATTGGCAAGTGAAATTGGCACCCAATTAAATGGGAGCCATGGCGGCCGCAAAAGGTGGGCGGGTTGGGGGCGCGCCCTCGGCCCGCTTGGTTCGATCCAACATTCGATCGGGGTCCTATTTTGGATCCGATCTAGTTAATATTTTTGGAGAGGTCGCGGTAGATCTCGGTGGGGTTCAGTCGGGGTTCGTCATTCGAGCTCTTAGTTAGGTATATTTTCTTCCCTTTTTATTTGTGTTGTGTAATTTTTACGGTTTAATAAAGTAGTAGTTAATTTAAAAATTATGTTTTAGTTTGTATGTTTATTTACGTGTTAGATTAATATTTTGAATGCTAGTATTTTATTTATGTTAGATATGTTTTTATGAGTTAGATTAATATTTATGTATGTATGTTTTAGAATAGTATTTTATTTATGTTAAATTTGTTTTTATTTATGTGTTAGATTAATATTTATGAATGTTAGTATTTTATCTATGTTGGATATGTTTTTATTTATGAGTTATATTAATATTTATGTATGTATGTTTTAGAATGGTATTTTATTTATGTTAAATTTGTTTTTTATTTATGTGTTAGATTAATATTTATGAATGTTAGTATTTTATCTATGTTAAATTTGTTTTTATTTATGAGTTAGATTAGTATTTATGTGTGTATGTTTTAGATTAGTATTTATGTTTTAGATTAATATTTTATTTATGTTAGATTCGTTTTATGTGTTAGATTAATATTTATGTATGTATGTTTCGGATAGTATTTTATTTATGTTAGATTATTATTTTATTATATTAGTATTTATTTATATTTTTATCGCTTTGTATTTATTTTGCTTTCTAAGGTTGCATAATGGAATATAAATTGTCAATGCGGTGTCCTTTTATCCGAGAGTAAACGGGGTCAGTATCAGGCGTAGTGATAGTGGTTGGGCGTTTACCCTCGGATAACAGGGCCTTTAAAATTTACCCGCACTTATAACCAAATTTTAAATTGATCGCCACTTTAATCCGAAAAATCTAATATTAATAAAGCGGTAATTATTAAAGTACCAATTTTGGGCGGTGTGGGGTGCTAATCCTTCCCCATCCGTAACCGACTCTCGAACCCAACAGTTTTTGAATCTCTGGTTTTATGGTGTCCGGCCTACCTAAGTGGCCGGTGGCGACTCCAATTTCTAAATAAAATGCGTTTTTTTTAAAACCCCCACGGAATAAACGTTTTATGTCCGAAAAATCACAAACACTTCGAAAACTCGTTTTTAGCGTGACGGACATCGCTACAGTAGTTTGAGTCAAGTTCATCTTGTCATCATTTTCGTGATGAACATTCAAAGGGAAATCGAACAAAAGAGGGGTTTGATCTAAAAAAATGAAGTGTGAAAGTTTAGGTGTTTGCTTTGGATCAAAGGGTTAAAAACTAAGGAACAAGGCTTAAATCTTTGATGAACTGATGGGTTTAATCTATTTGAGTTGGGAAACCTGGAAATAAGGGGTTCGAGTTGAGAGAGTTTGAGAGATAAGAGAAGGTAGAGAGAGAAATAGTTGCCAGAAATGGGAAAGGGGGGCTTGGTTCCAGGTCAAGGGATTTTATAGTGAGACCCGCGCATTGACCCGGATAGGGTCCGCGCATCGAATTTGGGTCGGGTCTAATCTGCGCCCCCATGTGTCTGTTTTTTTATTTTGGGCCTTTATTTTGTAAGCTTTTCGATTTAGCCCTCATCTTAATAAAAATGAAATTCAAGTTTAATTTCTCGCATTTTAGTCCATGTTTCAGTTATTAATTTAATTCAAATGCAATTAATTTAATTACTTGATGCATGTTTTTTTAAATATAGCATGTAGTATAATGTTTAGACAATTTAAACACCTAGATTAAATAATTAGAGCCTTGGTATTTAGGTTCTTTAATTAAATTAAATAATATAAATATGAGAGATAATTGTAGAAAATAAATGAGTATCAAAAGAGAAACTTTGAAGTCCCAAGTTGGATAATATCTCATTGCAATGAGATATTATTCAATGAGGCTTTTTAAAAGAATATTTGGTATTCATTTGAACCTAGAATATGATAACCAACACTTAATTAATTAAATTAAGGTTTTAATTAGGGCTAGGATTTTAACAATTAGATTCACTAATTAAATTAGAAATATTATTCAATTTAGGGTTTTAATATGGGTAGTGCCCAAGAAATTGGGTGTTATTTCAAAAACACTCCAAATTAAATATTATTCATAGTTTTAAGCAACTTAATTAAATAGAGCCTTTTAAGTTAGTACTTAAAATTAACAAGAAAATAACTGGACATGCATGAAAACCTTTTATGTTGTGATATATTTTTTGAATATAGATCGAAGTATCATAAAGTAACTGGATGTTTCTAATCTCATACTCGATAAAAAAATATATTTCCTTATAAAAGGATATCTCCATTTGGAATTTAAATTCAGTTAATAATTATGGTCAAATTAAACTAAAATTGTTGTTCGAAATGCCAAGATGCCATGTGAAATTAAAAATGATACCGATAACGGGCGTTTGTGGGGTGCTGATCCTTCCTCACACGTAACCGACTCTCGGACCCAAATTTAAGAAAACATAATCTCTGGTTGTTTTTATAGTGTCCGGTCTACCAAAGTGACCGGTGGAGACTCCAAATTGGTTTTCAAGAATAAATAAGGGAAAATCCGATTCAATATGAAAAACCTTATTTTTAAGATTAAACTAAAAATGGTAAATCACTAGTTTCAAAACCCTAATTTCAAAATTAAATTAAAATGGACAAAAACCTTATTTTCAAAATCAACTGTGGTAACGACACTTTCTAAGGTAAGTGTTTAGAAAGGGCAAGCTCTCTGAAATAAAATTGGATATTTGTATATCAACGGGGTTAGTCCAAGTGGTAAGTAACTTGGTATCACTTAAACATATATCGAGTTCGAGGTCTTGTGTATATATAAAATTTTCGTTAAGAAACTCACTCACCACAACCAAGTGTGAGACACGGATCAGTCCGAATTAGTCAAGAAGAAACCCTAAAAAACCGAAAGAAGAATAAAAAAATTGTATACTTGTACAAAAAATTTCAACTTACCCAAAAAAATTGAATACTTGTACAAATTTTTTTAACCTACCCCAATAAACTAAGAAGTATGTATGGTGTTTGGAAATCATAGTATAATTGTAAAATTATAATTATTAGGATAATAATTGTATAAAAATATTTAACTTTTTTAGACATATTTGATTAATAAAGTGTAATTTCATAAAATGCAGTAATATAGACCAATTATTTGATTGTAAAATCAACTCATTCTTGTTAATATTAGTTATCAAATTGTTATATCTTTTGAGTGAGTTTTATTTCTTTTAAAAGTTTTTCCATCCATTTAATTTAACTTTCTCCGCATATTCTCTTAAGTAAAAAATGGCAAAGTTGACAAATGACCAATATATATCTTAAAATAATTATTTTGATCATTAAAATTTTAAAAGTTATAAAATAGACATTAAACTTTAGACTTGTTATAAAATAGACACTGAGTCGTTAGATGTAGTTAACAGCCTAATGGCAGGGTTGACTGGGCAATTAAAACAATACTTATATTAGTTGTTACAAAATGATCATTGAACTTCTTAAATGTTACATAATAGTCATTGAACTATTTAATTTTTACAGAATGCTACATTCACTATTTAATATTAGTTATCAAGTTAGTTATATCTTTTGAGTGAGTTTTATTTCTTTTAAAAGTTTTTCTATCCATTTAATTTAACTTTCTCAACATATCCTCTTAAGTAAAAAAATGGTAAAGTTAACAAATGACCAATATATATCTTGAAAAAATTATTTTGATCACTAAAATTTTAAAAGTTATAAAATAAGCATTAAACTTTAGATTTATTACAAAATGAACATTGAGTCGTTAGATATTGTTAACAACATAATGGCAGGGTTGACTGAGTAATTAAAACAATACTTATATTAGTTGTTACAAAATGATCATTGAACTTTTTAAATGTTACATAATAGTCATTAAACTATTTATTTTTACAGAATGCTACATTCACTATTTAATATTAGTTATCAAGTTGTTATATCTTTTGAGTGAGTTTTATTTCTTTTAAAAGTTTTTCCATCCATTTAATTTAACCCTCTCAAGTAAAAAATGTTAAAGTTAACAAATGACCAATATATATCTTAAAATAATTATTTTGATCACTAAAATTTTGAAAGTTATAAAATAGGCATTAAACTTTAGATTTGTTACAAATGGACACTGAGTCGTTAGATGTTGTTAACAGCCTAATGGCAGGGTTGACTGAGCAATTAAAACAATACTTATATTAGTTGTTACAAAATGATCATTGAACTTTTTAAATGTTACATAATAGTCATTAAACTATTTAATTTTTACAGAATGCTACATTCACTATTTAATCGTTACAAAATGGTTATTGAACTATTTGATTGTTATAAATTAGTTGGTTATTAGAGATTATACTGCAAGTTTTACGGTTGATTTCAAGAGTTTTTATTTTAGAAACGTTCCAAATGAAGGAATGAAAAAGTTTTTTTATTTTCAAAAGTTCAAATGAAAGGAATTAAGATCTTTTTGTTTCCGTATATCTTTTGAATTAAAGAGATTATTTTATAAAAGGAACTTTCAAATGAAAGGAATTATTTTTCTCCGATAAATATTTCTGGAAATCAAAAATCCTTTTATGCCTTTATTTGAAATATTTTTTTGAAACAAAATCTCTTGAAATTAACCACAAAAGAAATTAACCTATAATAACCAATAGTCTTAAAACACATAAGTCGCTCAATAATCATTTAAATAATTCAATGACTATGTTATAACTTTATAAAATTACAACAAACCAAACCACATCTTTTGTATATATAATAAGTACATCTTATTCGTTTAATGAAATTATTATTATTATTATTTGATAAATCTTAAATTTAATTTTAATTCTACCTAGAGGGAAGCGGAATGAGAACTCTTAGGAAAAAGAAGGAAAGTGCTCCTACCGGGTCTAGAACCTATGACTAAGAAAATATGAGGAACAAAAATGAATAGCTTGACCAATCGATCAAATGTGCTTTCTCCAAAATTATTATTATTATTTGAACAATTTCTACTTATGGCATGGGGAAGGAGAATTTTGCTCCTTGTTGATGGCCAAAATGGTCAGGGACCGGAGACGGTGATCCGATGATGGCAGGGATGGCTTCTCTGGGTCGGAGCTTATGTGTTGCTTTTATTTTTTTATGATAATTGTGGTGTTCGGAATGGAGGATCCTAGTTCTCTTTTGCTGCATGTCCAGCTTTATACTACCCGGACATGTGTCATGACAGGATTGTCGTGGCGCGTTGATTGGACTGACTATGACTTGACGTCATAGGTTCCCCTCGTCATTCGTAGTGGGCACGTGTGAAGCCACGTGACCACCAAGCGAGGTGTGATGTTGCTCGCAGTTGTGTCTTTCGGCGTGGGTTCAGAAGGTTACGTGTGTGTATATATATATATGTATATATATAATCCCAAATCAACTTAATTAGGATTTCAATATATATATATATATATATTAAATATATATAATCTTAATTCAACTTAACAAGGATTTCAATATTTATATATTAAATATATATAATCCCAATTCAACTTAATTAGGAATTCAATATATATATATTAAATATACATAATCCTAATCCAACTTAATTAGGATTTCAATATACATTGATTTAAATCGAATTATATTATTTATATATATTAAAAGAGACATAATTACAATAATTATTTTTCTTTTAATATTTTTCCAATAGTTAAATTATATACACTTGTATAGTTCATCTAATATTTCTTGATATATTGAGTAGACTATTATAAATGAATAACTATGATATCTCATATCAACTTATTCGAGCATGACCATGCATTTCTAGTATCACTCAATCAAGTGGCCTACAATATTACTTCTATTATGTAGGAGGGACAAATCCTATCTTGATCAACCATATCTCACTACATAGATTGTGACATATCCAATATTAGTCTTTATACTGTAGTCAGTTACGACACACGTTTGACTAAATCAAAATATGTCACTCACGATGTTGAAATAATGATGATATCAAGTATGAAGATCATACATGTAGTTATCACTATGAGAAGTGTTGTAACTGTCACATAATAATCCAAGAAAGATGCTCATAGCAGGTCAGTCCAATATGTTGTTCTCTAACACATACTTAAGTATTGATTTTGACATCTCTATGTCAATGACAACACTTTGTCATCAATCAACTACATATTAGTCTTAATGCGTTATTGTTGTCCACGCCCACAATAATACTCGAATAAGGACATTTCAGAATAACTATATTATTCTAAGGACTTTATTAAAATTTAGTTTATTTACGCACACAAAATTGTAACTAAAAATAATAATGGCAATGCCTTTTTATGAATAAACAAGGTAAAAACAAATATCATTTATAATCATCTTATGATTGGTCTTTGGGCATAATCTAACAATCTCCCACTAGCACTAAGGCCAATCACTCGTGTATCTAATACCAAGTGACTTAGTGCGAAGATCATGCTTCTATTGCGTCAGAGGCTTTGTCAGTAAATCAATAATGTTATCATTTGTTGGTACTCTACATATTTCTACATCTCCTCGATCTATAATTTCTCGAATGAGATTGTAACGCCTAAGTATGTATTTGGATCGTTGGTGAAATCTGGGTTCTTTTGCTTGTGTGATGGCTCAGTTGTTATCACAACTTAGATCTATAGCATTCAATATGCTCGGCACAACCGTTAGTACTAAGACCAATCACTCATGTATTTAATACCAAGTGACTTAGTGTGAAGATCATGCTTTTGCTGCGTCAGAGGCTTTGTCAGTGGATCAACAATGTCATCATTTGTTGGTACTCTACATATTTCCACATCTTCTCGATCTATAATTTATCGAATGAGATGGTAACACATAAGTAAGTATGTATTTGGATCGTTGGTGAGATATGGGTTCTTTTGTTTGTGTGATGGCTTATTTGTTATCATAACTTAGATCTATAGCATTCAATATGCTCAGCACAACCCCTAGTTCAGATATGAACTTCTTGATCCAAACACCCTCTTTTGCAGTATCGCATGTTGCAATATACTCGAATTCTGTTGTAGAATCAACTATTGTATCTTGCTTTGAACCTTTCTAGCTCACAATGTCTCCATTAAGGCAAAACACAAAACCCGATTGCGATCGAGAATCATCCTTATCGGTTTGGAAGCTTGCGTCAGTATAACCTTTTATACTTCCTCACCTCCATACATAAGGAATATATCCTTAGTTCTTCTCAAGTACTTGAAGATGTTTTTGACTACAACCTAATGACCTTCACTGGGATTTACTTGGTACCAACTTGTCAAACTTAATGCATATGATACATCCAGACGTGTACATAACATGTCATACATGATAGATCCAATGGCTGAAGCATATGGAATCTTACTCATGTGCTCTCTTTCTTGAGGTGTTGAAGGACACATTTCCTTCGAGAGTGAAATACCATGTCTCATAGGTAAGAATCCATTTTTAGATTCTTTCATACTAAACATTTTCAGTACTTTATCTATGTATGTATTTTGACTAAGACCTAGGAGTCGTCTCGATCTATCTCTATAGATCTTGACTCCTAATATGTATGTTGCTTCACCTAATTTCTTTATGGAAAATATTTTCCTAACCAAGTTTTTTTAAACATTGTAAGCTAGGTATATCATTTCCTATTATCAGTATGTCATCTACATACAATATCGAGAATATGACAGTGCTTCTACTAATTTTCTTGAAAACACATGGCTCGTCCTCATTTTTGATAAAACCAAACTCTTTGATTGCATCGCTAAAACGAAGATTCCAACTTTGAGAAGCTTGCTTCAATCCATAAATGGACCTTTGTAGCTTGCATATTTTTTCGGCATCTTTTGGATTGAAAAACCTTCAGGTTGTGTTATGTACACATCCTCATCTAGTTTTTCCATTAAGGAAAACGATTTTAATGTCCATTTTCCATATCTCATAATCATAAAATACAGCTATCGCAAGTAAGATCCGGATGGATTTAAACATATCAACAAGAGAAAAGGTTTCATCATAGTCTATACCGTGAATTTGACGAAAACCCTTAGTGACTACTCGCCCTTTGTATGTTTGTACATTACCATCTATGTCGATTTTTCTTTTTAAAAACCCATTTGCACCCAATGGGCTTAATCCCAAGAGATGGGTCAACAAAGGTCCAAACTTGGTATTCTAACATGGAATCCATCTCGAATTTCATGGCCTCTAGCCATTTCTCAGAGTCTAGGCCCGTCATTGCTTCTTGATAAGTCCTAGGCTCATCTTGATCCTTGAAGAGAACATCATCATGCAATGTGACTAGAAATCCATATTTCTCAGGCGCATTGCATTCTCTCAAAGATCTTTGTAGTGGTTGTGTTTCCAAAACTGTTGAATGTTCCTCAACAACTTGTAGAACTTGTTGTTGTTAAATCTCTTGTTCGATAATATGTAGTTGATCTTGAATTTTATTGAGTTCAATATTTCTCCTACTTCCTTTTTAGAAAACAAATTCTCTTTCTAAGAAGATTCATGTTCGAGCAACAAACACTTTGTTCTCAGTAGGATTGAAGAAATAATATCCTTTAATTTCTTTAGGATAAACCTAAAAATTACATTTATGAGATTTGGGTTCGAGCTTTGTAGATGTCACGACCATTTTTGAAATCGTGTGTGAAAAGTAGCCTGACGATTGATTCTTTTGAAAATTGGGGTTTTTTTTATCTATTTTAATTCATTTAACCTTGAAAATTAGAATTTACGCATTAAATCGGTTTTTCCTTTTATTGAACCATGAAATAGGTTTTTTCTTATTAAAAATCAATTTAATTAATTATAAAATTCCCACTCTATTTAATATTGAAAAATGTTTTATATATCAAATTTCCTTCATTTTTGAAAACAATTTGGAGTCACCACCGGTCACTTTGGTAGACCAGACACTATAAAAGCAACTAGAGATTCATTTTTAAAACAATTTTGGTTTGGGAGTCGGTTACGTTTGGGGAAGGATTAGCACCCCCACAAACGCCCGTTATCGGTACCCTTTTAATTTTACGTGGCATTATGGCATTTTGAATAACAATTTGAATTTAATTTAATCATAATTATTAATTGGATTTAAATTCCAAATGGAGATATCCTTTTATATGGAAATATATTTTATTCGAATACAAGGTTAAGAACGCCCAAATGCTTTAGGACACCCTTATTCGTATTCAAAATATATTTCCAACATAAAAGGTTTCCTGATGTATGATTGTTTATTGTCTTGTCAATTTTAAATTTAAACTTATAAAGGCTCTAATCAATTTAATTATTTAAGACTAAAATATTATTGATTTTAAAGAATTCTATGAGATAACACCCAATGAATTGGGCACTATTCATATTGAAATTGACAAATCAAAAAATATTTCTATTCAATTCGTTACTTCTAATTATTTAGAGTAATAAGCCTAATCAAAACTCTAATTAATTATCTAAGCCATTTATCAAAATCTAAATTGTAGTAAATATAAAATGTTTCATTTTAGAGCCATGTTGGAATAACATCTCAATACATTTGAGATACTACCCAAATTAGTACTCCAAAACTTTCCATTTAATATATACTAATTTGCTACAATTATCTCCTTTATCAATTATTTAATATTAATTAAAGAACCTAAAAACTAAGGTTCTAATTAATTAAACTACATGTCAATTTTAAAAACATGCAAACATACATATAAATTAAACAAAAATTTAACATTTAAATTAAACTAATTAAAAGAAACAATATGTAAAAAGAGACTAAATTGAATTAAAATTGAAATAAAGGTGCCAATTTACAAGCCATTAGGACCAAATTGAGAAAATTGTAAACAAGAGAGCCACGGAAGTAGGGCGCGAGCTCTCACGGGGATTCACAGGCCCTGAGGCATGAATATTCAGTCTATAAGAAGACCAACTCAGACCCTCGTTTTCCCTTTTTTTCTCATTTTTCAGATTTTACCCTCTCTCGAAACTCTCTCAATCTCCAACGGCTAAAACCCAGAACCCTTGAACATTTTCGATCAAACACTCACTTTTCCTTAAAATTCTTCATCTGTTCTTCTCTTTTTCTTCATTTGATCCATAAAACACCAACATCCTCCTTTTTCTTTGTTTTTTCGATCAAACTTCATTTCCTTCTAAGAACACAACTTCTGTTCTTCTACTTTCAACCATCTGATCTGCCACCGCCGTTACCAAACTTCTTCGGCCTGATCGTCGGCCGCCGAAGATGACGTCGACCACCACCAGCCTCAGGTCTTCATTCACCACCAACCGTCGTCTCCAGTCATTTTTCTCACAATCCCGGTCGCCTCTGCAACTTCCGACCACCTCTATCCTTGTTTCGGCTGTCGTCCATATCCATAAGATAATTTCTGGCCACCTTCCACCGTCGTCCAAAACCCTAAAAACTTCGTTTTTCTTGATTTTCACTCTTAAAACTAGATCTAGGCCCAGATTCGATCGAATCCTCCCATTCTTCCCCATCCTAGGTCTTAAATCTACGTAAAATCGCCTTCTTAGACTCATTTTCGACTCCGCCGCCTTTTAAACATTCCGACCAACTAAAAAAACACATTGTCATCAAGACAAGAACTCTGACTTCCTTTTAGATCTAGATCTATTTTAGGTTTTAATTTATTTTACTACTGTTTTTTACATTCATGAATGATATCTAACATTTTAATGTTTTTAGTGCAGAAAACATGAAAGGGGGAGCAGAAATATACCTCACGGTGTATTTTCGACGACGTCCTTACTGTTCCGATTATCGATTCTGGTGACCTTTGGTATTCCGACAACTCTTTAGCTTCTAGTAATTTCTCTTCATCTTCCATCTCTCTTCAATTATTGGGGCAATTATTAAACCATCATTAATTCCCACTAACTCTCTCTTCTTTTTTATAGTGATACGGGAAATGACGTCAGCAAAGGGGATTAATCTGAGTGAGGCTGGTTTCAGCCAATTCCAGGCTACCACGTGGCAAGAAAATGGCGGGATCAGAAAACACAAACGGGCCATTTGTGTTTGTTTGGCTATTTTGGCTGGTAAATGGGCAGGGGTAAAGTTTGTAATAGGCTTAAGGCTTGTATCTGGGCTTTTGTATATAAAAATGGATTCATATATTGTATAATGGGCGTTTATTTTATTATTAGACATTATTTATTTATTTTTATTTGAATTTATTTATATCGAATTATATACGTACGAAGTCAGTAAAATTTGGGTACTACAGCTGCTCCTCTTTGCTCATTGTTGTGGAACATGAATAGGGCAAAGACTGGAAAACACAAATTTTACCTGAATCATCTGATCACTAAAGACTGAAGCTGTTATTCTAATTATGAAAATTTTTAATCTTCTGTCGAACCGTGGAAATTGAAGCTGTTCTTCTTATTAGGAAATTCTTCATCTTCCAAGGTTTGGTATTCTTCACTTTCTGAGGTTTGAAGCTGTTCTTCTCATTAGGAAATTCTTCATTCCTCGCTCTTTCACTTTTCTGTCGAATGAGCAAGCTCTTCTCATTAGGAACTTCCTCATTCTTCGAAAAGGTGAACTCTTCTCATTAGAAGCTCTCCATTAGGTGAGCTCTTCTCATTAGGAACTCTAGGTCAGGCTCTTCTCATTAGGAGTCATTTTTCTTCTTTGCCGGGAGAGTTCTTCTCATTAGGAAATTTGGGGCGAACTCTTCTCATTAGGAGTTCTTTTTCTTCTCTTCTGGACGAGTTCTTCTCATTAAGAACTTCAGATTCTTTGCTGAGCGAGTTCTTCTCATTAGGAACTCCGAATTCTTTGCTAGGCAGGAACTCCAAATTTTTTTACTAGATTCCTATCAAAACTAAAGTAAGAATATTTTGACGAGGGTTAGTATGACCTTAGTTTGCTATATGATGCATGAACCATGGCTCTTTGGGATTAATCAACAGCTCATGCTTCCCGGTAAACCGTTATTACTTCAATCCCACTCTTTTGGTTGACCGTTGAAACCTCCTCTTAGCATTTCTGGCCCTTTGCACTAAAGCGCCATTTCAGGTTTTCACTTTAGATTGCTTTTCTCAAAGTGCCCTTTTCTCAAAGCGCCCTTTTAGGTTTTCACTTTGGTTTTTCTTTTCTCTTTTTCTCAAGGCGCCTTTGCAGGCTTTCACCTTGGTTTTTTCTTTTTTTTCTTTTTTTTCTTTTATTTTTTCCTTTTTCTTTTTCAAGGTGCTCGTTCAGGTTTTCACTATTCTTTCTACATTTTGTGCTCATCTCCCATCAGTTCTTCCAACTTGCTCAGGTATAACTTGATTCAGGTATGACTTGATTCAGATGTTTCAATTCTTTGCTTCTATTGGCGCAACATTCTACTTCATCTTTCTTTATACATTCCTCTTTGATTTCCTGGAGTGCTAAAGTCATATGTAATCCTTCAAAACATAGTAATACCAAGAAATAATCTATTTTTTTAACGAATTATGCTTATTTACTTGCATTATGCTTTAGGAAAATAAAGAAAGCTTGGAAGAGAATTCATGAATTTTATTAAGGCTTATAGGTACAAAATACAAGATGATTTGAATGAGTCATGGCAAACTGAAACAACAAAGTCAAGAAACAAAGTCAGATCTTTGAGCATCTGTTTCATGAAGGATACATCCACCCCATCGACCAAATATAGTTCTAAGCTTGAGCCTTTGTCTAGCATACTTCAAAGTTGTCAGGATGTCTACGAATGTGAAATCCATCCCAAAATATCGGGTGTCTGGGAGGTCTTAATCCACGAATGCCTATTCTCAAGTCATCTGAACCGCCATTTATGGGTTTTCAACCCAGATCCACCTTTGGTTTTAAGACGCCATTTGCAGATTTTCATCTTGAACCCCCATTTTTCTTTTTTTTCTTCTTCTTCTTCTTTTTTGATATCAATGGCGTGTTTTTGGGTTTTCACCATAGATATTTTTGAAGCGCCCTTTTTGGGTTTTCACTCCGCTTTTTCTTTTTTTTTCTTTTCTTTTGTATCTTTTTATATTCTTAAAACATAATATTTCTAGACTGAATCAGAGTTTACTAGTTTATGTAACTCTTTACCGTCCATTTTAGTCAGAATCATTGCTCCTCCAGAGAAGGCCTTTTTGATAACATAAGGTCTCTCCCAATTAGGCATCCATTTTCCACAATCATCTTGATGTATTTTTAAGATCTTTTTCAACACAAGATTTCCCTCTCGGAATTCTCTGGGCCGAACTTTTTTATCATATGCCCGCATCATTCTTTTCTGGTACATTTGACTATGGCAGATGACCTTCAACCTTTTTCCCTTAATGAGATTTAGCTGATCAAATCGAGCCTGTACCCATTCCGCTTCATCTAGTTGCACTTTGGACAAAACTTGGAGAGATGAAATTTCAACCTCCATAGGAAGTACTGCTTTTCATACCAGTTGAGGTTCGTATCGAAGTTTGATACGCAAACATTGCAAAGGGTAGCTTCTTATACCAGTCTTTGTCGTCTTCGTTATGATTTTCTTGATGTTTTTATTTGTCGCCTCCAATGCCCCATTCATCTTAGGGCAGTAAGTTACAGAATTGTGATGCATAATTTTGAACTCTCAAACATTTCTGCTATTACCTTGTTGTTGAAATTGGTGGCATCATCAGTAACAATTCTTTCTAGTAGTCCGTACCGACAGAATATCTCTTTCTTTAGAAACTTGTAGACTGTTGTTCTCGTGATATTGGCATAAGAAGCTACTTCTACCCATTTGGTGAAGTAATCAATGACTATAAGAATGAAATGATGTCTGTTAGAAGCCTTAGGGTGAATCTGCCCGATAACATTCATGCCCCAAATAGCAAAAGGCCAAGGTGAATTTATAGTATGAAAATGTATCGATGGAAAATTAATCTTATCAGCATATAATTGGCATTTGTGACATTTCTTTGCATATTCAATGCAATCTCCTTCCATTGTTGCCCAATAATATCCATATATCATAATCTTTTTGGCCGCAAAACCATTTGTGTGTGTTCTACATATCCCATCATGTACCTCGAACAATATGTCTCTAGCTTCTCAGGAGTTGACATCTCAGCAAGATCTGATCTTTGCCCCTTTTGTATAGAATTTCTCCATCAAGCACACATCTTGAAGTCGTCCTTCTAATAGTTCTTTTTTCATTATCATTTGCCTCCAGGGGATAAATCTGAAATTTAATGTACTACAGGATATCAAAATACCAAGGATTTCTATCTGCCTCATCTTCTATGCTACAATAGTAAGCATAGGTCTCATAGCTCTACATTTCAACTGTCACCATGTCTTCTGGTTTATTTGCTAAGAATACCGAAGCTAGTGTAGCTAAGGCATCAGCTATTTGATTATCTTCCCTATGGATGTATGCAAAAGTGATTTCTTCAAACTATTTTATTAACTCTAGGATCAATTTTCGATATTCGATCAATTTTAAATCTTTTGTTTCGTATTCTCCACGGAGCTGGTAAATAACCAAAGCTGAATCCCCGTATACCTTTAGAATCTCTATATTTCTTTCAATGGCGGCTCGTAAGCCCATGACACAAGCTTCATATTCTGCCATGTTATTAGTATAAATGAACTCTAATTTACTTGTGAAAGGATAATGTACATTGTTTGGAGAGATCAACACTGCTCCAATTCCACGTCCTAAGGTTTTGGATGCCCCGTCAAAATACAACCTCCAAGTTTCATTATCTGGGATTCCATTCTCTTCTGTGGAGACATTCATCACATCCTCATCTGGGAAATCAAAGTCCAAGGGCTCATAATCTTCTGAAGCACGAATTGCCAAGAAATCTGTTATGGTACTTTCTTTTATCGCCTTCTGACTTACATATACAATGTCGAATTTCGATAGCAACATTTGCCAAGAAGCCAACCTCCCAGTCAGCACTGGGGCTTCCATCATAAACTTCAATGGATCAAGGCGAGAAATTAGCCATGTAGTGTGGTATAACATGTATTGCCTGAGCCTACAAGTTACCCAAACCAAAGCACAACATAACTTTTGAATTTGGAGGTACGGTACTTCACACTCTGTAAACTTTTTGCTTAAATAATAAATGGCTCTTTCTTTTCTTCATGTGTCGTCATGTTACCCCAGCATGCATCCCATTGAATTCTAATATACGGCCAAGTAAAGGATGAGCGGTCTATTTAGAAATGGTGCCATTAAGATTAGAGCATTTGACAAATATTCTTTGATCTTATCGAGCGCCTCTTGGCATTCTTCATCCTATTCACCTGGATTATTCTTTCGGAGCAATCAGAAGAATGGATCACATCTATAAGTCAATTGGGAGACGAACCAAGAAATGTAATTCAATATTCCAAGAAATCCTTGAAATTCTTTTTGTGAACGAGGTGGTGGAAGATTTTGGATTGCTTTCACTTTGTCATGATCAATCTCAATTCCTCTTCTACTAACCACGAAGCCTGGAAGTTTCCCTGACGTTACTCTAAAAGTGCACTTATTTGGATTGAGCTTTAACTGATACTTTCTCAATCTCTGAAACAATTTCTGCAAATTTTGGATGTGTTCTTCCTCAGTATGGGACTTGGTGATCATATCATCCACGTATACCTCAATCTCTTTATGCATCATGTCGTAGAAAAGAGTCACCATTGCTTGTTGGTACGTTGCCCCTACGTTCTTCAGTCCGAAAGGCATCACTTTGTAGCAATATGTGCCCCACAAAGTGACAAATGGTGTTTTCCCTTGTCTTCTGGGTTATCTTTATTTGATTGTACCCAGAGAAACCATCCATGAAAGAAAACCATAAATGTCCTGATGTATTGTCCACCAGAATATCAATATGGGGTAAAGGAAAATTGTCTTTCGGACTCGACCTATTCAAGTCTCTGTAGTCCACACACATGCATACTTTTCTATCTTTCTTCGGCTTCAGGACCATGTTAGCTACCTACTCTGGGTAGTGTGCTACTTTGAGGAAGCCTGCATCTATCTACTTTTGTACCTCTTCCTTGATCTTTAGTACCATTTTCAACCTCAACCTTGTGAGAACAACTAGAACCGGTTTACATTTTGGCCTTATAGATAACTATGTCCATGTTTAGTCCTAGCATATCTTGATAAGACTAGGCGAATACATCTTTGAACTCGTGCAACAAATCAACCAACTCTTGTTTGATTTTGGGCGAGAAAATAGTACCGATCTTCACCTCTCTTTTGTCTTCATCTGTTCTGAGATTCAAAATTTCTATCTATTCTTTGTGAGGTAAGATCTACTTGTCTTCTTTTTCTACTAACCTTAGTAATTCATTAGGGATTTCACATTCCGTCTCATCTTCACATTCATTGACTTCCTCTGGACACGTTGGCCACGCATAATCTATTTCAGGATTAGGTTCAGGATTATTCATGCAATTAATAGTTGAAGACCTGCAAAGAAAATAATAATATATTTGGAAAAGATGCGAAAAAAGGAAAAACATGTTTTCCATTTGAGAAACAACGTGAAAAGCATCTTTATTGCAATAAATTTTGCATAATAGCCCTTATTACCGATGATCCCTTGTACTTGCGGGCATAAGTACATAGTGGTTCATGGCAATTACTCTGTTTTATCTTTAAAGACTAAAGAAAGATCCTCGATTGTTCAGTTGGTCAGCGCTTCACCGGGGAAGCATGGGCGAATTCCCTCCAGGAACCCGCCAGGTTGAGATCCCTCAAATATTCCGTTGACGTACAGCCCCTCCATGGTATTGCCAAAGATCTATTCCTCTTGCAATTTCACAGTTTCCAGATGATCTTTCTCCAATTGTTCTTCCATATTTTCAAACCTTCATGACTTGAAGATACTAGCAAGTCAAATGAGGTCACCAGTTTAGAATGAGTCTCAGTTCCCAAGAATCGGGCCCTCCTTTGGTCTTCTCTCTTCCTCAGATCCTTCAGCCTCTCCTAAATATTGAGCTTGAATCTAAATCCGAAGTGATCTTTTTTCATAACAACAGACATTAGACGCAGACATCCATGAAGATGCTTTCCAAGTCATTTTCCTATTTTTGCCCCATTCTGAGTGTTTCACGAACAATCATCTTGGTGCAATTTGATAGCCTTGGTCGAGGAAATGGCTTACCCTCAGCAACGAAAGTTTCATTGGCAAACTCTAAAGCTCTAAAAGGACATTCAAAGGCGTTTTCATTTGCTTCGATAAATAGAGCATCAATGGTTACTGAAGCAAATATATCTTCCTCCGCTCTAATGCAGACCAACTTTCCTTCTATTACAAACTTTAACTTCTGATGCAATGACGATGGTACCGCTCCAGCTGAATGGACCCGAGGTCTTCCCAATAGAAAATTATATGTCGGCTTAATGTCCATCACCATAAAATCTACATTATAAATTGCCAGCCTGATTAACAGTGGCACCTTAATTTTTTCAAGTACCTCTCGAGTAGTTCTATCAAAATCCTCATGGTGTTCTTATATACTTTTATATGGGAGTCATCGACCGAAAACCTCTACAGGGTAACCACAGCAGAACATTAAGAGCTGAACCATTATCAATCAGGACTCCAAGAAGAACATGACCCTTGCAGTGAGTCGTGATGTTCAAAGTTGATAAGTATTCAAAAGTACTATTTTTATTACCCTTTTTACTCATATTATTGTTAGACTTAGGCTCATATTAGTTGCATAATTAGTCATTCATGCATTAATTCATGTTTCTTTCCACTGTTGAGCTTGATTACATAACTTGGTGATTTTTGAGGAAAAAGATACTGCTTTGGTGTGTGTGCAGAATCACATGCCTAAACAAGGCTAGAACCAGTTGCCAGGGCAGTGTATGAAGGAGATGCCGATGCAGTTGCCAGGGCAATACATGAAAGAGATGCTGAGCTAGTTGCCCGGGCAATTTTCGATAAGGGATAAGATGACATGCTAGTCGAAATTGATGACTAGATAAGCCCAAGATGACGTGGAGCAAAGTTAAATCCCAAAGGAGTTTGATTTCCATTAAAAGGTCAAAGAGAAATTAAATCCCAAAAAGATAGGAGAAGATCTAGAAGGAATTTAAATATAATAAAGAATTATATTCTTTTAAAGTATTTAATTCCAACTTAACTTCCTCCTCAAGAAGGATTTTGACCTAGCCATCTCCTATTTAAAGGAGACCAAGCCGTCAAACTAAAAAGGCAAGAAGGGAGAGATTTCGACAAGAGATTTCAAGAAGGGAGAGATTTCAACAAGAGAGTTCAAGAGGGGAGAGTTCGATTGGGAGAGAGTTCAAGGGGCTGATCGATTTCTTCTTCTTCTTTTTTGCTTCCATTAGATTCATGGTTTGGGGATTATTCATTGTAAATCTTTTGAACCCAACCATGAACTAACTTGATTGGTTGGAGTTATTGTGCTTTGTTGTTGTGAGAAACAATTGGATTTTGTTAGGTAATAAGAGTTTGCACTTTCAACTCAAGGTTTACTCATTCTTGGTTTTTATTCTTGTTTGCGAGTGAATTAGGAGAGGATCTCGTAATTCTATTTATCTAATATCGGGAGAGTTAGATTCAAGAAACGAATGAGTATGGTCTTTATTCAATCTATCAATGGTGAAGATTAATTCCGCTTAGGAATAAGTTAAGGATTTCAACGGCTAAGAGGAGCGCAAGATTGTTTGTTGCTCACCCTTGATTCATGCAGGGATGTATTGTCAAGGCATGCACAATTAGCTAGAGTTTCGACTTAGGGATAAGAAGAAACCATTGAAGAACACTCCGCCAAACCTTGAAGTTGCTGCCCAGTCGCCCAAGCAGTTGCCCAGCCAACCGTTCGATTAGTTGCCAAGGCAACCCAGCTGCGCAAGTTGCCACGGCAACCGAGTTGCCATTGCAGTCTTTTATCAAGACGATCCAATCGGCTATCACTCATCAACTCACGATAGCCTATCCTATTCTCTCTTATTTAATTTCATCTATTATTTTAGTTTATTGCTCTTAGTTTACTCGTTAATTAGAACTCCTATTATCAATTGTGTTTTTTTCAACGCAGTAACTTAAGCAAAGTGGCCCAAACCAATCCCTGTAGAGATGATACTCGATACTCATATCACTTTATTACTTGCGACGTGTATAATTGCACAATTGCGTAGCACTCATTACGCGCAACAAGTTTTTGGCACCGTTGCCGGGGATTGGCAATTGGTGTTAGTTGTTTTTGTTATTGCATTTTTTCTCTTAGTTTTACTAACTTTTCTTTTTGTTTGTTTTATAAAAAAAATAGGTACGCTACAAGTTAAGGGACATCAACATGTCGGGAAATAAAAGCCGATCTATTCGAGAGTTGATGTTGGAAGATATGAATTAATCCAATCAAGAGTTTCTTGCACCCTTCGATGATTACCTATACCAACCGAGAAAAGCATATACCTTGGAAAACTCGTGCACTTGTTGTGGAGAACATCATGTGTTTGAAAATTGTCCTCACATTTTCGGTGCATATGACTACATGGAGAACCATAGATGGAACCAGTAGCAAAATCCTTCATGGTATGATCAAAAAGCTCAATTTTTTTTACCATAACAATTTTGCTGCAACAATAGACATGCCTTGGCAATGTAGTCCTTATCAGCAACCTAGTGTCACGGCAACAGATATGCCATGGCAATGTAGTCCTTTTCAAGAACATTCCAAATCCTTGGAGGAAACATTACTAGCTTCCTTGGCTAGACTTGATGGATCAATTGAAGAAAATTGAGAGCTATCAAAGAAAATGGATGCGATGATAGCTCAGTGGGATAAAACCTTGGGGGATTCAGAAGATCAATTGAGGAGATCCACATATACCTTGGATAACATGCACCAACAATCCATTCCTGGGGATACTGACGTCCCAAGGTAAGAGGATAAGGAGCAATGCAAGGAGAGATCCCCAATGTGCGAGGAACAACTAGAACCTCTAAGTCAATAGGATGTCAATGAGAGAGACTGCCCAACACATGATGAGTCTGAGTAACAAATTGTCTCGGCAATGATTGAGGAGCCTGAACAGAGCAATGCCGCGAAAACACTCAGTGAAGCTGAGAACAACAATACTACAGCAAATTTTGAGGAACCTGATGCCCAGAAGATTACAACGTTGATGTTGAAGCAGGAATTTGTAGATTGCTCTCATCTACAGTTGCCACGGCAATTGTACGACCACAAGCAAGATCAACGAGATGACAATACTTTACCAATGGAATATGAGCAGGTGATGGTTGAACCTTTTGAATTATTTAAAAACTCACATCCTCCATTGCAGGTATTCTTTGAGGAACCGACGTTGGTAGATTTGAAGCCATCACTGATGGAGATGTTTGAGAAGCCTAAAGAAAACGGTGTTTGGACTCATGAAGCTTTTCATAAAACTGGTTTTTCCCTTAACTTACAACGAATTTTGGCAACTGATTGCCACGTCAATTGGCTTGAGCAGCAATTGCCACAAAAACGAAAGCTACATCCAACCATGATAGAGGACGATGAGATTGAGGTAATTAAATGGTTGGATGTTGATATAATTTTTCCTAATAATATGTCATGCCTTCAGGAACAGTAGCAAGGTGGAAGATTTTCATGGACTACAAGGGAACACGAAAGAAAGACACCTCCACCATGGTAACGCAAAAGGGAATAGTGGCAAGCACATTGGCCAAACTCTTTTTGGGAAATATTGTCACCTAATGGAGGGTGCGGATGGACTATAAGAAGTATCGAAATGACCCTCATCAAGTTTTCTCAGATATGCAGTAACATTAGAAGATGCATGAAATATGCTCTTTCTAAGAATTTTTAATTTTTGTTTTTAATTTTTGGAACTTTATTTTATTTTCGGTTATTTTTGTTCTTTATTTACTTTTGGAATTTTTAGGAGATATTTTATTTTATTTGTTTTCATTATCTTTAGTTTCTAGGTTTTCTTTTCTTTTCCACAACAAGACTCACAACCATCATGCTAAGGAAATTCTCTGCCGACTACTTTCCACGACAACCGCAACAGAGGATGCCCCGGCAACCGGCCCGGTTCTTGCCACGGCAACAAAAACTGGCGATGCCTAGGCAACAACAATGGCTTCGGCAACTACTGATGCCCAGGCAAGTGAACTTGCCTTGGCAAACATAGATCAAATCAAAGCAATGCTATTCACGCGGTACCAACCACAAGCATTCAACCACCGACCGGAATATGAATCAAGCAAACGGCACGAAGGAAACTTATCACTCGAGGTGACGACCTCTTCGACTAACTCACTTCATTTAGTTTCTTTTAAATTTTGTTTCACTTTTACATGCATTGAGGACAATGCTTCTCTCGAGTTTGGGGGGTGTTGGTTTCTAGTTAGTTTCATGTTTAGTTGCATTTATCTTTAGCAATCACATATAGGTTGCATATGTTACTTGCCATGCCTTTGGTTGGATTTAATTGCTTAAGACTTGTTGAATATCCAATGATGAATTTTTGTCACTGCACTTAATTTAAAGAACCTTTAATTTTAGGATTACATGAAAAGAACTTAGAATTTTACTATGATGCTGAATTTTTTTACACGGTTGTGGCTTGTTGATTGAAAGAAACTTAGTGAACTTAGGTTGCTTAAAATTTGGGTAAATTGAAAATTGAAAATTAAAAGTTAATTTCTTGCTAGAGGTGCCCGAAACTGGCTATAGTAGTAAATGCACTTTCTTGCTAGAGGTGCCCGAAACCGGCTTTAGTAGTTAATGCACATTAAAGAATCGCTAAAGGTGCCCGAAATTGGCTCTAGTCGACTAAAATAAAATGAGAAATTGCTTACTTTGCTAGAGGTGCCCGAAATTGGCTCTAGTGAAAATAAAAATAAATGCCCCGGTAATTAAATTGATAAAAGCCTATTGTTCACATAGAATCTTGAAAATCAACTTGTACACAACTACGCACACACATTGTCACGAGCATTATAGTTTGGTTTCGGGTAATTTTTGTGCTATCCGAAAAATTAAAAGGTGATCATACTTTGTGCCACGGTTCTGAGGTTTGAATTCAAGTTTGAAGCATGTCTTTGATGATTAAAGTCTTGGTAGGTAATTGTTAGTTTGCATTGCTTGAGGACAAGCAATAGTTTGAGTTTGGGGGTGTGATAAGTGTTCAAAAGTACTATTTTTATTACCCTTTTTACTCATACTATTGTTAGACTTAGGCTTATATTAGTTGCATAATTAGTCATCCATGCATTAATTCATGTTTCTTTCCACCGTTGAGCTTGATTACATAACTTGGTGATTTTTGTGGAAAAAGATATTGCTTTGGTGTGTTTTTGTGTGTGTGCAGAATCACTTGCCTAAACAAGGCTGGAACCAGTTGCCAGGGCAGTGCATGAAGGAGATGCCGACGCAGTTGCTAGGGCAATGCATGAAGGAGATGCCGAGCTAGTTGCCAGGGCAATTTTCGATAAGGGATAAGATGATATGGTAGTCAAAATTGATGACTAGATAAGCCCAAGATGACGTGGAACAAAGTTAAATCCCAAAGAAGTATGATTTCCATGAAAAGGTCAAAGAGAAATTAAATCCCAAAAAGATAGGAGAAGATCTAGAAGGAATTTAAATATAATAAAGAATTATATTCTTTTAAAGTATTTAATTCCAACTTAACTTCATCCTCAAGAAGGATTTTGACCTAGCCATCTCCTATTTAAAGGAGACCAAGTCGTCAAACTAAAAAGGCAAGAAGGGACAGATTTCGATAAGAGAGTTCAAAAAGGGAGAGATTTCGACAAGAGAGTTCAAGAGGGGAGAGTTCGATTGGGAGAGGGTTCCAGGGGCTAATCGATTTCTTGTTATTCTTCTTTGCTTCCATTAGATTCATGGATTGGGGATTATTCTTTTTAAATCTTTTGAACCCAACCATGAACTAACTTGATTGGTTGAGGTTATTGTGTTTTATTGTTGTGAGAAACAATTGGATTTTGTTTAGGTAATAAGAGTTTGTACTTTCAATTAAAGGTTTACTCATTCTTGGTTTTTATTCTTGTTTGCGAGTGAATTGGGAGAGGATCTCGTAATTCTATCTATTTATCTAATATCGTGGGAGTTAGATTCAAGAAACGAATAAGTATGGTCTTTATTCAATCTATCGATGGTGAAGATTAATCCGGCTTAGGAATAAGTTAAGGATTTCAACGGCTAAGAGGAGAGCAAGATTGGTTGTTGTTCACCCTTGATTCACGCAGGGATGTATTGTCAAGGTATGCACAATTAGCTAGAGTTTTGAATTAGGGATAAGAAGAAACCATTGAAGAACGCTCCGCCGAACCTTGAAGTTGCTACCCTGTCGCCCAAGCAGTTGCCCAGGCAACCGTTCGATTAGTTGCCAAGGTAACCCAGCTGAGCAAGTTGCCACGGCAACCGAGTTGCCATTGCACTCTTTTATCAAGATGATCTAATCGGCTATCACTCCTCAACTCACGATAACCTGACCTATTCTCTCTTATTTGATTTCATCTATTATTTTAGTTTATTGCTCTTTGTTTACTCGTTAATTAGAACTCCTATTATCAATTATGTTTTTTCTTTTCCAACGCAGTAACTTAAGCAAAGTGTCCCAAACCAATCCCTGTGGAGACGATACTCGATACTCATATCACTTTATTACTTGCGACGTGTATACTTGCACAATTGCGTAGCACTTATTACGCGCAACAAAAGTCTTGACAAATCCTATTCCACCCTCCGGAATCTCATCATCAGTGAAGGTAATATAATTGTCTGCGGTAATATGATTCACAATTCTGTCCAGCTTGTACATTGATATGTCATTTGGCACAAACGTCTGATTGAGCACCTTTATCAAAGCATTGCGGCGCCCTTCTAAACTCAACAGTAGTTCGAGGACAGAATTCCTTTCATGTTGCCTCTTCAACTGCTCAACTATACTGTACTCACCATGTTTTATGAACTTCAAGAACTCCTGGGCCTGTTCCTCCATAACAGGCTCATTTATTTTAGGAGGAGGGTCCTCCCAAAAAATCTTCTCTGGTACTGCAGCCTTCCCTTTCATTTTCTCACCCTCCCTGAATATCTCGGGTGAATAACATCCGTCACTTATAGTAAAATGCCCCACTTCATTCACCAATTTTGACTCAGGCTTTTCATCTTGCTTCTTTCCTTCCATTGTCTTTTTTTCTTCCTGTGGCTTTTCTTCATCTCGGGGATTTGGATCCTCCGACAAAGTCACAGTGGCAATATAATTCCAAGGAACTTTATGAGAATTTTTAAAAGCAAATAGTGCTGGAGGAGTCATCACTATCTTGGGAGTCATTGGTGGCTTCATATTAGCTGAAGAGCTTTCCGTCCTTAGTCTTACTGATATGACCAATGGCCTGTTGACCCCATACTTTACTCCCAAAGTCTTAGAGGTACACACCTCAACTTATTTTCTTCAGCCAGCTTTTTCAAAAAAAATCAATCACCTTATTATTCATCATATCCTGAATAAAGCACCTGAACTCAATACAGTGTTGAATTTCATACCCTTCATCCTCGTGATATTCACAATATACCTCTGACTGCACTTTTTTCTCAACTTCCATCCCTATCTGTATCTTTCCAGCTTTATACAGTTGTTCAAACACCCACTTCAGAGGAGATCTGATCTCGAATACATCTATCTTTAGTCGTTTGGCTTCATCATCTTCCTTTATTGCATTTACTCCTCGCCCGCCATGGTTCAGCAGCGGGTTGGCTGCAACACTGGGTCCATCAAATTTCAACACCTCAATATTGATCAAATTTTGAGCCACTTTCTTGAATGCAGTACAATTCTCAATTGTATGCCCCGGGATCCTACCAAGTTCAAATCAAACAACTCACAATGGGCTTTTGGATCATACCACGGAGGGTATGGAGGCTAAAAGGGTGTGAGATAATAGGGTCTCACCAAGTTCAAATCAAACAATTGTGGGTACAACTCTGAATACGACACCAGTATAGGTGTAAAATTCATCCTTTCATTTCTTGGACCCCGAGAATCTTTCATGTTCGAATTTTGTGAACTCCCTAACGCAGCTCCTGGGGGTGTAATCGTGACATTCTTCAGAGCCTCGTATGCACTGGTGTTGTTCACTTCATTATCTTTTCTTTTGTAATTCTTGCAAGACCTTTTTCCACTCTCTATTCTCCCACTCTTAATCATTGTTTTAATCAATTCACCTATCATCACCATGCCAGCAAAGTTATGAGTGGCGCTGCCAATCAAACGTTCAAAGAGTGCCCCCCACAAAGTATTCACAAACATGTGGGTGATCTCGCTTTTAATTAGCGCTAGTTGCACTTGTGCTGCCATCTCCCTCCATCTTTGTGCATATTGTCGCAAGCTCTTAGTAGGCCTCTGCTCTATAGCCTGTAGCATGACCCGACTGGGAACCATTTCAAACATGTGCTTATACTATTCCTTGAAAGCTCCAGAAAGATCCTTCCATGTTCTGATGTTCACCTGACTCAACTGGGTATACCATCGCGCTGCTGAACCAGTCTGGCTGTCTTGAAAACAATGAATCAACAATTTCTCATCCCTCAAGTAAGCAGCCATCTTGCGACAGTACATGGTAAGATGTGCTCTCAGGCAAGTTGACCCATCATACTTCTCGAAATCTGGCACCTTGAATTTGGTTGGCAGGACCAAGTCAGCAACAAGACTCAAATCAGCAGCATTGGACCCCTGCTCATTCACCCTTTGCATCTTCAACAAGCGGTCCTCTAGAGCTTTGCAGCGCTCTTCATATTTCCTCTCTATTTCAGCTCGGATCTTTTCAATTTCATTGACAGTATTCAAGTCTGGGACTTTATTACCACTCCCAAATTCACTCCAATATTGATCGGATAATTGGCTGTAGCCCCTGCTAGATTAATATGGACCTTCTTCACATGAGGAGGTCCCTCATGCTGCTCTCTTATATGAGATGTAGTATCACCTTATTCATGCATTTCATTTGATCCATCATGTGCCTTGCCCTTTTCAGATTCCTTTGGTCCTAGCAAAGCAGACAGCTGATTGATTATTTCCCTCTGAGCATGAGCAAAATGGTCCTTCATAGATTGCTCGATTCTGTCAAATCTATTCTAAATTTCAACACAGTCATTCTCAAGACTGGTAATCCTGTCTTCTATAGCCATGGTCCTGGAGCGCAGGCATGTTCCGTATGAATACGGTATGATTGCGGTTTTAAAACAACAGCCATAGAATCTTTTTTTGTTAAACCAATTATTTTGTAAAATAAAATGCAATGTGAATGCATGAATGTATAAATGTATGAATGTATGGGTGCATGAATGCAAAAGAGGCATTGAGTTAAAGGACTAGTCCTTTGGAAATATTCATTAGCTAAAAGGTCCGAATACAAGGAAAAGATAATTTCTTCTACAGAAAGCAACTAGCCAATTCATCATTATGGTTTTGAACTGTGCGATGTATCGCCTCATACCTGTCTTTCCATGCACCACTTTCTTGGTATAGTGCTCTCTCGTAGCTCATGAGTTTCTCCTTCAAGCCTTGTACTGTATTTTCCAATTTTGATACCTTTTTCTATAGTATTTCCTTCTCCTGTTCTATTTGGACCTTGTCTTCATTATAGTATTTCAAGACTATCTGCTCCAACTGTGACACTTGGGTTGCCAACTCAAAATTTTGTGTTTGTTCTTCTTCTAGCCTCTTTTTGGCTTTAGCACTTGATTCTTTCAATTCTCGTGCTTTCTCCTCATACATCTTCTTGTAGCTATTTCTCTGTTTTGTCATATCTTCTAATTGTTCTGACATATTCCGCTCGTACTGTCTTTTTGTAATTTCTTACACCTAAAACTAATTTTCTTCAAGCTTGCTAATTCTTGCTCAACTTTCTGATTCTTCTCAAAAAGTTACTTTCTTTTATTCTATTGAACCTCCACCTCTAATGTTGACATTGAGAGCTCGTGTTTCAGGTCACTAATCCTTTTCGTGTATCCTCTCATCTCATTCTCATGATCATGCTTCATTTTTTCTATTGCTGAGGGAGCATCATCTGCGCGTTCGTTAGCTGAACCATCACCCACTAGATTTTTCTTTGGGAGATTGTCATTAACCCTTCTAGCTTTCCAATCTTCGTAACCCTTCATGACTTCCATCCCATCCTGAAGCTTCACTCTTCTCTGTGTTTGCCAAGCCCTTGAAGTATCGGTTACCTTTGTCTTGTAATCACTTGTTTTGTGGGCGTACCTAAAAGTATCCATTCCTTTAGTTGTAGGGATGAGCTGTCTTGATCCAAATTGTCTAGATACTAGCAACAAGCAATAATCTGTTCCACCCCAAATTCCCGGTAATGGAATCCATTCAAACTTTCCAAACCAATATCGATAACTATCCACATTTAACTATGGAGCCTTCCATACTATATCTAATTCCTTCAAATTTAAGAAAAATTCTTTCCACTGGGCTTCCGTTTTCTTCTCAGGACTACACAAAGTAAGATGTTCCTCTAATGGTGAATAGTCACTAAAAAATCTCTGAACTCTATAGGGTGTGGTCCAACGATGACCTCGGAACCATACTTCTAACAACTGAGCACAACCCCAGAATCTTTCCCCTGATTTTCTACAAGCAGTTAATGATTTGTATGTTTTTACCATAATTGCAGGTACCAGATTGACATTCTTTTCTAATCGCTCAAACAGACCTAACGTTGATGGATCTATGCAATCAACAGCTCTTGGGAATAGTACTAAACCATAAATGCACAAAGAAAACAATCTCATATTCCTTTTCCCTGATTCATCACCGGTCAAGATTATATCTCGGATAACCTTCCAATTGATGCGCTCATTGTCTTCCAAAACCTCTTCATTTCCTTTCCCTTTTAACTTCTCCTTGAACCATGCCTCATCTTTACCGGTGACTACTTTCAGCATTTTCTTGAAGCCCAGTGGGTGATTAGGTCTTGTGTAAATCTTATTTCTCTGTATCGTTGGGCAATTCAACAAAGCTTTGTACTCTTCCAATGTGGGTGTCATGTCTAGATCTCCAAACGTAAAACAATTGTATACAGGATTCCAGTGTTGTGCTATGACCCTTATCATCTCTCAATCCACTTGGACATATAATAGCTTAGCTATTTCCCCAAATTCAGATTGGAACTCTTTTTTCATGCTTTCGTCCCACTCTTCCCACATGACTTTTAACTTCGGCAAACACTTGTTCAGTCCTGAATTAATTTTAGCAGTCTCTTTTGTTTGTGTCAAATGGTCTCCTTGAATGCTATCCTCTTTTAAATGATGGGTTTCTTTTGACCATATCTATACAGTGCCATTATCCTCTCCCTGTCTACTAGACCCTTTTTCCATTCGAACGCTTCATAACTAACTAGCTCTTGGATCAATACCTCTTATGAATGCAATGATGCCAAATAGGAAAATAATAAACAACAAAACAAAACAAAGAAAGTGTCAGTATCTTATAATAATATTGAAAGCAAAGACTTAATATTAATGAAAGTAATAAAACAGGTCATCAAGCAAAGAGAATAACCAGAGAAGTGTATTTAAACCAGCAACACATATCCTAGGTCCCTGTCTGGCTCTAGCGGGGTAGGTTTCTACTATACAACATGTGGCGTTTGTTCTAGACTCTGGGTTTCTGAACTGTCGTTACTGTCTACTGCGACAACAAGACATTGATTCAGTGGTATAGGTCCCTTATAGCGGAGGCGTAAACCCCACAGTACATAATGTTAGTATACGAAATAAAGACAAAATTCCAATCACAGACCTGAATAACTCACGTAAGATAATGTCTCGCTCCCACTTAAGGGTGAAAGCCCAGGTAGAAGGCTATGCATGAATGAAAAATATATCACAAAAGAAAAAGCTACCTCCATTCTTCCTAAAAATCCCCCCAATAATTATTGGATAGATTAAATTCAAATTATCACTCTAAAATGCCAAGATGCCACGTAAAATTAATTAATTAGGCCTGACTCAATTTTTTTAAAAAAATCCCTAGCGGAGTCGCCAAACTGTTGCGAACATTTTTGAAACCGTGTGTGAAAAGTAGCAAGATGATTTATTCTTTTGAAAATTAGGGTTTTTATCTATTTTAATTCATTTAACCTTAAAAATTATAATTTACACATTAAATTGGTTTTTTCATTTAATTAACCATGATCTCAATTTTCCTTTTATTGAACCTTGAAATAGGTTTTTCTTATTAAAAATCAATTTAATTAATTATAAAATTTCCATTTTATTTAATCTTGAAAAATGTTTTATATATTAAATTTCCTTTATTTTTTAAAATAATTTGGAGTCGCCACCGGCCACTTTGGTAGACCGGGCACCATAAAAATAACCAGAGATTCATTTTTAAAACAATTTGGGTTCGGGAGTCGGTTACGTGTGGGGAAGGATTAGCACCTGCCACAAACGCCCGTTATCGGTACCTTTTTACTTTTACATGGCATTTTGGCATTTTGAATAACAATTTGAATTTAATTTAATCATAATTATTAATTTGATGTAAATTCCAAATGGAGATATCCTTTTATAAGGAAATATGTTTTATTCGAATCGAGGTTAAGAACGCCCAAATGCTTTAGGACACCCTTATTCGTATTCAAAATATATTTCTAACATAAAAGGTTTCCCGATGCATGATTGTTTATTGTCTTGTCAATTTTAAATTCAAACTTATAAAGGCTCTAATCAATTTAATTATTTAAGACTAAAATATTATTGATTTTAAAGAATTCTATGAGAAAAGGCGCTATTCATATTAAAATCGACAAATCAAATAATATTTCTATTCAATTCGTTATTTCTAATTATTTAGAGTAATAAGCCTAATCAAAGCTCTAATTAATTATCTAAGCCATTTATCAAATTCTAAATTGTAGTAAATATTAAATGTTCCATTTTAGAGCCATGTTGGAATAACATCTCAATACATTTGAGATACTACCCAAATTAGTACTCCAAAACTTTTCATTTAATATATACTAATTTGCTACAATTATTTCCTTAATCAATTATTTAATATTAATTAAAGAACCTAAAAACTAAGGCTCTAATTAATTAATTAAACTAGGTGATCAATTATCTAATTAATTAAACTACATGTCAATTTTAAAAACATACATACATATAAATTAAACAAACATTTAACATTTAAATTAAACTAATTAAAAGAAACAATATGTAAAAAGGGACTAAATTGAATTAACATTGAAATAAAGGTGCCAATTTACAAGCCATTAGTACCAAATTGAGAAAACTGTAAACAAGAGAGCCACGACACAAAGTCCACAGAAGTAGGGCGCGGGCTCTCACGGGGATTCACTGGCCCTGAGACCCAAATCTTCGGTCTATAAAAAGACCAACTCAGACCCTCATTTTCCTTTTTTCTCATTTTTTTAGATTTTACCCTCTCTCGAAACTCTCTCAATCTCCAACGGCTAAAACCCAGAACCCTTGAACATTTTCGATCAAACACTCTCTTTCCTCAAAATTCTTCATATGTTATTCTCTTTTTCTTTATTTGATCCATAAAAACACCAAAATCCTCCATTTTCTTTGTTATTTTTATCAAACTTCATTTCATTCCAAGAACACAACTTGTGTTCTTCAACTTTCAACCATCTGATCCGCCACCGCCGTTACCAAACTTCTTCGACCTGTTTGCCGGCCACCAGAGGCGACATTGGCCACCATCTGTCGTCGTCTCCGGTCATCTTCCTCATAATCCAGGCCACCTCTGCAACTTCTGACCACCTCTATCCTTGTTTCGACCGCCGTCCACAGCCATAAGGCAATTTCTGGCCACCGTCCACCGCCGTCCGAAACCCTAAAACTTTATTTTTCCCAATTTTCACTCCTAAAACTAGATCTAGGCCTGTATTCGATCGCATCCTCACTTCTTCCCCATCCTAGGTCTTAAATCTACCCAAAACCGACTTCTTACATTAGTTTTCGACGCTGCCGCCTTTTAAACATTTCGGCCAACTCAAAAAAACACATCGTCATCAAGATAAGAACTCTGACTTCCTTTTAGATCTAGATCTATTTTAGGTTTTAATTGATTTTACTATTATTTTTTACATTCACGAATGATATCTAACATTTTAATGTTTTAGTGCAGAAAATATGAAAGGAGGAGCAGAAATATACCTCACGGTGTATTTTCGATGACGACTTCACTGTTCTGATTACCTATTCCGATGACCTTTGGTATTCCGGCAACTCTTTAGCTTCTGGTAATTTCTCTTCCTTTTTCCTCTCTCTTTAATTATTAGGGCAATTATTAAACCATCATTAATTCCCACTAACTCTCTTTGTTCCCTTTTATAGTGATGCGGGGAATGACGTCAGCAAACGAGATTAATCCGAGTGAGGCTGGTTTCAGCCAATTCCAAGATGCCAAGTGGCAAGAGAATGGCGGGCTCAGAAAACACAAATGGGTCATTTGTGTTTGTTTGGCTATTTTGGCTGGTAAATGGGCAGGGGAAAAGTTTATAATGGGCTTAAGGCTTGTATTTGGGCTTTTGGGATTTTCTATATAAAATGGATTCATATATTGTATAATGGACATTTATTTTATTATTGCACATTATTTATATTATTTATTTATTTGTTATTTGAATTTATTTATATCGAATTATATACGTACGAAGCCAGGTAAAATTTGGGTACTATAGTAGACATCTTATGTTTAACATAAGCTTCACATCACCAAATTTTCATAAAAGACATACTAGGATGTTTCCAGTCCATATCTCATATGGTTTCTTTTGAACTGATTTAGATGGAACACGATTTAGTGTGAAATCAGCTATTTTAGCACATGTCCTCAAAAAGAAACTAGAAGATCAGCGTGAATCATCATTGATCGAACCATGTCTAACAATGTTTGATTTATTCTTTTCGAAAACTCCATTCCATTGTGGAGTACCAGAAGGTGTGAGACAATCACACATTCCTTAAAAAGGTCACCAAACTCTAAGCTTAAGTATTCTCCTTCTCGATCTAATCGAAGAGCCTTAATGCCTTTTCCTAGTTGGTTTTGTACTTCATTTTTAAATTCCTTAAACTTTTCAAGGTCTTCAGATTTATGATGTATCAGGTAAATGTACCCATATCTACTGAAGTCATCTATGAAAGTAATGAAGTATTGAAACCCCCTTCTGGCTTGTGTATTCATTGGTCCATATACATCATATGTATTAATTTCAATAAATCACTTGCTCGCTCAATTTTACCATTAAAAGGAGTTTTGGTCATCTTTCTCAATAAGCAAGGCTCGCATACATCAAGTTGTTCGAAAACAAATGAATCCAAAAATCCATCTTTATAAAGTTTTGAAATGAATTTTTTCACTTATGTGACCCAAGTGACAATGCCAAAGATGAGTTTGATTAGAGTCATTTGTTTTTAATCTTTTCGTATTTATGTTGTAAATGGAATTCTCTTGATCCAAAATATAGAGGTCATTTATTAATTGTGTCACACCATAAAAAACATTATCTAGATAAAAGAACAATAATTATTCTTAATAATTATCTCAAAATCAATCTTGTCTAAACAAGAAATCAAAATGATGTTTTTAGTCAAACTAGACACAAAATAACAATCCTCTAAACATAAATTAAGTTCACTAGGCAACGATAAAGTATATGTTCCTATAACTAATGCAGCAACTCTTGCTCCATTACCAACCCGTAGGTTCACCTCTCATTTTCTCAAATTTGTACTCTTTTATAGTCCTTATATAAATGTACAAATATGAGAACCACAACCGGTATCCAATACCCAAGAAGTAAGTGTCGATAAATTAATATCAATAACATAAATATCCGAGGCGGACGCTCCGCTTTCATTTGTCTTCTTGACTTTTTTAAGATAAATAAGACAGTTTCTTTTACAATGACATATCTTATTATAATGGAAACATTTCCTTCCAGTGATCAGTCAAGGTAGTTTACGCCGTTCAACTTGTCATTCTCAAGGACTGATCACAATGGTAACAAATTTGTATTTGTCATAAAAAATATGAATTTTGAGTACGTTTACCATGTTTGCTTATAAAAGAACTTTATACTCCCACTATTTTTAAAATTAATAACCCTCAAATATTAATGTTGAAAATACTTTCTATAAAGTTTTTCTAGTGGAAAAGGATCCAAATTTCATATTATCTTAAGTCAGCTTTGGCTTTTCTTTTAAGATTATGGTCTATCTAGGTAAGCAACACTTACTAATTACATCTCATGTAACTCCTTCATTTGTTAAACAATTCTTGTTCATAATCATCTTATGATTATCCAAATAACTAATCTTTAGGTTTCTAATCCTATTAGAGTAACCTAGCTAAGTCTTTAACCAATGTTATAACCAACGAATATCACTTGCTTATTCTTCGCGTTTGGCCAAGATAGATACAAGTACCTCGCATTAGCAAAACCTACATTGTATCGATCTAGACTTTAACGAGGGTTAACATTGGGAAGCAATAAAAGACTTAATATTTTATTGAGGGGTTTTGTGAATATTATCTCGCCATTTAAATTTGATCTTATCAATTAACTAGCATTCATCTCATACATTCATTTTATCACATACATGAAAAGCAGTAAGTATGAATGCAATAGTTATAGCCCATGTCCTAATATGGCCCGTCACAAGCCAATGGGAGAACCAAATTATTCTAAGGATAAAAACACTTCTCAAGCATCTTTCTGTCAGCCTACACTTATATTCCTCTAGCCCATGCTTCTTTGTATAGATTACAGTTTCAGAAACTCATTTTACATACAAGGGAATAATATGATAAGAGAATTACAATAGAAGTAGAGAAAGGCACAACACGCAGGTTGTATTTATAAAAACATTATAAATAAAATTAAATGGGCTATTAGGCTATAACCATGCATTTCAAACACTGTGCATATCAAACATAATAATGATACGGCTTGTTATTAAGGTCTTACCAGATTATTCCTACACAGGTGTCAAGCCCCTTGCGGGGTCTAAGGGGCGGAGCCCCTGGTGGGGTTCCGACGACCCTACAACCACCTGTGGAGTTGTCGATGCCTGGTTAGCAGTGTAGAAATTTTTAAAGATTAGCATCTTAATTGTTATGTAAAAACCTCACGATTTGATAACTTTTATCAACTCTTGTTACTAAAACAACTCTTATTACTTTCCCGCACGAAATCTATAGATTAACCATTAGTCTAATATATAACTATAATTCGCGTATATTAACACTTAACATCTAAAACCCTAAAACTCAATATTGAATATGTTAACAATTAACATATAATATTTCAAACCCTATCGACAAAGATCCTGATGATTAACTTTTAATCATCGATCTTAGGAACATCTTTTAACTGGATTAACAGATTAATCATGATTGAATATATTTACTCGTACAAATATCATATATTCGCTAAATAAATCAAAAAATAGCATGTATCTCATACAATTACATCACACAAGTAATTAAAACCCGAATTCGTATCATACAAGTGGCTCTAATACCACTGTTGGGTTACGCCAATACACCCCATAGCGCAGCGAAAAAATTATTCGGCGATCACCACCAAAGATCCATGTACGAGGAACGAATCAAGGTGAATAATGGTGAAGAATTACCTGTTTAAAATTTGGAATTCTGAATTTGGAAAAGATGGACATCCAATCACGATTCCACGATGTCGATTCTTAAACCACAACGATAACGCTCTGACCTCTACGTAGTTCACCAGTTGAAAAGAGCATATAAAATTTTATAAACTATTTAGAAGGGAATTAGCATATAAAAACTCTCTAAACTATTTAGAAGGTTTTTCCCCAAAAAAAACATTAATAACTGCTAGATCTCTCATGCCTTTATATATCCTTTAAAATTCTAATTCAACTCATATTAGGATTTCAATATATATGTTAAATATATATAATCTCAATTCAACTTAATTAGGATTTCAATATATATATATTTATATATATATTAAATATATATAATCCTAATTCAACTTAACTAGAATTTCAATATTTATATATTAAATATATATAATCCCAATTCAACTTAATTAGGATTTTAATATATATATTGATTTAGATCGAATTATATTATTTATATATATTAAAAGAGACATAATTAAAATAATTATTTTTTAAAATATTTATCCAATAGTTAAATTATATATAATAATAAATATATATTAATTTAACTAAATCCGTGTACAACAAATTTGTACATATATAATTCATTTAATATATGCTCATTTCAACTGTAGGTGTGACCTTGTAGGTTCATGTAAGGTTAGTAGTAAATATTAGAACATTTTTAATATTACAAACAATGAGTGACATATAGCAATATGTCATTGTCACCTTAGTTTACAAGAAATCATGATTCAACATAACATTTTCGTGATTAACTCTTTTCATGTATTGCATCCTTTTGTCCTTATATCTAGATTGGACACAAGTTATGGAATAGTCACACTTGTATATTCCATCTAATATTTCTTGATATCTTGAGTAGATTATTATATATAAATAACTATGATATCTCATATCAACTTATTCGAGCATGACCATACATTTCTAGTCTCACTCAATCAAGTGGCCTACGATATTACTCCTATTATGTAGGAGAGACAAATCCTATCTTGATCAACTATATCTCACTACATAGATTGTGACATATCCAATATTAGTCTTTATAATGTAGTCAGTTCCGACACATGTTTGACTATATCAAAATATATCGCTCACGATGTTGAAATAATGATGATCTCAAGTCTGAGGATTATACATGTAGTTATCACTATGAGCAATGTTGTGATTGTCACATAATAATCCAAGAAACATGCTCATAGCGGGTCAGTCTAGTATGTCGTTTTCTAACACATACTTATGTATTGATCTTGACATCTCCATGTCAATGACAACACTTTGTCATCAATCAACTACATATTAGTCTTAATGCATCATTGTTGCCCACGCCCACAATAATACTCGACTAAGGACATTTCGGAATAACTATATTATTCTAAGGACTTTATTATAATTCAGTTTATTTACGCACACAGAATTATAACCGAAAATAATAATGGCAATGTCTCTTTATGAATAAACAAGGTAAAAACAAATATCATTTATAATCATCTTATGATTGGCCTTTGGGTATACTCTGACATATGAGTTACCGAATGTTTCGACTAATTGGATGTGATGCGTTGGTTTCATTTTTGTTTCGGCTCAACCTCAAATTCCATCAATCCTTTAGGAATGCAGCTTTATCCATCTTTGTTGACCTATGGTACTTCCAGCATTGCATTCGGCATGGAGTCGAAGTATAATGCTGCTTATCGTAGTTTCACTCCGATTGAGGAAACTTCAGTGCTTGAATGTTCATGAATAAATTTCAGGGCAGGAAAGGGTTACTTCTAAGACTAACATATGCGTGTTATGTCTGCCAACCAAGGAAGATTTCCGCCGTTGCAGAGGTCACCAGGAGGTTGTCCAACAAGAAGAATTTCCTTGCGGTTGGAGTTTCATGCATTGTGGATAAGCTAACAACAGCAAAGGCAACACTAAACAACCGTGGGAAGCTTCAGGCCCTCCTGGTCCATAAAATCAAACCGAACTCGATCTTGAACATTTGCGGCGAATTCGATGTGAAAGCTTTAGATAAGATCCCCAGAATAGGATTGGCTCTTGCTCTCACTCTATGATGGCTCTTTCGGAAGCAACAATGAGTTTAGAGTGTAATGCGTTTGCATTTCTATTCTTTTGGGATCCAGTTTACTCGGATTACACCTGTTCACGATACTCGTTATTCGTTCAAGTTTGACAATTTACTTGATATACTAGAATGTTTTAACTTTCAACAAAAAATTCTATTAAGAAAAATCATAATCTTTCTTGGGAAAATCTTGAAAAGCAGCTTAAATGGGGATAAAGACCTTGCTCTAGATGGCTTACCGAGTACAACCCTTTTCATGAATATATATATATATATATATATATATATATATATATATATATATATATATATATATAGTATAAATATAGTAAGTACATCTTTTGCGTTTGACGAAATTATTATTAATTTATTGCACATACCCCAAGTTGGGATTATAAAATTTATTTGATTGGTTTACTTAAATTATTATTTTTGAATATTTTAAGGGTAATTATAATGTAGTATTTATTCATATATATTTTTAACTATTTGACAATACACATATATTTTGTAGACAAATAAATTTGAATTTGTGTCTCATAAAATGAACATTATCCGTTTAAATTATTTTTTTAAGAAAGTTATTCAGCTTGTGCTTGATGCCTCTGCTGCTACCAACCCGTTACTGATTATAAGGAACATTGCTTCCATGTGCAACCGTGCCTAATAACCGATTTGATGTTCTTGGTCCTCCCTACTGTAAACCTGTTCGAATTTAATTATTGAGCTCGAGCTCTCTTTTAATTAAAAAAACAGCTTTTTTAGGTCACCTCAAATATAGCTTGCAGTGGATAAATTGAACGTTTAAGGAAATTAGTTTGTTCATGTTGTAGGTCAAGCTTTTGCTATATTCGATACAAGAGAAATAGCAGAGAAGGTTATTGCAAAATTGGGTAAGGATGCTTGTTGCTACAGAATTGTAGGTACGGTGCAATCATTTTCGAAATGTGGTGTTGTACATATGTTAGTTTCATATTTCTTGAATCAGTGGGTTCAACCTCCATTGTCAAGCTTTTATGTTATTTGCCAGCACACATTTTGGTTATGGTACGCTGCATCATGTACTAGCATGCTCTTTACCACCCAGATGATGGGTTTGGAAAGTTTCACTTCACAACTTGCGCATTATCATTTTATCTGTTTTCTAATGAACTAAGTATTTGTAATCAATTTTCCTATTTTTTCTTACTAAAAGATATAGTTTTAGGTTAATTTGCAGCATGTAGAATTGGCCTTCAGAGTTCAGAGCTGTGAGGATATATATATATATATTTCTTGTCGTGCAGGCCACTCGTTGCCAGCATTTCAACTCCCTGCTTCTCAAGGAAGCAGTAAATGTTGATAAACTCAAATTCTTACGGGAGATGGTACTTATTTCTCCTCTCTCTCTCTCTCTCTCTCTCTCTCTCTCTCTCTCTCTCTCTCTCAGTTTGTAGGTGCCTGTTTGATGTTACTATGTTTGCTTCGTTTAATCACGGTTCTACCACATGAGTGCAATAAATATGTTTTTTATTTTGTGATTTTTTTTCTTTTTGTTTCTGTTAATTGGTTGCTGGGTATTTCAGTGTTTTTTTTTTTTTATAGAAAAAAGCAATTTTTACTTCACATTGGTGCCTAATGACAGAAACATCCAATCATTGCTAAAAAAACTTATATAAGGTTTCAAATTTCTGTCATGCTTTATGTGTTTCTACCTTTTTATTGCTTTGTGTTAACTATTTATTTTATATTTTTTTAGGGGACAAGGGAAAGGGATAAAAATAGTGACGGCCAACTTTAAGACCAAATGAGCACTGAAATTTTGGTAAGTACAACCTACAAGCCAGTAGCTACTACCCTGCATAATTTTATTTTGGAAAAACTACACAAGTGGTCACCCAACTATCAACATTACCCAACTAATTTTTTTGTCAAAATCGTCACTAACATTTTATTTCGTTATCGTTTTTGTCATCGACCATTAAATATTTAACGGAAATTGTGACATGGCACGGTTTAATAAAAAATTTAGTCTTTAAAATACAATCATGAAATAGCCTCTTCTTTGTATCTCACTACTTAACTTTTTTAGAAAAAAAACACTTCTTTCTGAGTTTTTTTTGAAAACCCAATGGGGGATTAATCGATTTGAACACTACGGAAGACGATGAAAAGCCATCATCCGGTTCTTTATCTTCATCTTCAGCCTTCCAGTTTCGTGTCTGGTTCGAGTTCTTCAGTTTGTTTGGAGCTTTGGCATGCGTGTGCTGGTCCACTTATATATTTGCCAAAGAGATTAAGTGTAGTAGTTTACTTTCCTCAGGGACACTTGGAACAAATTTCCGATTTTCTCGTTCTGTTGCAGCTGCAGCTGCAGCATATGATCTCCCTCCCCACGTGTTTTGTCGGGTTGTTAATGTCAAGCTCCATGTAAGCTACCAAACTCTCACCTATCTTGCTCTAACCATGTCTCAGGTTTTGGAAAGTTTTTATTTTTTGGTTTTCTGGGTTTATATTTATGAGAATTATTTTAAAGGGGAGACCAAATTTGGATTTTTATTTTGAGAAAACGGGTTATGATTGTAGTTTTATGGGGTAAGCTCCTCGATTTTTTTGCTGGGTTTGATTTTGTTTTAGCGAGAGTTGACCTTGTGAAGTTGGTTTTATCATAGGAAATTAGCTATTTCATGAATTGGAATTTCACCCAATTTTCCTCTATATTTGTTTTTTTCTCTTTATAGTCCGATGATGAATTGAACTATGTTCAACCACGCCCCACATGGAGGGTTCTCTGTTCCTCGTCGAGCTGCTGAGGACTGCTTGTAATTTTCTAGCACTTTTTCTCATTATTTCGTTTTAAACTTCAAATTGTTTATTTCTATGTCTTTTTAATAACAATTAAGGGCTTCAAAAGCTTTTTAAAAGCTAAATTTTCAGAGTAAATCAATAAAAGTTATTTTTAAATCGTCCAAATAATTAAATATAGATTATTTTTAAAATAAATTTAACAGTTTTCAAAAAAATCATTTAATATTTTTATAATATTAAAATATATTTTAAAATTTTTAGAATATTCTTACAAATTTTAAATATTTCAAATTTATTATTTATTATTTTTAAAATAATTTTGAACTTAAAAACATACTTTTTTATTTTTGAAAATAATTTTAGAAGTTTCAATATTTAAAAAAAGATTTTTTCTTCTGATTTTTATATATTTTTAAAATTTAAAATTTAAAACTTTTCAGAAATACCAAGTGACATTATCTTGTTGTGACACATGTCAAAAAAATTTACAAAAAAAAACTGTTAAATTTAATAGTGAACTTGGTCAAAGAGCAAAATTGATTTTTTTTTCTTGAGTTTAAGGACTTAAATGAGTATAAAAAAATTTAGAGGTTGAATTGATGTTTTTACAAAAATTTAAGGGCTTATTTTACCATTAAGCCATATTTATTTTTGGTAAGCCGAATATTTAATTTACTAGTCCAATACTTTTTCGGGAAAAAGAGTTAATTATTTCTTAAAATAAAACTAAGATAAATCTGTTAAAAAGATATATTACCCTATATATCACCCTTAAATTAATTATTAACTAAAATAACCTATGCTTTTTTATTTCTCCGTTTCTTACCCATACAATAAACTCGTCACGGATCCACGTTTTTTGAAAAATAATTACATTGAACTTGCCACAAATCTAAGGCGGGTTTCAATTAAAAATTATTATTTTTAATTTTAATTAAATAAACCTGAAATTATTACAAATTAAAAAATACTATTATATTAGAAACTTATTTTCGCATCTTATATGAATTGAATAACGAAAATGAAAAAAATTATTATGAACCAATTTTGAGACTTAGCTCCATGAGTTGCAAAAAAAATATTGACATTAGCTTATATAGGTATAATTAGAGTGTTGGCCGTTGTTTATTATTAATATGAGATTTTAAAGAGTTTGCCACTAAATTATGGTTCTCATATCTTTTTTGCAATATATAAAACTAAATCTCAAAATTGGTTTTTAATAGTTTTTTATTCATTCTCGTTCTTCCGTTTATAGAAAATGTGAAAGGAATTTTTAATAATTTTATTTTTATTTTTATTAATTTCTAATTTATTTTATTAAAGAAAAAGAAGCAAATATTAGTTCAAACTCACTGTGGAATGTGGATGGACGGCAAGTTCAAAACACTTAAAATTTTAATTTTAAAAAGTAGAGATCGAACTCGCCATGGAATCGTGACTACTGGCTAGTTCATTGTATGTGTGACATCCAAGGAAATAAAAGTACATGCGTGCTATTCTCGTTGATAATTAATTTAAGGGTGATGTATTGGGGCAATCTATAGTTATCCAAACAAAAAATAAAAGAGAAAATAGTATTTCATCTAATCATATTCATGTTAGACAATATATAATTGAGATTTCAGTTGAAAGAAATGATCATTGGTTTTATCACCCTTAAGCACTTATTTGGGCCTACATATCTTTTATTTCATAACCATGAGTCATAGCCTACGTTACAAACCTCTAAAGACCATTTTGATCATACATGAATATCTGAGTTAGACGAGTTTGTCTTCAGATTACATCCCGCCTATCAGGGTTAACCTTTCTTCAAGGATTGTCACACTTCTAATGTCAGATTGAGATCAGAAAAGAGGAAAAGATGGGACACGGTGAGTTCGTGAGTCAAAAAAAACCACTCAAAATGGTTTAGAAATTAGGCATATGGGAAATGTTTCTCTCAGAAGCCTAATAGCCTAGAAAGGATTTCACATGTGTACATATCACCACAACATTCGTGATCTTTTAAACATAAGCTCCACTTGGGTTGATTTTTTTTCAATACCTAATTTTGATTTTATTAACAATTGTTTAACGTATTTTTCAAAATAATTTAATTATTTTATCTAGCTCATCCTCATAAGTCTCTTGCATTGAGATGAACAAGTAGACTGACATCCTTGTATTACTTTAAGGCCCAAAGATGAAAGACACTACATGACATGAGATGACGAAGAGCCTTTGTGGAAAATTTATAATAAAGGGGCAGCTTTGTCCGTGAAGCAACCAAATCTTTTGCACATAATAGAGATGGCGCAAAGAACTTGATTAGTGATTTTGATTTCGACCCGGGGGTTACTTGACTAGAAGGTTTGAATAGAGAATGAACAACAAAAGTTTGAGGGCAAACTTTGTTGCGGCATAAGAATGATGAGAGGTTGTAGTCCAAAGATGAAGAATACATACTCCAAAGGACGAAAACGTGAGATGATTTAAGAAGAGCTTAACAAGAATTTCATGCATCTTTGCATTTTCTTGAACACATGCATCTTTGCGTCATAAAATATGCTCATGTATCATCATAATTGTGACATTATCATAAAGCTTTCATATAGGAAGTCAGACAAGTAGTATCCGAGAAGACAATTTTGATGAGAATTTCGTGCACCTTTGCACCGCCAAGAAAGCACGCGTTCTCGTGTCATCTACATTGTTACATTTACCTTAATGGAGCTTGCAAGTCCTTTGTTTAAAATTGAGTTTCAATCCTTTCTTAAGGATGTTTTCCTTAAAACCCAAATTTCTTAATTCGATCCTTTCTTAAGAATGTTTTTCTTAAAAATCAAATTTCTCAATTATATCCTTTCTCACGGATGTTTTTCTTAAAACAAAGAGCTTCTCAATTCTCTCCTTTCATAAGGACGCTTTTCTTAAAATTAAAAGAATTTTTGATCCTTTCATAAGGACATTTTCTTTAAAACATGAAAGAAGTTTTTAATTATATCCTTACTAAATGACCTTTTTTAAAAAAAGAAAAGAAAGAAAGAAAAAAGGAAAAGGAAAAGGAAGAGGAAAAGAATAAAAAAGAAAGAAAAAAAAGGGAAAAGGGGAAAAGGAAAGAAATAAAGAAAATGAAAAGTTTTCATGAAGCAAAGATTTTTTTTAACTCAACCCTTCCATAAGGATATTTGTTAAAAAGAAAGAAAGAAAAAAAGAGAGAGAAATAAAAAGAGAAATGAAATAAAAGAAAGAAAAAGATACAAAAGAGGAAAAAAGGAGAAAAGAGACAAAAAAAAAAAAGAAAAACTAAAGTGAAAATCCGTAGGACGCTTTAAGAAAAGTAAGTCTGAAACGGAAACTTGAAAAGGCGCTTAAAGAGCAAAGATTCAAATGTTTAGAGGAGTGGATCCCAGCAAAGATTTCAATCCGCAACTTCGTGGATCTTAGCAAAGAATCAAAAGTTTTTGAACTCATCCAACCTTTAAAAATCTTCTGACCTTTAGCTTTTCGGGAGTGATAAATGTCTCTTCATGCCGACATAATAAGAAATCGGGCCATCAGTTTTAGGTTTTTTGGCCTTCAGCCTTTTGAGAGTAGTGAAAATCTCTAGGTATTATCGCGATAAGGAAGTGAGATACCATCTTTACAGATCTTCTGACCTCAAGATTTTTGGGAGTGATGAACCTCTCTTCATGCCGTCATGACAAGAAATCGGGGCATCAAATTTTAGTTTTTCGTTCTTCAGCTTTTTGGGGGTAGTGAAAATCTTTCGGTACTCGCACCATGAGAAAACGGAGTGCCATTTCGAAGTTCTATATAGAAAGAACTTGAGGATTTCAAAGCAAATGGTTCTATATAGAAGAGACTCATAAGCTAAAGGTTCTATATAGGGATAACTTATAACTTCAAGATCTCAAAACTGAAGGGTTCTTAATAGAAAGAACTTGTAGATCCAAGGCTTCGAATGAGGAGAAGAGGGAAGTTCTGCATAGGAAGGACTTGCAACTTGAAGAACTTTCCAGGGAAGATGAGGAGTTCTATATAGGAATAACTTATGGCTCCAAGGCTTCAAAAAGAGGAAGAGCGAACGGTTTCATATAGGAAGAACTCGTAGCTCTAAATTTCTAAGCGGGGAAGTAGGACATTTTTTTTCTTTTCATCTTTGCTCTATTCTCGTTTTACAGCAATGAGTAAAGAGGGGTAACTATAGACACTCAATTTTTTCCGGTTTAAATTAAATGCTCGAAATAAAATCAGTCCACTACCCTATTAAATAAAAATCAACCAAATTGTAAATTCCAAAAAAGCCATGTCATATTGAAACCAAAGGTCCATTGTCCATTACAAACCCATTTCAAAATTAAAACAAATTAAACCTAAGTCCATTTACATTATCCAAATCCATTACTCACCGACAATTACCCCTTCCTTTTGGTTCAACAACCAGCTAAACCAAAACCCATACTTTCCCCACAGCCCCTGCCACCAGTATGTTTGAGCCATGCCTTTACCTACTCACCTCATGCCCCTATGATGTACAATTCTAGCAGCTCACACCACACCAACAACCAGTGGTCCCTTCATCTCCACAGTCGACACCTGCAAAGAAATGAGTATTAGCCAAGCAACCAAGGGAAAATTAGAGATTTCTATTTCTTTTGTTCTTTAATGCAATTCTAAAAATCCAGGCTATATAAAGCCGAAGAACATATTGTAAAAGAAGGCCCAAAAAATTGAGAAATACAAGCAAAAAACGGGATATTCTAAATATTCTCTTCTTCTTCTTTTTTTGATTGGAAATTAGGGTTTTTTCTTTCAAGCAGAAACTAAGGGTTTCAAAACTTCTTCAATCAAAACGAAAAGGTTTTAAAGGGATTTTCGAAATCAAAACAAAAGAATTTTCTGAATTAATAAAAAAGGGTTTGATTTTCTTTTTCAATCTTTGTTTATTTTAACCTAAACCTTTAAAAACCATTTTCAAAACAAAAAAAAAGAGTTTTGAAGCTTACCGTCGTGAGAGTTGAGAGCCTCCAGATTTGCTCCACCTTTTAGCAACAAATCGGAGCGAGATGGTCATCGATGAACGTTTTGAGGCTAGTTTTGTTTTCACCGAGAGAGAGCATGTCTTTTGCATTTGCTTCTCTGTATTTTGAAATAATGAATAAAAATGGAGACTTTAGCTTTTTCTACGCATGCTTCTAGGTGATAAGTGCGCAAAAGTACTGTTTTTCTTGCCCTTTTTTACTTATATTATTGTTAGACTTAGGTTCATTCTAGTTGCATTAATAGACATTTATGCATAGTTTCATAGATTCCTTCGTTATTAGGTTTGATATTGCACTTTGCCCTTTTTTCTTCGCTGAGCTTTAAAGGAAAAAACCCAGTTGCTACGGTAATCGAACCAGTCTCAGTTGCCACGGGATAAGTAGTTGCCACGACAATTCAGCCGATCCTAGTTGCCACAACAATTGGGTTGTCGTAGCAATCAATTGCCACAACAATCCATTCAGCCATCGCACCACTACTCACGATAACCTGACCTACTCTCTTATTCGATCACATTCCTCATTTATTTACTTGCGTATTTATTTTACTTGTTATTTCCAAACTCCTATCATCACTACTCATTTATCTTTTCAGTGCAAGAAATCAGAACTCAGAGTTTCACCAATCCCTATGTAGACGATATCTATACTATACTATAACTTGTGACGTGTATACTTGCACCAATTGCGAAGCACTCAAAACACGCAACAGGTTTTTGGCATCGTTGCCGGGGATTGGCAATATCGACTTTGTTTTTATTTTCTTGCACCTTTGTTTATAAATTTTATCTTTGTGTTCGGTTTCAAGAGGCTAATAACGTTGGTCTTGCATTGGTGTATGACTAGGGAGAGACCGACAACACCATATTATCCATTTAAACGAGAGATCGAACGTGTTTTTTATAGACGAAAAAGATAGTTGAGAGAAGAAATGGAAGATCCACCAAATGATCCAGTTGGCAATCTGAATGCCAACAGTAATCAAAATACCACAACATGAGGCATGGTAGCTCTACCAGACCAACTTGTCATCGTACGAAATAGACTCATTCGAGACTACTTAGAGCAAGATCTTGATGGTCTCACTCCAGGAGTTGCCACACCTGAGATTCAAGCCACCCATCTCGAGTTGAAGCCTATGATGTTCAATATGATCAATACAGTTGGTCAGCTTGGCGGATCAGCGACTGAGGATGCCGGACAACATCTCAAATCGTTCTTAAAAATCTGCGATTCATTCAAGCAACAAGGAGTCCCTGAGGACGTCCTAAGGCTAAAATTATTCCCCTATTCACTGAGGGATAAGGCGAAAGCATGGTTAAATAGTATCTCATCCGGATCTTTTGAATCTTGGACAGATCTATGCTGGAGTTTCCTTTCTAGATTTAGTTTTACAAATATGACTGATAAACTGCGTAATGACATTACTTCTTTTCGACAGGTAGATGATGAGTCCATGTACAAGGCTTGGGAGGGGTATAAGGAGCTTTTACGCAAATGTCTCATGCACAGATTTAAAGATTGGACGCAAGTAACAATATTTTACAATTCAGTCAACGCATCAACAAGGTTGATGCTAGATGCCTCGGCAAATGGCACGTTTCTAGACAAATCAGCAGAGAAAGCTTGGGAAATTTTAGACTGACTTGCCAAGAATGATTATCAGTTCCCAACCACTAGAAGGGGAATAGTCAGGCAAAATGCCTCGGCAATTGAAATTGATTCGTCAGATACCATTTCAGCACAGTTGATCACATTAACCAATTTGGTTAAGAATATACATCGACCCATCAACTCACATGAAATCAAGGTAGTAGATGCATTTTATGATTTATGTAATAATAACCATGATTCTTTTGAGTGTCCACAAAACCCAGAGTCAAGTTTTTATGTTGGAAACTACAACCAGAGCAACAATGCATACTCCAACACGTACAATCCAGCATGGTGGAAGCACCTTAATTTTTATGGAGTAACCAGAGCAATTCCATTAATCAGACCCATCATAATACAGAGGTAACAAGATTTCAACAGAATATGCCATGACAATAGATGCCTCAACAACAGTCAACACTAGCTAGTTCTTTGGAAAACTCTTAAAATACTTTCATGTTTAAAACTAAATCTTATATGGCCGAGATTAGTAATTTCATGAAAAAGACTAAAGATTTTATTAACATGACCGAGGTGAAAATGTAGAGTCAAGGATCAGCTTTGAAAGCATTGGAGTCATAAGTCGGGCAATTCACCCAAATCCTGAATACAAGACCACAAGGCACTCTACCAAGTGACACTGAGGTTGTATGAGGAACGGGCCATGAACAATGTAAAGTGGTCACCACCCGAAGTGGAACAAAAGTAAGTGATGGATCCATCCAATCTGCGGACAATAATCCTGCTCAGAAAGATGTATCCAACAACAATGCCACAACAATCATTGATGATGAGCCTTTAGTAGATGCCACGACAAGGCCACTTGTCGCGGCAAGTCCATCCAATAAATTCAAACTAGAGGAGGAGGACAAGGAGATCAGAATACCACTATCATCCCGACAAAGGCTGAAAATGAAGAAACACGATTACCAGTTCAAGAAATTTCTTGATATTCTAAAGCAAGTCCACATAAACTTGCCACTGGTTGAAGTAATAGAACAAATGTCAAACTATGCTAAGTTCCTTAAATATATTGTCTCTAAGCGGGCTAGGCTAAGAGAGTTTGAGACAGTTGTTGTGACGAAGGGATGTATGGAAATGTTACACAATCGAATTCCACCCAAACTGAAAGATCCCGACAGTTTTACAATACCTTGTGCAATCGAAAATCACTCTGTCGGGAAGGCGTTATGCGATCTCGGAGCAATCATAAACCTTATGACAAAATCTATTTTTCAAAGATTGGGCATAGGGAAGGCGAGACCCACTACAGTTATGTTACAGCTTGCGGAAAGATCCTATGTGCATCCAAAGGGAAAATTGAGGATATTTTGGTAAGAGTCGATAAATTTATTTTTCCCGCCGATTTCATTGTTTTGGATTGTGAAGCAGATGAGTTCGCATCTATTATTCTTGGGAGACCGTTCTTAGCAGTGGGAAGGACCTTGATTGATGTCAAGAGAAAAGAGCTCACTATGTGGGTGAATGACCAGCAAGTCGAGCTAAATATTTTCCAAACCCTAAAGCATGCTAACGATCCATAAGAATGCCAAGTTATTCAGGCCACCACCGAATTTAATTTTGATAAGGAGGATTATTGCTACAGCAATTGCATTGTCGAGCCTGAGAAACTTGAGGAGCCAGACAATGAGAAACAGAATGAAGCAAATTGTATTGTTAGTCAACTGGGTAAGAATTTTGAATCTTTGGACTACTCAGGTAAGGAAGGTAAACTCGAAAAACCCTCTATTGAACAACCTCCTGTTTTAGAATTGAAACCATTGCCAAAGCAATTACAATATGCTTATTTGGGAAACGATAACACTTTGCCCGTAATTATTTCTTCTAAGTTACAACCTAAACAGGAAAAGAGGTTGATTGACATGTTGTCGCTGCACAAAAAGGCAATATGGTGGGCAATCGCAGACTTGAAGATAATTAGTTTGGCATTATGTATGCACAAGATCCTATTAGAGAATGGTCGTAAAACTTCAATTGAGGTGCAAAAGAGACTTAACCCTATCATGAAGGAGGTTTTGATGAAGGAAATCATCAAGTGGCTTGACGCCGATATCGTATATCCTATCTCTGACAGTACATGGTAAGTCTGGTACAATGTGTACTGAAAAATGGGAGGTATAACTGTGGTAAGTAGCAAAAATAATGAACTCATTCCGACTAGGACTGTTAATGGTTGAAAAGTTTGTATAGATTACCGTAAGTTAAATAAAGCTACTAGGAAATATCATTTTCTTTTACCCTTTATTGACCAAATGCTTGATCGTTTTGCAGTTAAATCTTTTTATTGTTTTATTGATGGTTACTCAGGTTATAACCAAATCGCCATATCACCAGAGGATCAAGAAAAGACCACATTCACATGCCCTTATGGAACATATGCATTTCAAAGGATGTCATTCGGATTATGTAATGCCCCGACAACCTTCCAAAGATGTATGATGGCAATTTTCTCTGACATGGTGGAAGACTTCCTTGAAATCTTCATGGATGACTTCTCGATATTCAAGATAGCTTTGACAATTGTCTCGGCAATTTGGAGAAGGTGTTAGCACGCTGTGAGGAATCTAACCTAGTTTTAAACTAGAAAAAGTGTCATTTTATGGTGGATGAAGGTATCGTGCTTGGCCATAAGATCTCAACTAAAGGAATCAAAGTAGATAGAGCCAAGGTGGACGTGATTGAGAAATTGCTGCCACCAAATTCAGTTAAAGGGATCCGAATTTTTCTCGGATATGCAAGTTTTTACAAAAGGTTTATTCATAATTTTTCTAAGATTTCTAAACCCTTTTGTAATTTTCTTGAACAGAACAAAGCCTTCAATTTTGACGTTTCTTGCGTCGTGACATTTTTGAAGCCCTGAAGAAGCAACTTGCCACAGCACCCATTGTCGTTCCACTTGATTGGTCCTTACCTTTCGAACTCATGTGTGATGCAAGCGATTTCGTAGTATGAGCTATTTTAGGTCAACAGAAAGGTAAAATTTTCTATGTGATATATTACGCTAGTAAAACCCTTAATGGTGCTCAATTGAATTACACCACGACAGAAAAAGAATTACTAGCAGTAGTTTTCGCATTTGACAAGTTCCATTCCTTTTTTATTGGTACAAAGGTAATCATCCTTACTGACCATTCGGCAATTAAGTATTTATTTGCTAAAAAAGATGCCAAACCTCGTTTAATTCATTGGATATTATTTTTACAAGAGTTTGACATTAAAATTAAGGAAAGGAAAGGATCGGAGAATCAGGTTGTTGATCACTTGTCAAGGCTGGAAGGAGGCGATGAAGATGATGACTTTTTGGAGATCCACGATGTATTCCCAGATGAGCAGATGTTAGTTGCTACGGCAACACCATGCTATGCAAATCTAGTTAATTTTCTAGTTTGTGGTATTTTACCTTGTGACCTTACTCACCAAGGAAAGAAGCTGTTTCGACATTATGCTAAGCATTATTATTGGGACGAGCCTCTTTTGTTTAAACAATGTGTAGATTACGTTATACGATGATGTGTTCCCGAGGAGGAGCAGCAAAATATACTTCGACAATATCATTCTTTACCTTATGGAGGCCATTTTGGAGGTACTCAGACAGCGGCCAAAGTCTTACAATCTGGCCTATACCGGCCCACTCTTTATAAAGATGCCCAAGAATTCTACAAGAGGTGTGATCGTTGCCAACGAACGGGGAATATTTCGAGACAACATGAGATCCTACTGCAGAATATACTTGAGGTAGAGTTGTTCGATGTATGGGCCATTGATTTTATGAGACTCTTTACATCCTCATTCGGCAATTTGTAAATTCTACTAGCCATGGACTATGTGTCCAAATAGGTTGAGACAGCTGCAATTCCCAAAAATGATTCCAAGATCATGCAGAAATTTTTGCAGAAAAAATATATTTACATGGTTTGGGACACCAAGGGCAATTATCAGCGATGAAGGTAGACATTTTGATAATAAACTTGTCGCCAAGATGTTGTAGCGCTTTGGAGTGATGCACAAAATTGCCACGACATATCGCCTGCAGACAAACAGGTAGGCCTAAATTTCCAACCATAAACTGAAGATTATCCTTGAGAAGGTTGTCAATCCCTCTCGAAAGGATTGGTCTTTGAGAATTGATGATGCACTTTGGGCCTATCGAACAACATTCAAGACACCCTTAGGCATGTCTCCTTATAGACTTGTCTACGACAAGACTTGCCACCTATCGATGGAGATTGAGCATAAGGCCTATTGGGCTATCAAGACTGTGAACATGGATTGGGAAAGTGCAGGGCAGAAGCGGTTGCTGGACTTAAATGAAATAGAAGAATTTCGTGTCGTAGCTTACGACAATGCCAAGATCTATAAAGAAAAAACGAAGAGTTGGCATGACAATAAGCTATTGCCACGGTAATTCTTGCTAGGGCAACTGATGTTTCTCTTTAATTCTCGGTTAAAATTTTTTCCAGGAAAATTGAGGTCAAGATGGTCCAGGCCATTCAAGGTAGTAAAACCTTTTTCCCATGGAGTTGTCGTGATCAAGTCCAATGTCGACGAACAAGAGTTTAAGGTTAACGGACAACGGTTGAAGCACTATGTTGGTACCCATGTTGAGCGCAACAAAGAAGTAGTTACCTTGGAAGGTGCATGAATATGTTCTTCTTTAGTATTATTAATTTATCGGTTTATTTTTAATTTTATGTTTAGACTTATTTTATATTTTTATTTTTATTTGGATATTTGTCTTTTATCTTTTTATTTAGCTTTTTCTCTTTGTTTTTATTTTTGTTATTATTTTGGGATATTCTTCTTTTATCTTTATCTTTGATTTTATTTTATTTTAATCTTTATGATTTTATCTATTTATTTATTTTTGTTTGTATCTTCATTTAATATTTATCTTTTTATTTTGTTTTAAATTATAGGATAAGAGTTCAAGAGAAGAAGGAGTTGGGCTTACGATAGAATTTCATTTGAATGAAATCTATCCCTTAAAGTGGATAATGGGCTGATTTTTATGGATTTATTCACCCCTTTAAAATTTCACCAAAAATGTTTCCCTTCCATTATACCCTAGCCGTACACTTCAATCAATCCTCATTGCTCTTTTCCCCCATTGATCGAGTATCCATCCATCACATCTACCAAACTTTCAGTCAACCATTAAACCTCATCTTCTTATTTACTCCATCTTTTTGCCTTCACTCTTTCATCATCTTTGAACTCTTGAGTTTGTTCTCCTTATTTTATTTGTTTTGTTTTCCAATCAAGAACCACAAAAGCCATAGCCAAGAATCTCAAGAATATGCCCAAGGCGAGTTCTTCAAGAGAAGTCGAGCCATCTTTCCGCCGGTTTGCAACTTCACGTATTCAAATTCGGACGATTCTATTTCTGCACCGATGAAGCCCCCGGCGGTCGTGCCATCAAAATTGTAAAAGCCTCTAACCTAGAAGAGGTCGCAAAAGAGGACGACCCAAGCGAAGAGGTTGCAGAGACAATGATTTTGGATGCACCACCAGCGTCAAGGCAACAACCACCACGAGCCAAAAAAAGGACCAAGCAAATGGCTCGAAGGAAACTAGTGATACCAGGTGATGACCTCACCGACTAACTCATTTGCATCTCATTTTTTTAGTTTATTTTGTTTGCTTTTACATGCATTGAGGACAATGCTTCTCTCGAGTTTTGGGGGTTTGTTTCATAGTTAGTAGCATTTATTTTTGTTATCTCATGTTAGGTTACGTATATTACTTACCATGTCTTTTACTTGATTAAACTGCCTCAACCTGCTATGATATCCTATGATGAATTTTTGTCACTACACTTACATGATAAAATCTTAGATTTTAAGATTAGCATGAAGAGTACTTGGAATTTTGCTATGATGCTGATTATTGATTGACACTGTTGTGACTTGTTGATTAAGGGAGACCTAGTGAACTTTAGGTTATTTAAAATCGGGTAATTTGTGCTAGAGGTGCCTATCTGGCTCTAGCCTAAAATACAATTTGAATTAAGATAATTTCTTATTAGAGGTGCCCATCTGGCTCTAGTTTGTCATGCATTAAGAATCACTAGAGGTGCCTAAAACTGGCTCTAGTTGATTAAATTTAACAAACAAATTGCTTTGCTAGAAGTGCCTATGACTGGCTCTAGTGGACTTAATTACCCCGACAAATAATTTGATAAAACCTACTGTTCGCATGGAATCCTATTAGTTGACTTGTACACAACTCCGCACATATATTTTCACTAGCGTTGTAGTTCGATTTTGAGTAATTCTCTATGTTGTCCGAAGATCGAAAGGTAATCAACTTTGTGCCACGGTTCTCATGATTGAAGTCAGGTAAAAAGCATGTTTTTGGTGGTAAAGGCCTTGGCAGGTAATTGTTAGTGTTTTGTATTGCTTGAGGACAAGCAATAGTTCGAGTTTGAGGGTGTGATGAGTGTGCAAAAGTACTATTTTTCTTGCCATTTTTACTCATATTATTGTTAGACTTAGGCTCATTTTAGTTGCATTGATAGGCATTCATGCATAGTTTCCTAGATTCCTTCATTATCAGGTTTGATATTGCACTTTGGCTGGTTTTCATGAAAAATTCGCTGTTGGTGTGCTTTATTTTGTGCAGGACATGATTGACGTGGCAAGTGGAGATTGTTGTGGCAATTAAGGAGATTACTGAAAGGATTGCCGTGGCAGATAATGAGAATACTAAAGGAGTTGCCGAAGCTAATTACCGACGATATCTGGATAAGTCTGCCCAACTTTAGGATAAATACGAAAATGCAAAAGATAAATCCCTAGATTTGGATTTTCACGCAGATTGGGATAGAGATAAAGACTCGGATTTGTAAGGAGTTTTTAAGAATAAAATAAAAGAGATTGATTATCTCTTTTATTCAATTTAATTTAAGCTTTATCTTATCTTCATCAACAACAAATCTGATCGCAAACTCTCCTACAAATAGAGATCAAATCACAGCGTGAAGGGGATATTTTGGATCGACGAGATAGAAAGAGGGCTGATCGCACAACTCCATCTTCTTCTTCATTGTATTTTCATGTGATTCATGTTGGGGAATTATTCTTTTGTATTTCTTTTGAACCCAACCATGAACTAAATCAAATTGGTTGGGGTTATTTGGGTTTGTTGTGTGAAAAATGATTGGATTATTTAGGATATTGCAATTAAATTCAAAATTTGTTCATTCTTGGTTTTTACTTTTGATTTTGAGTGAATTGAGAGAGGATCTTGAGAGTTATCCATTTATTTAGACTCGAGAGAGTTAGATTCAAAAAACGAATGAGCATGATCTTCATTCAACAATTCATCAATGAAGGTTAATCCACCTTAGGAATAAGAGTTGGATTTCAACGGCTAAGAGGAGCGTAGATCAGTTGTTGTTTACCCAATGTTAACGCATGGATGTATCACCAAGGTATGTACAATCAACCAGTTCTTCGGCTAGGGATAATAAGAAGAAATTGAAGAACGCTTCGCCGAGCTTTGAAGGAAGGAACCCAGTTGCTACGACAATCGAACCAGTCCCAGTTGCCACAACATAAGTAGTTGCCACGACAATTCAGCCGGTCCTAGTTGCCACGGAAATTAGGTTGTCGCAGCAATCAATTGCCACAACAATCCATTCAGCCATCGCACCACTACTCACGATAACCCGACCTATTTTTTTATTTGGTCACATTCTTCATTTATATACTTGCGTATTTATTTTACTTGTTATTTCCAAACTCCTATCATCACTACTCATTTATCTTTTCAGTGCAAGAAGTCGGAACTTAAAGTTTCACCAATTCCTGTGGAGACAATATCTATACTATACTATAACTTGCGACGTGTATACTTACATCAGCGAAACACTCAAAACACGCAACACTAGGCAACATAATTTTTTTACGCGTGAAATAACAATGTTTTAATTTCTTGGGTTATTTGTGCTTTAAATCTTGGGCTATTTACGCTTTCCGTCCCTTCTCCCTTTCCCTTGTTGTAAGTTACCCTTATTTATTTATTATTTTAATTTCTGCTTTGGAACTTTAGTTCTATTTCAATTTAGCCTTGTATTGCCTTGCATTCTTATTTCGTTTATTTTGCATTCTTAGTATTTTGTTTACATACATTATTATTACATATATATAATATATATTCATATTTATATATATTATGGGTAAAACTTTGATACACAGGCCGTGTAAAATTAATTTTACACAAGCATGTGTTTTTACCTTATAAAACACAAATTCTAAATTCCTAACCCTAGTACCCTAACCCTAAACCCTAAATTCTAAACACTAACCTTAAATTCTAAGCCCTACAACTTAAAACCCTAAAATTTTAACCCTAAACTAAACCCCTAATCCCTAAATTTGAAAATCACGTGTAAACGCTTGTTTATACGGACTGTATATCAAACTTTTTCTCATATATTATACCAGTATATTATACATGTTATATTATAGATTATTTCATTTTTTATATATTGCTATGTACGTATATTTATATATATAGTATATTCTATTATCATATGATATATATATACATCTATATATTTATTTAATTTCGGTTGTTCGATCACGATTAGTCTTCAGCCTTACGGTGACCCGCAACGAGGTATGATCCGTATTATACATGTCGCGTTTAATTTAACTGACATATAACTCATTAACATCTAACTTTTAATTACCGCGTTTATTTATTTCGCTAGTTCTTTTATGCTTTATTGTATTCGCCTTTATTTATGTTACTTCTTTGTTCTTGCCTTGTTCTTCTTCCGTTAGCTTTTTGTGACACGCTCTTAATTGTCATCCATCTAATCTTTATTATTTAGTTCTACATTCACCTTGATAATTAATCAACTTTTTAACTATATAAAGGAGGTATTTATTAACTCGAATATTTGGGTTATAATATATTGGCTTAGTGGATATCGACCAAATACTCGAATTAATTTATATTGTCTAAAGGCAAAATTTAAAATGAATAAAATTTGACAGCTCATAACATCATACTTAACTTTTTGCATCATGCATAAAGGTGTTGTACTTGATTCGAATCATAAATTAACACGACAGACAGTCTTATTTGATGTCGGTTTAATCTATGGTCCGAGTGTATAGTCACCCTTATTAATTAAATGACCAATTAATTCAAACTCCAAATGTTAAAGCTCACTTATTTAAAACTTGTAGTCAATTGAGAACATTTAATTAAATCCAATTTAAATTTCATTGATTTCCATCGAATAAAAGCAACTTATGATTTGGTACCGATTTCGGGCGTTGTGAGGTGTTAATCCTTCCCCACACGTAACCAACTCCCGAACTCTTTTCAAAACGAATCTCTAATTTTATGGTGTCCAGCCTACTTTATCCAAGTGGTCGGTGATGACTTCAAATCTTATTTTTAAAATGTGAATCTTTAAAAAACGTGAAGATATCGTGTATCTGCTTTTTTATTTAATTAGCCGCTACAGTTATGTAGCATGAGTTTATCTTTATGAGTGTATACAATATAATTAATTACATGAAAATGTAATAAAAAAATCGTTAATTCATATAGCTATAAGTATAACTTTTAATTAAAATTTCAGTATATTATAGATCTTAAATCCCAAATCTGTTTCCTTTGTTTTACTGCAATTTTTAGCAAAAATTGAAATTTTAAAACGATCATTTTCTTTTATTTTATTAACGGAAGACATCAAATGGATCGAAGATAGATAAATAAATAACAAATGCATAGAAACCTTTATATCATCCCTAAATAGATTAGTATCCATTTAGATTTTATAAATCTCAATTGTTTTTATACATTTTGGACCGTTCGATTATGATAATAAATGGCTAAAATTATTTTTTTATTTTTTCTTTCAAGTGATAATCTTTACATTTTTTATTTTAATATCATTCATTTATTTACCTTCATCCAACTGTCCAAAAAAATATAAAACTTTCAAATTTTATATAGTGTAAGAGAATCTATCCATTATTAAATTATCAAATATCCATTTTACAGAATTTTCAATGTATATGTATTACCACTTGAAACAACATCGAGTTGTTTACCACTTGAAACAATACTTTTTATTTTTAATAATCGGTTTTAAATATAAATTTTACTTTCGTTAAAAGTTGAAATTTGAAAAAACAAATAACATAAGATCGATTCACATATAACATAATCTTAAACATGATTCAATCTGAACACTCTACAATTGAATGAGACCGTGAACATCAAAATTTGAATGAACTTTTTTTTGATAAAACAAAATTTGAATAAACTTTTTTTTGATAAAACAAAATTTGAATAAACTTAAATACATTGAATATATTTATTTCAAATCACGGCGTTAATTCAATGTTATATCAAACACTTTGTTACATTATGACAAAATTTATTAGACGAGTGACTCATAAAATCATCTCTATTATTTAATAATTAAAATTTTATTTCCTTAACAATTTTATATGAAATAAATAAAATTAATTATTGTTATGAATATTTATTTATGATACAATGCCCTGTTTTTTTCCCTAGCTGCTCTCCAAACTTTTCCCCAATCTTTTCTCTAGCCGCTCTGCAATTCTTCCACCTAACGCCTCAAGTTTTGTTTTGTAGTCGGCGGCGACATCAGTTTTTCTGCCGGTTGTCTACCGTCGGATCTATTTTTATTTTCTTTTTTTTAGTTTTTTAATAAAATAATTCTATCTTTTTAACACGTTTTTTCTGCCTTTATGGCACGTTTATCTCTGTCTATTGGCATGTTTTCTTCTACTCCTTCGGTCGTTTTGGCCGTTCTTTGTTTTATGTTTTTATCAGGGTTGGATTTGACGAGGCCACGACTGATCAAGATGGCGCTTATTTGTAATCCTGCTGATCTTCCTTGCTCTGGACCTTCGGTTTGAATTTGGATACGCGGTTTGCGCTTGTGAAGAGTTTCTCACGGTGCTCGGCTCTAATTTGCGTTTTCTCGATGGTCTATCAATAGTTCCATCCCTTTTTGTGGTTCGTTTTGCCAATGCAGTTAGGTTTCATATCTATTTTTTGATAGAGTATTTGGATGGGTTTATAACATTTTAATGTATGGCTCATGTCTGAACTAAAGTGGCTAGTTTTAGGAGAAAGTCCAAATTATGTATTTAGTTTACAATGATAGTTTGTAAACCCTTATTGTAATTTTGGGTATTTTCTCGTTAATAAAACTAGTGGCCACTTTTCAAAAAAAATTATGATATTGATGACTACTAGGGATGTTCATGGTAGGTTAACCATACCGTTTAGCCTAAACGGTCGGTTAACTGTTATAACGGTTATTAAATTTTGCTAATTGTAACCTAACCATTAAGAAACGGTTAATCGCTAACGATTAACCATTAAGACACGTTTAACTAGGTTAACAATAAGCTATTAGATTTTTTTTCACATGTTCTTTTGAGAATAATGAAACTATCTCTCTAATGAATATTATATAAAAATGTTTAGAAAAAAATTAAATATTGAGATTCTAAACACTAACTTCATACTTAATTTAAAAAATACCTACATACTACAAACTTTCAACATAACACAAAATACAAAAACTTTGTACTTTGCTTAAAGTTTCAAGTTTCAACATGTGGAGCCCGATATCCCTCAACCGTTATGCTTGCCAAGTGGTGGAGAAGATTGATTTTTCGGTGAAAGTGGTGGAAGCAAAGAAAGAAAAATAGACACAATGAATTTAGAGTGGTTCGGCTTTCTAATCAAAGCCTGCATCCACTACCTTAGCTCCCCACCAAAGATTTCAACAAATTCACTAATAATTCTTCCCATTTTCTAGGCTTTGGAGGCAACCTTTTACAACCTAGACTCACAACCCAAGTCTAGCATCCAAAGCTCACAAACCGAGCTTTGGAAACTCTCCTAAACAAGAGAAAACTTAGCAAATAGAAATCTCTCTCTAAAGGTTGATGCTTGCACACTAAAGCGCTCACCCAAATCCTAGAACACTTGAGCATACATTAACAATTTAAGCTCACAAGTGTTTATCTATACAATGAATAGAACTTTAAGCACTAAGAAAATTTTTGCATCATAATGTTGTTGACTTAAGGATCATTAGTCTTCCATAGATGCTTGAAGGTCCCTTTTATCTTCCCAAATGAGTTCCTAGCCGTTGGTGCCCGTTGGGATTGAATTAGAGCCGTTGGGGCTTTTATTTCTCACAATAAATACAGTTCTGGAGCTGACCGTATCGATACGAGGGTTGTTGTATCGGTATGTGTTCTTTAGAAACTATTCGTTGAGCTATTTCCAGCTTGTGCGTACCGATACACTTAGAAGTGTATCGGTACGGCCTGTAATTTAAATAGCCGTTGAGGGTAGTTGAAATAGGGATCGGTATGCTACAAAGCGTATCGGTACGAACCCTCTCCGTATCGGTATGGCCAAGCCTATACCGGTACGGGTTTTGGCTACTAAAAAATTATTGTAGCTGAAACCCTTAAGTGTATCGATATGGAGTATATCGTATAGGTACAAGCTTGCAAAAAACTCAGGTTTTGCTACTTTAAAACCGTTTTAAAGCATTGCAAAACCTTTTGAAAACTCCTCAAACATAATTTCAAGTTGTTTGGACTTAAAAACATTTTTGAATTCTTTTCAATTTAGTCCAAAACTATTTTTTAATTATTATATCAAAATAAATATCCTAACAATCTCCCCATTTTTGATATAATAAAACCAACTTGAAAATTTGTGTTTGAGATTCTCCCCTTAGTAAAAATAAGTTTTGAATAAGAATTTAAAATTTAAATGTAGTTAAAGTTTAAAATTTAAATGTAGTTAAAGCTCCCCCTTATTCATTTGAAAATTCAATTTTTCAAGCCATTCTCCCCCTTTTGTTATATCAAAAATGGTTCAAACCAAAGTTTGAAAACTTTTTAAGTCCATAACAATGGAGAGTTTTTAAAACAAAATATTTGACAAAATTTGTTTTTGTTAAAAGTTGGCTCCCCCTACTCAAAGCATCATCAAATGTTAGTCCAACAAATATATGATTACCTAGTTGAATTAACATAAATAAAACAAATTAAAACAAATAATTTCAACTAGAATTTTACCACTTGAACCAAAGATAGAATTTGAAGCCTTCCTTCTTCAAGTGATCTTCCCTGTGTGTATGGAGCTCCCCCTCAATGTCATACTTTGTTGATCATTCTCCATCACACCTAAAACAAGACAATCAAGTAGTTTTTGGTATCCAAATTGCTTTGGATCCATAGGCATTAGTAGCACAAAGTTTAGTCCCCTTAGGAATCCATTTTACAATTTCATCATTTTTAGTTGAAGTAATTAGTCCTTTTAGGACCCAAATACTTCTAAAACATTTTCCTTTAATAAATCTAGGGGCACTAGATTGTCATTGATAAAAGTTTGAAATTCCAAAATCTTTTTTTGAAGTTCATTGGAAATAAAATCTTTTTCTTTCTTAAGATCATCTACCTCCTTTTGACGATCTTTTTCCAAACTTTGAAGCAAATTTTGTAAATCAACATTCCTTTTCTCAAACTCCTTGAGTTTTGCTTCAAGTTCATCTTTGGTTTTAGAAATCAAATCATTTTGAATTTTCAAATTTCAAATTTAAAACCAATTTCTTGTTTTTCAAAATGTGATTTTAAAACTCTAAAACCAAATCGTCATAGGCATCTTGTAATTCATCAAAAGAGTATGAAGTAGAAGTAGATGAATTAGAAGTTACCCTTGAATCTTCTTCGATGGTCATGAGATAAAAGTTGGCTTGATTATCGGTGGAGTCTTCATCACTCTATGTAGCCAAATGTGCCCTTTTCTTATGGCTTGAAGAGCTTGACCTATTCTTCTTTATCCTTGATTCTTTCTTATCTTTCTTCATGAATCGGATAAATTTGTTGAAGAGCTTGGCCATCTCTTCTTCTTCAATATCATCTCCAGTTGAGTCTACATGTTGGCATGTGGAGGATTCGAGAGCAATGGCATTCACATTAATGCCTAGCTCCATGATCTTTTTTCCTCATCTTCTTTATCTACTCCTTCTTCTCCTCCTCTTCTTTTCCTTTCTTTATGATTTCATGAGTGAAAAGAGACCCTATGAGTTCATCTAGCTTTAGGGTCTTGAGATTTTTGGCTTCGATGATGGCGGTCTTCTTTGAGTCCCATGGCTTAGGAAGAGAGTAGATAAGCTTTCAGGCAAGCTTGTCTTCTAGAATGATTTCTCCATAGCCTTTGAGTCTATATATGATGGTGGAGAATCTATCGAACATCTTTGTGACGTCTTCATCCAGTTTCATCTTAAAGTTCTCATACTCAAGATTGAGAATACCAATCTTGGTCTCCTTTACTTCGTTTGTCCCCTCGTATGTGACTTCAAGCTTGTCTCATACCTCATTGGCACTCTCACAAGAAGAGACTTTGGCATACTCTTTCGGACCCAATACGAAAAATAGCATTAGCAACACCTTCGAGTTTAGCTCCATCATCTTCTTATCATTGACATTCCAATCCGCCGTCCTTCTTTGAGGCAGAAACGGTTGATAGAATGGTTGATCGATCTTGCCGAGATTTTATGGTTGATCGAGCTTCCTGGCAAGCTCGAGAGGATTAATTCTTCAATGGTGGCTTGTCGATGGATTGCGATATGAACACCGGTTGATAGAATGGTTGATCGGGCTTGCTAGGATCGCCTTAATAGGATGTTAATCCTCTCGATTGAGCCTCACTCTAATACCAATTATGGAGCTCGATATCCCTCAACTGCTATGCTTGCCAAGTGGTGAAGAAGATTGATTTCTAGGTGAAAGTGGTGGAAGCAAAGAAAGAAAAATAGACATAATGAATTTAGAGTAGTTTGGCTTTCTAACCAAAGCCTACATCCATTACCTTAGCTCCCCACCAAGGATTTCAACCAATTCACTAAGAATTCTTCCCCTTTTCTAGGCTTTAGAGACAACCTTTTACAACCTAGACTCACAACCCAAGTCTAGCATCCAAAGCTCACAAACCGAGCTTTGGGAACTCTCTCAAACAAGAGGAAACTTAGCAAACAGAAATTCCTCTCTAAAGGTTGATGTTTGCACACTAAAGCACTCACCCAAATCCTAGAACACTTGAGCATACATTAACAATTTGATCTCACAAGTGTTTGTCTATACAATGAATGGAACTTTAGCACTAAGATAATTTTTGCATCATAATGTTGTTGACTTGAGGATCATTAGTCTTCCATAGATGCTTGAAGGTCCCTTTTATCTTCCCAAACGAGTTCCTAGCCGTTGGTGTCCGTTGGGATAGAATTGGAGCCGTTGGGGATTTTATTTCCTACAATAAATGTAGTTTTGGAGCTGACCGTATCGATACGCGGGTAGCCGTATCGGTACGTGTTCTTCAAAAACTAGCAGTTGAGCTCTTTCCAACTTGTGCATATCGATACACTTAGGAGTGTATCGGTACGACCTGCAATTTAAATAGCCGTTGAGGGTAGTTGAAACAGGGATTGGTACGCTATAAAGCGTATCAGTACAAACCCTCTCCGTGTACGGGTTTTGGCTACTAGAAAATTACTGTAGCTGAAACCCTTAAGTGTATCGATACATGTATACCGTATCGGTACGGGCTTGCAGAAAACTCAGATTTTGCTCCTTTAAAACCATTTCAAAGCATTCCAAAACCTTTTGAAAACCCATCAAACATAATTTCAAGTTGTTTGGACTAAAAAACATTTTTGAATTCTTTTTAATTTAGTCCAAAACTATTTTTCAATTATTATATCAAAACAAATATCCTAAAACAACAGTGTTCAACACATAGCAATACACTATCAAAGTTCTAAAGACAAATGTTTAACTAATATAAAAAACATAAGGTAAATGAAACTTAAATGAGGTTGTACCACAAGCTACAAAAGTTAACTATATAATCAAATCACTCACGGCTTTCACAGATTTATATATTATAAATAATTTAAAAACGGTTAACCTATAGGTTAACCATTTGTCATAATTCGTAACCATAATCGTAACCATTGTAGCAACCCTTTCTTCTTATCTTTTTTTGGAAAGTCGAAATTGGGGCATCCCCATATTTTTTGAAATTTGGCTCTTAGGGGAAGATTTCTTTTTTTGAAAAATAAGGACTTGGAGTCTCCACTGGCCACTTGAGTAAGGTAGGCCGAACACCATAAAACCAAAGATTCACTTTGAAAAGGGTCCGAGAGTTAATTACGTGTGGGGAAGGATTAGCACCCCCATCACACCAGGAAATCGGTACCAAAATATATGTTGCTTTTAATCGATGGAATTTTTTGAAATTTGAATTGAATTTAATTAAATGTACTTAATTGAATATTGACATTAATTAAACAGGCTTTATCAAATTGGTGGGTTCGAATTAATTCAACATTTAATTAATAAGGATGATGATACATCGGACCATAGATTAAACCGACATCAAATAAGCTTGACTGACATGTTAATTTATGGTTCGAATTTCGTACGTCACATTTATGCATGATGCAAGCAATTAATCATGATGTTATTTCTTGTCAACTTTTAATTAGCATTTACCTTGGGGACGATAAGGATTAATAAATACCTCATTTTTTAGGGTTTAAAGTTAATTAATTATCAAGATAAGCATGAAATTAAAAGGTTAAATGAATGACAAATAAATGCATGTCACAAAAATAAGGAATTTAACAAAAGAAACAAGGCAAAAACAAATAAAATCCAGAAAAGGACCGGATCAAACAAAAGAAACGCGTAAAATAATTGCAGGGAAATTAAAGTGCGAAAATTAAAAAAAAATCGAAAAGGATCGGATGGAACAAAAAGCGAGAAATTAAAAGCGAAAATTAAAGGTTAACTGTTAGTATGTTAGGGATTAGTTAGATTAAACGTGCCATGAATAATACGGATCATATCCCGTTACGGGTCACCATAAGGCCGATTCGAACAAAGATTAAAAGCATGAAATAAAATAATATATATGTATATAAGAACAAGGAAACATAATATAGAGCATTAATATATGCATATATTATAAAGTAATATATATATATATATTTATTAGCTAATAAGGAACATATATATATATATATAAGGTAAAGGAAACAACGGCTGAATATATATATATATATATATATATTATACCATACGTAAGCTACATACATATAATATATACTACATACTTTATATGGTATAATAAAACTATATATAATTATCCTATAAAACATATATTATACATATAATAGGTTGTCACATTAAATAAGCATAAAAGTAATAAAAAAACAAATTCCAATAGATATACATTAACGAAAGAAAAAAAGAGCAGCAAAAACGAAAGAAAAATTAAAGGGCTTAAAGGGTGATTAACCTAAAAAAAGTAAAGCCTACCAACCATACACACTGTAATCACTTATTTTTATCTGGTCTGTAAATACATATTAGTATAATTATTAGTATATTAGTGTTGCATGTATACATTGTATTATATTATGCTATATGTTTATTATGTGCATGAGTGTTAATATATGTAAAGTGTGTAGTGTGTGCATGTATATTATAAACTATGTATGTATACGTATTAATAAGTAATACGGTGTATGTGTGTCACGCATGTATCTATATTTAGTACGAGCGTATTTGTTTTTACGGATAATGTGTGTAGATGTTATGTTAATTATGTGTATGATTATATATGTATGTATGCTAGTATGTTATATTAATTAATGTTTGCATAGGTACATATGTATGTATTATCGTATGTATATTATTATTACTAATTGTTGTTATAACTAATATTAATGTTATTGGGCTAATATAAGACGAAATCCAAAAACATATTAAACCCCAAATGGATAAATTGTCAGTCCAAGTCCATTACAAGTCTGAAGTTATTAATATTATTACAAGGCCCGGTTGGCCTAAACCCAAAGCCCTATTTAACTCTAATTATTTTTGTGCAGATAACTATGGGCCGTTGGATCAAGATCTGATCCAACGGTCACGATCAAGCAGGGATAAAATATCTAGCCAGCCGCGTGCACTACACGTCTGGACGGTTCGAGTGCCACGCGCGTGTGCGGTCCACGCGCGGACTCTTCGATATCCCACGCGTGCGTGAGTCCCGCGCGCTATAATCCCTCGACTGCTGAGCCCCACGTGTCACGATCTGGAGTCGTTTCACCGATCGAGGTTTCATCTATGTCGTTCATCCTTCAAGCCAGCCCGACCGTTAGATCAGATCTGATCTAACGGCCGAGAACGCCTCTGGCCGATGACAACTCCCCCGCACCGTCACCATGCTTCCACCATGCCGGTCTCCAACCACCGCGTTCAGACATATCAGAACACAAAAAAAAAAAGATTATGTCAGTATCAGCCCAGATCTGAAAATAGATATATTACTTGTTACCAAACCAAAGAGAGAGGCATATATGTATGAAACAAGTAATTGTAAGGCAGCCAGGTTGTAATCGAAAAGAAAAAAATACAAAAAAACAACCAGTCTTCAGTGGTAATACTCTTCTCTTTTCTTACTTTGTTGCATGCATACAAAAAATATACGTAGTAATAACAAAGAGGGGGTTTAGAGTTATTACCTTTGTTCGTTTGTGGATCTCCCCTCACCAGTGACAAGCCTCTTCGGCTTTCCGAAGCCGAATATGGTGAACTGAAGGGAGTGGGAGGCCCCTTTTGGTTTCGTTTTGGGTCGAATACAAAAAAAATGGGGGGTTTTCGTTTCGTATTTCTTAGATCTAGGACGAATAGGGGCTTTTTCTCCAAATCCAAGTTCGGATTCGTGTTGAGGGTAAGGCAAGGTTCATTTTGGTGTTTTTTCGGGGCTCGCTGGCGCCGGCTGGCGGCGGAGAAGACGGCGGTCGGCCGCCGGTTTCTGGGTTCATGGGTTGAGGTTAAGAGAAAATGAAAGAACGAGTGTTATTATTGAAACGGATCAAAACGAAAATGAGGAAAATTTGATTCTGGGCCAAAAAAATGCGTTTTATAGGTGTTTTTATTTTGTGAAATGGATAAATTCGGAAATAAATCCTCCCGCGTTTTTGATATTTTCATTTCTGTCTCGCCGCATGGTATATTTACAATTCCAGTATCCCTTATATTTCAAAATCTTGCAATCCAGTCCCTAAATTAAAATGAATCAATTTTTAAATGGTAAAATTACCCTTTTAACCATCCAGCGTTTTTGGATTTTTCACTTCAAGCCTGCCCCTTGGTCCAATTACAGTTTTGGTCCTTTTAGGTTCTGTTTAGTTTGCAATTTCGTCCCTAAATCGCATGTTATTGTCCTTTAATTTTTGCTACTGATGTTGATTTCTTTTCATTTTAGTCATGTTTCAATGTAAATATTCATGTTAGTTTATTATAATCGTGTATGTTGATGTAGCCTTTTGTTTTATCATATGTCCCTCGTATATGCTTTGTATTTTATGTTTACATGTATATGTGTGTTAAGTTTATGACGATTATGTATCTTCATGTATTTGTTCTGCTTTTCGTATCACGCATATTATACTGATATTTGAATTGACTCGAACACGATCTGTTTTATATTTTGGTATGTATTGCATGTTTTTCTTGGCTCTTAGGCTATGTGTCAGTATAGTTTCTTGGTCATGTATAATGCTATATTTTACGTATGTTATAATATGTTTTATTGTAATATGTACATCTTTGCAATATGTGTTTGTGCTCCATGCCTTGTAATTATGACATGTTAGGTTCATTTTTAGTCATGATGAAGGATAGTTTGTATGTATGTATGTTTTAGGTTAGTATTTTATTTAAGTTATGTTAATAGTTCATTATGTGAATATTTACTATATTTAAATTATTTGCCATGTTTTATATTTTGCTCACTAAGATTGCATATCGATATATAAATTGTCAATGCGGTGCCCTTTTATCCGAGCATAAACGGGGCCAGTATCAGGCGTAGTGATAGTGGTTGGGCGTTTACCCTCGGATAAAGTGGGCCTTTAAAATTTATTCGCAATTATAACTGAATATTAAACTAATCGTCACTTTAACCCGGAAAATCAATATTAATAAAGCGGTAATTATTAAAGTACCAATTTTGGGCGGTGTGGGGTGCTAATCCTTTCCCATCCGTAACCGACTCCCGAACCCAACAGTTTTTAAATCTTTGGTTTTATGGTGTCCGGCCTACCTAAGTGGCCGGTGGCGACTCCAATTTTCAAATAAAATGCGTTTTTTAAAACCTCCACGGAATAAATATTTTATATCCGAAAAATCACAAACACCCTCGAAAAATCCGTTTTTTAGCGAAAAAGAGACATCGCTACACACATATCAGGTGTAAAACGGGGAGAGAACAAAAAAAATTGGCATCTCAATTTCATTTCAGTTTCGATAGAATAAAAAAGAAAAAACATAGAGCAAAAGTTTTAAAAAAAATTTAAGAAAAGGGAAAATCCTAACCCCTTCATTTGGCCGTTCATCGGCGGTGTTACTTCATCGGCTATTTTCAGAGTCCGAAGACACTCGTAGACAGCGGCCTTCTTCTCGAACAAACAGGTAAACTCGAATTTTTTTTGATTAAAAATCTGATCTCAAACAAAAACCCTAAACTTTAACTTCAAATAAAACTCTAAGAACCCCTTTGATTTTTATTTTGAAAACGAGATTTGAAGAAAGATTTTTGAAACCCAAAACTTTGATTTTGGAAGCAAGATTTCAAAAAAAAAAAATCCTTCGATCTTTGTTTTTAAACAAGGAAAAAAACTTAATCTATGCAAAAGAGGAAGATGATGAATATACCTAGGAACTATTTTTGCTTCTCTTCCTATTTTCGAATGTGTAAAAAAAAGTCCCCCTTTCACATTTGGTTTCATTCGGCTTTATAGCCATATTACACTGATTTTTGAAAATAAAAAAAAAATTACAAAATAACTATTGGTTGCTTAATTTGTCTTGTTGCATGTTCTGAAATTGTCGTTCATCCTCTGAATGTTGGTGGAGGCTTGTACGGGAGGGGACCAATTCGCGTGCTATAGAGGCTCGGTTGAGGGATTAAAGGCTGCTGCCGTGGAGAGCCACTGCCGACGTGGTTGCTGATGTGGAAGGCCAAGAGTTGTTGGCGGCTGAAGAGTTGTTGGCAGCTGTAGGGTTTCTGGGTTTAGTTGTTGGGCTTTGGGTTGTAACGAGTTTAATGTAGGTGGGTAATGTATTTGGGTTGGTCGTAATGGTAATGGGTAATGATCATTTGATTTAATGGACGAATTTTTTTTGTTTAATGTAAAATGGAAATTGAGTTTAGAAAAAGATGTGGAAAGAATTTAATTGGGTATTTATTTAATTGAATAGTAAACTCAGACGAAAAATGGGTATTACAACTATTAACTATCATTTTTAATGGTTCGATTAACTAAAATTGTTTAAGTTAACCGAAACTGTTTAACTTTAACGGTTTGGTTCATTAACCTATAAAATGCAACGATTATATTGGTTAACGATTACGGTTAATAGTTATGGTTAATTATGTACACTCCTAATAAACTACATTCATTATATATTCAATTTAGCTTAAAAAATTTGGTATGCTTTGTTTATTATTATTATTATTATTATTATATATGTATAAGTGGTTGATTAATCATTTTTTCCTTTGGAAGGCTAATATATCCCGTTTCATTGTTTGATTATTACTTTGTTCTTTTACTTTATTTATAACGGTAACGGTTATATGATAATAAAAAATAAATTGTTAATTAAAAACCGAGTCATAATGTTGACCAAGTCTGTAAGAAACACGTGGATTTCCAACATTTTAAAGTTCTAAATAAGTTAGGCATGACAGACACAGTAAACGGGTCAAGTCAATTAAATGCATGAGTGACATGAAGTTTCTTAACAAATCCCAATTCCCATGCATGACCCTTCTTTGTTGACCTTCGTACAAATAATCATCAGTACAGGTTTCCACCATTCTACCCCCACCCTGAGGATACGGTTTTTCGATCAACAAGATGACCGAATCGGAAAATCTCAGAACTCGGACATCTACGGCGGCCGGCCAAGACTTTGCAACCTTGGCCAATAGCCACCGGAGGAAAAAGAAGAGGAGCAACTCGAGTAATAGACACAAAAAGCAAGAACCAGCTGGACCAAGACTTTTCTCTGATTTTGGGAAGTTTGCCCATGGTCGATCTCTCTGGTTTTCTAACTACTGTTTCTTGTTTCTAAAAGTAGTTTCATAGGGTTCTTGCAGGGATTTAAATAGCCGTCTGTAATTGTAACAGGGGCCTTAGTTAACGGTTTTGAGACTGTCAGTGTGATACTTGCAGTGATCTCAATTGTAACTGTTATGTCGGTAAGTGCGATAAACGCAATACTCAATCGCAACTGCAATTTAAATTTTTGAATTTTTGCAATGGCCAAGATTTGATCAAAGGGCAATCACCAAATACCTGCTTTAATCTTACTGCAAATTCTGATTCCATAATTGTTTCTTCTTCTGGATTTGCTGACAAAGGGCTACTGCCATGACCAGACACTGAGCATCTCCACCCACAGTTGTAATGGAGTGGTATGTCCTGAAACTTTATGACCTGAATTTCTCAATCCATTCGTGTCTATTGATACTGTCTTCAACACTAAATCTTTGTTATATATTGAAAAAAAATTCTAATTAGCAATAATTGCTTTGGGTTCTAAACCTATACTGATTATATTATTCAGGGATTACTTGATAGTTAAGTTAATTAAGGAAGCGAATACTTTATCCGTACAAATGTTACAAGTTTGAGACAATTTTAATTAGTGGATTGTGGATGTAGGCTACAAGGCAAGTTGGAAGCGAATACTTTATCTGTACAAATGTTACAAGTTTGAGACAATTTTAATTAGTGGATTGTGGATGTAGGCTACAAGGCAAGTTTTGTATTAATCTCGTGTTGATTATGTTTATGCTCACAAATCGTAGTAACCGTCTCCAGATTGTAACTTCGAGGGCAGTGCGACATGGAAGAAGATAGACTGCAAACATTGGAGCAAGATATAAGCATAAGAATGCTGCAATCCAAGTAAACTTTGATACAAAATCAAGTGTATGTGCTTGTTTATCTTTATTTATATGCTTCTGAGCTTCAGATTTTGAGAACTGATATCAATTCTGAGCATATGGGTTTTAACTCCCCCCCCCCCCTCTTTCTATAATGACAGATTTCAACGACACTCACCTTTGGGGCTGAGTTTTACATCAAAGCTTCATTGAGATTTCCCGAGTACAGTTCGAGCAACGTAAGGCCCACGGGATATGGACTACTGTCTCTATGTGTTACCGAATGTTTCGAGTCATTTGATATGATTTTGACCAAAATGTTGTGTTGGTTTCATTTTTGTTTCAGCTCAACCTCAAATTCCATCAATCCTTTATGAATGCAGCTTTATCCATCTCTGTTGGCCTAAACCGATCCCCTGACTTAACACTTTCAGCAACTATTGGTACTTCCAGCATTGCATTCGGCATGGAGTCGAAGTATAAAACCGCTTCTCGTAGTTTCACTCGGTTTGACGCAGGCATTTCAGTCACTAACCGGAGTCATGACGCTTCAATACTTCTGTATGTTGTTATACTTGAAATTGCAAACAACAGATAAATAAATATACAATCATAAGGTGCTGCTATTTATTGAGGAAACTTCAGTACTTGAATCTTCATGTATAAATTTCAGGGCAGAAAAGGGTGACCTTCTAAGACTAGATTATGAGCGTCATTTCGGCTGCCCAAGGAATATTTCCGCCGTTGCATAGGTCACCAGGAGGTTGTCCAACAAGAAGAATTCCCTTGCGGTTGGCGTTTCATGCATTGTGGATGATCTAACAACAGCAAAGGCAACACTAAACAACTGTGGGAAGCTTCACGCCCTCCTGCTCCATAAAATCAAACCGAACTCGAGCTTGAACATTTCCGTTGAACTCGATGCGAAAGCTTTAGATAAGATCCCCAAAATAGGATTGGCTCTTGCTCTCATGTTATGATAGCTCTTTCAAAAGCAGCAATGAGTTTAGAGTGTATGCATTTCTATTCTTTTGGGATCCAATTTACTCCATTGCACCTGTTCACAAAACTAATTATTCGTTCAAGTTTGAAAATTTACTTGATAAACTAGAATGTTTTAACTTTCAAGAAAAATTCTATTTTAAAAAAAAATCTTAATCTTTCTTGGGAAAATCTTGAAAAGCAGCCTAAATGGGGATAAACACCTTGCTCTAGATGCTTATCATTTTGATCCAAGTACAACCCTTTTCATGAATGAGTATACCATTGAATACAATAAAGATCAGGCTCCTGCAACAAACTACAAGAAGATGTCCATAAAGGACCAGACCAGATCAGGTACTAAAAAAAACAACCACGAACATGCACTAATTGTTTTAAAGTCATAACAGAGTTTTCTCCATCCTGCAATGAAGGGGTCATCGGTTTCGGAAATTTCCGGATTCGATGTTTCGACCCTGGCAGATTGTAAGGGACTAGACAAGCTGATTAATGAGTGGAAATCTAGGACTAGATTGTAAGGGTCTGAAAGCTTCAGACTTCGAGCCTTTCATGGAGATTATTACTAGGTAAACAAAAGAAACCCAACAAAGAACTGTCTTTGGTCTTCACATTGATGTTTGAATTGTCATTACAAAATCTTATGGCCGGCAAGAAAATGGAATGCAAGGCAAGTGCAAGTTGCAGAAAACAAAAGGGTCTCTCATTTCATCAAATTACAGAGAAATAAAAAGAAATTGGAAACCATTGTTGAAGCCTTCGTTCTAATTCAACTCCTCATAGCTATAAAACAGGAGACGGCGGCCACAAGCAGCGTGAGAGCTAAGGAGCTGGCGTCATCGAAAATGGCTGCGAATCGCAGTTCCTGCAAATCCCAGAGAGTGGAAACCATGAAACGTACACCATCAACAATCATAAACAAGATACCCATTCCCCTTCCCCTTCCCGAATTATACGCCAAATGCAATTCAAATGAAGAACATTTTGACAGTTTTTTTTTTCTGAGAAAAATATGATTCACGGTAGCAGCAGTGTTTATAACTCTATATATTTTCGCCTGGAGCTGAATCGAACAATCATCTTCAAGCTTTTACTAGGGTTGATATTGATGGAAAACAGTGAAACAGTGAAGTGAAAATTCAGTGTTGAAAATGAAGCCATGGGTTTTTATTTAACGCGGCTTCCGCGATGCTTCCTTTATTTATTCCTTTTTTGGGGTACACCGTACGATGTTCTCACGCTTATTTTAACCAATAATCTCCGTTCATAGTGCCAACAGAATTTTCACAAATAAGTTATACGGTAAACTATAATGAAGGTCACTTCTATTTTATTTTTTTCTTATTTTGACCAGTCAACTTTTAAAAATTACATTTTAATTACTTATGTTATAGATTGATTTTTATTTTGACTCCTGAATTTTAGAGAGAAATATTAATTTAATATTTTTTACAATATTTTAATTTAATGCAATAAAAACCTTTATTTTTTATACTTTTTATTTCGACTCATGAACTTTAAAAAGAATATTATTTATGCTATATAATAAAATGTTAGGTGGAAAAAATTTAAAAATATAACTGAAAAAATATGATATAATTTGAACAATATTTTACGATAAAGGAATTTTTTTTAACTATGTTTTTCTTTGAAAAAGCAACAAATATGTTTAAACATCTTATAAGGAAAAAAAGTATGCGTGGGTTTTATAAGGAATGCTTGTCAGATTGTCACGTTGGTTTTTAGTGGCTAAATTATAGTTTTGGCCCATCTACTATGATTAAATTTGGAATAAAATCTTATATTTTAGTTTAACATAATTTGATCATATGTTTTCATAATAAAATTTAGTTAGTTCAAAGAGTTAATAACATTAATTACTTTGATCAAAATGTTAACATGTGTTTTTTGAGCAATTGTTAACAGGTTTTTCTTTTAAATTACCCTTCCCAACCCAATATATATATATCCACTTAGTATTCTAAGTGCAATATTAACTTTTTGACAACATCCATTTACAGGCAAACGAAGGAAAACTTCATCGGCATGAGAGAAGCAACATATTGAGAAACGGGCTCCATTTGAAGGCAAAGGAAGGAGATTGACGAGGGAGAAATCAAATTTTTTTGGTTAATTCATGAACCTCGGAGCACTTTCTGACAAAATAAATGTCGAATTCAGACTCAGGGGGACGAGACAAAGTGACTGGTGAAAGCCGGGACCGAACGACCATCATCTACGACCGTTTGAGGTTTAATAGTGACAAAGAAAATTTAATGCCTAAATTTTAGTGACAAAAAATATTGAATGTCTAAACTTTAGTGAGTAATGAAACTTTAGTGACTAAAGTAAGTTTAAGAGTCAAGTTCTGTGACGATTTGAGTAATTTACCCAAAAGAAAAATATTAAATTTAAGATGAACATAAACAAAAAATGCTTAGAGGCTAAGTAAAAAAATCCAAATTTAGAGACGGAATGTTGCTTTATCCCTTGAAAAAAGTCATGGTTTGAACGGAAGTTGTAATCACATGAGTTGGAGAGGAGTTCATTTGCTTTAATTTGATTATTCAGTTTGTACTATAAAGATGTCTTTAGACTTAAATTAAAATCACTCGAATTCCCAGATGTCCATACCCCTTTTAATAGTTGTTTTTAAATTTTCCACGTCTTTTTATTTACTTTATGAATTTGTCCATATATTCTTTCCCTTTAATTCAAACTCCGCACACCGAACCCACCAAATTATTTAAAATGTAAAAGATCAGACGAATTTTTGAAAAAAAATAAGTTTTGGATTTTTTGACACCTAATTAAGTTTTTATATTTTAAAATTTTATCAATTTATCATTTTGACCAATGCTACTGTTAAATCTGATAATTTTTTTAAAAAAATTAGTATAAAGTGTCGTATTTCAGAATTTTTTATTTTATTTAAAAAATTCTTTGAAAGTTCTAACATTCTTAAAAATTTATAAAAATATGTAAATGTCACATGACGTAACTCTAATATGTCACGTGTCAATAATGTATAAGGAAAAATCGTCAAAAATTAATTAAAGGATTTAATTAAAATTCAATTTATTTATTCGGAGACTTAATTGGGTGTAAAAAAGTTCAAAATTTTAATTAATCTTTTTTAAAAGTTCAAAAGTTTCAAGCTCTTAAGTCTTTTTGAACAGAGTTTGATTTCATTAAAGTTTAATAAGGAAAAATACAATAAAATACACCCAAAATCATAAAGAAACTTAATGACTATGTCTAATAATTTATACATAAAAAAATAAAACATAAAATCCAAAGTACGTGAACGTAATCTTCAATCTCCTTATAAATCCAACGACCATCGTCGATTTCTATTTTCATTCCCTAGACGAAAACAAATAGTGTACTTAAATTATGTAATAAGTTCATCTTGTTATGAATATCTTTATTTATGGTGGATATCCATATATTAAATGAGTATTTAATATACTTTATTATTAGGGCTTAATTCCTACTGAAATTAGGGTTTTTATCTTATACCTATAAATATAGAGTTTGGAGAAAGCATTGTATACAACTCTACTTTGAGAATATAATACAAGTCTCTCTCTGTCTCTCATCTTGTTCTTGTTCATTTATTTTATCCTTGTTCATTTATTTTATCATTGTTCTTTACTTTATTCACAACACGTTATCGGCACGATCTCACTCAATAACCGTGGTTCTTGTCAACAATTCCTGAAAAAGATTTCAACAAGATATTAATGATTACATCTACTATATATTTAACTTAGCTTGGAATTTCTGGTATGCTTTGTTTATTCGTATATCGATATAAAGATTGATTAACTACTCTTATATTGAGGTCAGTGTATTTTGATATATTGTTTGATTATTATTTCGTTCTAATATTTTCAATATTTGACCAATCACCCTTAATTATCTGTCACTTTCTCTAGAATTTATTTTTCTCTCGTATTGATTTTTCCCTCGTAGCAGCAACGTCTATAAATAATATAGACCTTGTCATGTTCAGGTTCGCAATAGTAATGCAAAGGAAACGATAAATTTTTGAGTATTTTACTAGAAGAAGAAAATAAAATTTTGGTTCTTACATTGCAAAGGGTTGTGCGACATTATGGAGACAAGGCGTCCCTTGCTCTCAACTCTGGACCAATGCTTCTCGAAGTAGAAGGCTTTAATTATGGGGTAAGAAAATTATGTCGTATACTTATTAATATATCCTCATAATTAACGATCAATATTTATTTATGTTATTTTATTGATTAAAGTTGGTATTTTTAACTATATTTTGAGTTTACATGATATCTTCAAATGACTTGGAAAGAGATATGACATAAAGAAATTATGAGGAGTTGTCTTGGTCATTTATATCTCTATTGTCCTTGAGAGGAAAATCAATATCGGTAAACTCTATTTTTATTTTTATTCTTTAAATTACAATTTTAAAGTGCAATAAATTATGGTGATTTATGATCTACAAGAAGACTATTATAAATTATGGTGATTTATGTTTTTTGTTCTGTTGGTTTAATCCGAATATATTGGCTGGACATCCCGTTATGCGAGGCTATTGGTCTCAAAGAAGCTTTCTAAAGGACCCTGTGAACTGGTTTAACAATGCCGCGTATGAGGATTAAATCTTTGGAATAATCTGCTCAAAATAAGGCTAGAGCCATTATACTTCTTCGTCGTCACCTCCATGAAGGGTTGAAATCTAAATATTTAACGGTGAAAGTTTCTCTTATTCCTTGGAATAATCTAAAGGAACGATATAACCATAAAAATCGTTATTCTACCTAAAGCTCAATATGGTTGGCTACATTTGAGATTGCAAGATTTTAAATCAGTAAGCGAGTTTAACTCTGCTATGTTTCGAATTACTTTACAATTGAAGTTATGTGGTCAAAATATTACCGATAAGGATATGTTAGAAAAAACATACTTCACTTTTCATGCAAATAATGTTGTCATCAAACACAATATTGCGAAAAATGTTTTAAAGGCCCACTGGCTCTACTTCATTCCCTAAAGTGAATGTGAGATTTTATAACAAAAAAAATAAACGCCAAATTAGTAGTTGTGGTCATGGTAAAGGCTATGGACATAGACATTATGGTCATTTTAAGAATACTTATACCCACCAGAAGTGAGATTATAAGGATGACAAGAATGATAGAGATCATATTAAAATTTTTATGTTATCAATGCGATGGTACAAACCATTGATCTCGTACTTGTCAAACGCCGAAGCATTATGGACCTTTATCCACAATCATGAATGATAAAGGAAATAAAATATAAACAAATTTTGTTTACGAAAATAGCGAAAATAATTATGGCGTTGTTGGTCCAATTCAATTGGATATTGTTGATTTCCTCATAACCATTAAAGGGAATAATTCGCCATTTATTTTGTTTCCTTATAACCTCTAAAGGAAATAATTGATCTTTACTTTATTTTGCTTTATGTAATATGCTTTACATATTATTTATTTATGTTTTATATTATATATATATTAAATATTTATTTATTATCCTTTGAAGAATATGATTACTTCTGGAATAAAATATGCAATGAATTGTAGCGATTTATGATTAGAAGACAGTGCAAGTACTCATACTATACTTAAGCATAAGAACTATTTTTCTCATTTAAATGCAATGGTGAAAATGTGAGTACTATATCTCAAAGTACTAAAATATCAATGCTCCGGAAGAATAATAAGTTCTTGTGACATTATCTTTGATAGATAATTAATTTGATATGTGCTATATTTAATATTTTTCATTCCCTGAAGTAAATGGTACAAAGCACATATTTTTCATTCCCCGAAGTGAATGGAACAAAGCACATATTGAAAGGTGCATAATTATACATATTTTCCCATTTAAATGCAAGGGAATAGTGCGAATACTATATCCGGAAGTACTAATATCATAGAAGGCTCCGAAAGTGCAAATATGTTATTGCCAAATAGAACTCTATTCCATATTCACAATGCGTTATACTCGCCAAATCGCAAAGAAACTTATTGAATTTTAAAGATATTCACAGAAATAAATATCATATTGTGACTATTAGTCAAAATGATGCTAACTATCTCCATATTACGAGTATAAACCAAGGCAATAAGAAAATCTTGACAAAATTACATGCACTGTCATCCGGATTGTACTACACAAGAATTAGTACAAATTGAAGCTCATGATATTGTAAACCAAAAGTTTACTGATAACTTTATTATTTGGCATGACCGGTTAGGCCATCCTGGTTCAATTATGGTGCGAAAAGCTATTGATACTTCATGTGGTTATTCATTGAAGAACTGATAGATTCTTCAAAGTAATGTTTTTCATGTGATGCTTGCTCTTAAGGCAAATTGATTATTCAACCATCACCAACTAAGATAGATTATGAATATATTAATTTTTTGGAACAAATACAGGATGATATATGTGGGCTCATACACTCTTCTTATAGATTATCTAGATATTTTACGATTTCAATCGATGCATCGACTAGATGATCATATGCATCATTGTTATCAACTTGCAACTTGGCGTTTGCGAGGTTACTTGCTTAGTTGATGAAATTATGAGCATATTTTTCAGATTACCTTGTACAAACAATTCGTCTTGATGATGCTGGTGACATGTCATTTTACATTCGGCATCATTAATTTGCCTCAAGCCAATAAATTATCATAAGCTCTCCTCATTACAAATGGTTTTTGGTCAGGAACCAAATATTTCCCATATTAAAATTTTTGGGTGTGGATATATGTTCTAATTGATCCACCACAACACACAAAGATGAGTCCTCAAAAGAGGTTGGAAATATATGTCGGATTCTAATTTCCCTTGATAATTAAATATCTCGAGCTTCTTATAGAAAATTTATTTACAGTTCGATTTGCTGACTGTCATTTTAATAAGTCAGTTTTCCCAACATTAGGGGGAGAAAATAAATGGCTGGAAAAAGAAATAAGTTGGAATGAATTATCATTATCTAAGTTTGATCCACTTACTCAACAATGTGAACTATAAGTTCAAAGGATAGTTCATTTAGCAAATCAATTGCCAGATGATTTTGCTAACCCTAAAAGAGTGACTAAGTCATATATACCAGCTATGAATGCTCTGATTAAATTTGATGTCCCGGAAAGACAAACTCTAGTTGCTAATAAGTCTAATTTACGCTTGTAACGTGGTAGACAAATAGGTTCCAAAGATAAATTCTTCGAAAAAGAAAAGGAGCTATATCTTGTGATGGTCCGATTGAGGAATCAACAAATTATAAAATGTCTCGATAAGAGATTAAAAGGTCTCCAGAGGAGACAATAGACATGAATCAGGTACTTGATAATGATGAGATCTCAATAAACTATGTCATGTCTGGTAACAAGTGGAACCGAAATCAAATCGACGCCGATAATACATTTGCATGCAATATAACACTAGAGATTTTGATGTGGATCATGAACTATTGTCAATTGGACATGTAAACAAAGAAATGATTGGCCAAAATAGAAAGAGACAATTGAGGTGGAGCTAAAATCTCTTTCAAGAGAGAAATATTTGTGAGATATAAATGGGTTTTTGTGAGAAAGAGAAATAAAAAAGGAAAATCACGAGATATAAGCTCGTTTGGTTGCACAAGGATTCTCACAAAGACATGAAATCGATTATGAGGAAACATATTCCTCGATGGTGGATGCAACTACTTTTAAATTTTGATCAGTCTGGCAATAAATGAAATGACTTAGTTTCCGCTTAATGAATGTTGTTACATCATATTTGTATGAGCCTCTTGATAAATAACATTTACATGAAACTTCCAGAAAGATTTAGACTGCAGAAGCAGTTAATTCAAGTTCTCAAGAACATTATTTAATCAAATTAAACTTATCTATTTATGGATTAAACAAATTGGGCGCATATTGTATAATTGCCTCAATGAATACTTACTAGCAGAAGGCTATAAGAATGATTCAATTTCCCCGAGCATTTTTATTAAGAGGTTTAGCTCTAGATTTGTCGTTGTTGTTGTTGTTGTGTATGTTGATGATTTGAATATCGTTAAGACTCGCGAAGAGATCTCCTTAACAATAGAATCCTTGTGCATCAATCGACATACATAGAAAAATATTTAAAGAAACTTTACATGCATAACACATATTCGTTGATCACCCTTATGGTTGCTAGGTCTCTTAATGTAAATAAAGATCCATTCTGCCCTCGAGAAAAGGGTGATGATATTCTTGGTCCAAAAGCACTATATATATATTAATTGATCTGGAAGCATCATATCTTAGTTGGTCCAGAAATACTATCTAAATGCTACGAGACCATTACCTTTAAATCTTTCAAAACTCGATGCCTTTCCAGATCATGTAAATAATTGCTATGCGCGAGGCAAAGCCGAAATATGTGTTTGGCTAAACATATCCAAAAGATATGTGAATTGCTTTCACAAGATAAGATGCAAGCTATCTTGTGTAGAGATAATGCAAAATTTATATCTCAAGGTGGATACATCAAATGTGACAAAACGAAACATATTCTTCAAAGTTTCATCCCTCATGATCTTCAGAAAAATAGTATTCGATGAATCCTTTCAAGCAGTAATTTGAAAGATCTATTCACTAGTGCATAGTCTACTTCAACATTTGAAGATTATATTCAAGATTGAATTATGAAGATTCAAAAATCTTATGTGATATTTTTAGGAGGTGGAGTAAATACGCGTTGCACTCTTTTTCCCTTAACCGAGGTTTTATCCCAATGGGTTTTCCTGGTAAGGTTTTTAATGAGGCAACATGTTATGCGTATCAAAGATGTGTGTACTCTTTTTCCTTCACTAAGAGATTTTCCCCACAAGGTTTCTACCTTAGTAAGGTTTTAATGAGACACATTATCTTCATGGATATCCAAGGGGGAGTGTTATGAATATATTTATTTATGATGGATATCTATATATTAAATGAGATTTTAATGTACTTTATTATTAGGGCTTAATACTCATTGAAATTAGGGTTTCCATCTTATGCCTATAAATATAGAGTTTGGAGAAAGCATTGTATACAATCCTACTTTGAAAATATAAGACAAGCCTTTCTCTTTGTCTCTCATCTTGTTCTTGTTCTTGTTCATTTATTTTATTCTTGTTTTTTACTTTATTCACAACAATCTAATGATGTTATAATAATATAAAGGCAAAATCTCAAAAAGAGGTTCATAATGTTTGACTGGATAATCACTTTGGCTCTTATTCTTTTTTAAAATACTTTTTTTTTATTTTAGGTCAAAATGGTCCCTCTATAGATGAAAATTATTAATCAATTGACGATAAACAACTTGAAATGACTTGACAGAATGACACGCTAAAAGAAAAAAATATTTTATGTTTTATACATTTTTAAAAAAAATAATTTTTGACTCATGTGTCATTCTGTAAAGTCGGTATATTTGTCTATATGACATTCCTATTGCGGCGTGCACTGTCGTATAGGTTTGTCACGTCATTTCAAGCCATATGTTGTCAGTTAACTAACAATTTTCATCCGCAAATGGGTCTTTTTGACTCAAAATGAAACGTTGAGGGTTAAATTGCTTCAAAAAATATGGGCTAAAACAACAATTCAGTCAAAAATTAGGGGCATTTTTTACATTATACCTAATATAAAGGGTAAAGTACATAAGTGGTCACTAAATTTTCAAAAAATTCAAAATGGTCATCGAACTTTCAACAGTTATTTAATAAGCATTAAATTATTATTATTGTTACAAAATATTCATTTAGCCGTTAAATTTCGTTAGAGAGTGACGTGACAGTTAAGAAAATTTGTATAGTAACAAATTTAATCTTTCATATTTAAATATTCAATCAATTTAGTCATAATTCAAAATTTTAAAAATTTAAAGGATTAACTCCCAAAATTTCCCATTTTTTTAATCTTCAAACCTTTAAGAGAGAACCCTAGCTGCGGCCTCTGTCCGATCATCAGCCGCCACCCCATTCACACCGAAAATCCTTTCGATCATCACCATAATACCGCAGCCACACTTTCCTTCACTCTTGTCGTAACCTATCGCCGGTCACACTCCGTCACCATCGATCACCCTCACCGCACGTTTAATTTCTAAATTGTTATCATGTAACTCATGTATACCAGATTAATGTAATATAGAGATGTGTTAGTCGCTTCAAATGTCCAAGGTAGAACAAGCACATTTAGTCGGTTTATCTTTATTTTCTTATATTCTTTTAGGTTATGGATAGGGGTGTTCAAACGGTTAATTCAGCCATCGACCAAACCGAATTACCCAAAATCAAATTAACCAAATTACTTTTTTCTTTAACCGTTAACCGAACTGAATTTTTTACGAAAATATTAACCGAACCGAATAAATTTCGGTTAATTCGGTCGGTTTTCAAATTAACCGAAATTTGTCTGATAAAATTTTCAAGTTGTCTAGAATGCTAATAAATTCTTCAACACTTAGCCTAAAATATTAAAATATAGTTTACAAAGATAAAATTCTTTAGAATTTAGATTAAACATCACATTAAAACAAGTAACAATAGAAATGCAAGATCTACTAATAGAAAAACATCAAGCCAAGTAGCCAACTAACTCGGACTTTGACAAAATAAATGGAGTACTTGAACTGCTATTAAGAGAATCAATCGTGAACATATAACCTGTACAGACAAAAATTTTAGAGATCAAATTAAATATTACTATAATTAAGAAAAACAAGCAACTATAAACAATGGTTGCAAGGAATAACAATATGTCCAGCAATAAACTCAAGTCCCTAATCGATGCATGCAAAATGTTCATCTGTACATGAAAAATGAATCTTAAAGTTCAAATGTTCATGTGTTTGCTATGTCAGTCACTTGAGATTAATTTTTTTAAAAAATATATATATCCAAAGTACATACATCAAATGAAATAAAATTGTGAGATTAGCTCTTCCAAGCAATGCCCATGAATGACATGATCTAACATGCATGCAAATGGAAAATACAGTGTGGACAAAGTGCAAAATGAAAAATACAATATGAACAAAATGAAAAATACAGTATGACAGTAACTCAAACTGAAATATCCTCAAAAGATGAATATAGTATTGAGAAAATTACCATAAACAAAATATAGCTACTCTCAATTTTTTTCATCTCCATGCATTGAATCTCCCCCAAAATATCTCTATTTGCATTATCCCTGCAAAAATATGTTATTTTAAAATAGTATAAATAAATACATTAGAAAAATTCATTTACATATATATATAATATAAACTAAACTAAAGAGCAAATTGAAAGTACACTAAAAAAAGTTTGCATACCCTTCAACCCACACTCACAAATCAAATGCTTATGAGCTCATGAATTGAGGGTAGGCTCTAATGCATTCCATAACAAATCTAAAAATTTAAATGATTAAACAAGTTAATATGAGTTGTAATGCCTAAAGTAATTGTAATTATTACATCAAAATTAATAAATAAAGTTACCATTATCAATCTTGTCAAGCTCTTGAATTTGTTCTTCAATCTTCTAGATCTCTTCTTCGATTGATGACTTTCGAATATAATCTTGAGTACACACAAGGGTTTGTACAATTTTAGGAGTTAAAAAACTTCTAAATTGATCAAGTACACGTCCTCCGGTACTAAATGAGGGCTCTGAAGCAACAGTGGACATCGGTATAGCTAACATATCTTTGGCCGTCTTTGAAAGTGTTAGAAATCTAGGCTATTGACTTTCCACCACAATAAGATTTAAAATCATCCTCATCATTCTCACTAGCCTCCCCTAGATATTTATCCAATTCAGATGTTTGGTCATCACCACCACTTTCAATAACACGTTTTTTATACAAATCTTTATCCGCCTTTTCACTTTTTGTAGTGGTTCACCCAAAGAATCTTGCTTTCCCACATTTGATTGACCACATTCACTAGAAACTCATGGTTTATACTCATCATACAATTTACAAAAAGTGTCCATCTTTTGCATCACTTCTAAACATTTTTCAGAATTATACATTTGACCAAATGCAAACTCAATGTAACTCAATTTCTGTCTAGGATCCAGAACACAAGTTCATCTCCTCAACTTCACCCCAATACTTTTCATATTTATCTTTCATCCTCATAGCCATAACACTAAATTCAATATTAGCATTTAATTGAGCATCTCGTAAAAGGATATCAATTTCAGTAAGCTCATCAAAAAAATTATTGGAAGTAACATACGAAGTGCCCGAAACACGCAAAGTGACTTCATAAAAATGTTCCAAGAAATCCCTCAAGTTTCTAACACTAATCCAGTCATCTATAGTTGGCCAACCATCTCCTAACTCAAGTTCAGCCCTAAAGTTTGCATCTTGCTCCTCAAATCTCTCAAAAGCTCTCTCAAAATTTTGAGCAATGTCTAACATTAATAGGTAGAGTTCCACCTAGTACAAACATCAAGACACAACATTTTTTTGCTTTCTATCTTTTCTAATTCAACACACTCCATGAATTTTTTCAATCTAACTGGAGATTGTCTCACATATTTAACAGCTCCTCTAACACGTGAGACAGATTTATTCATTTCCTTCAAATCTTCAACAACAATCAAATTTACAATGTGTGTCATGCATCTCACATGAAGGTACTTACCATTTGTAATGCAACCCCCACGAGGATTAAATTTCATTCTTAAATAAGTAATAGCAACATCATTGGAACTTGCATTATCAACAGTAACAGTCAGTAACTTATCAATCCCCCAATTCAACAAGCACTTCTCAATCATCATTCTAATAGCCTCCCCTTTATGACTAGTAATTGGACAAAAAATTATAATCTTCTTATTCAATTTCCAGTCATTATCAATAAAGTGGGCAGTGAGACATAAATAGTTGACTCTTTGTAAAGAAGTCCATGTATCAGTAGTTAAGCAAACTCTCGAACAGGAACTTTTTAAAAATTGTTTTAGCTTAACCCTTTCATCTAAGTACAACTGATAAACATCCCTAGCCATAGTAACTCTTGAAGGAATACGAAACATAGGGCATATCACAAACATAAATTTTCTAAAACCTTCACTCTCAACTAATTTAAAAGGCAACTCATCAATCACAATCATTTGAGATAGTACTTTTCCAATTGTTTCTTGATCAAATTTCTAAGTTGTAAGGTTTCGCACTTCTCCTTCAGGACCCTTACTAGGTAAAAGTAGTTGACCTTGATTTGCATCAACAATATTATTAGGGTTTTTCTTACATTGTTTCATGTGATATATCAAAGACCCAGTTTCATTTTTTCCCATCACAATAGTATACTCTATCACAATAATTGCATTTACCCTTACTGTCATCCTCGTCATTTACAAACTTAGTGAAATGAGTTCACACTTATGACCTTCAAGGGATGACTTTTGGTTTAGTTGCAACTCTTCCCGTTTTGTTCGTTTGACTTGAAGCTTCGCCAATATAATTTTCAGAATCTGTCAAAGGGGGTGAAACACTACTCTCAACTAAAGCCATCTACAACAAATTGTAAAACATGGATTAAATTACTGTTATGAGTTCAGACACACCATCAATTGCAATTATATGTCGCAAAACTCAAGCTAAATAAATAATAATGTTTAAACAATTTTATAATTATTGTAAAAATTCTTTTAGGCGAAATAAAAAAAGAGAAAAATCATTTGAAGCGAAAATACTTGTAGAAAATATCAACAAAAATTAAGGACAGAGAAAAATAAAACGAAATATCTTGGATCAATATTTAAACAAAATACCATAAAAGGATGAGTTAAATGTAAAATTGTAAAGGTAAAGTAATAATTTTTTTTTTATCCACGGCATAAACTAAACCTAACAAAGTGTTTACTATTCAACAATGGTTGAACACAAATGGTCACATGAGAAATAATCAAATATTAACAGTAAAAGAAAGTGTACAAATGTAAAAACAAATAAAAACTAGAAAATAAAGAGGAGAAGGAAGAATGAGCTTACATAGAATAATTTTCAGCGATGTTAGAAAACGAGAATGGTAGAGTTGTCCGCCTGTCCGGTGAAGCTTTGATGTTGAAATTTAGCAGTTTGCATGGTGGTGATTTTGTGGCTTGTGGGTAGTAGAGAACTTAGTGTAGAGCAACCATGGCTGAAAGAAAAGAACGAGAAAAATGTTTACTTTAGCTTTTAGGGTTTGTTTTAATTTAATTTTAATTTTAGATAATTATATTTTTAGATAATTTTTTATTTGGGTCATAAGGTGGGTCTTAAAATTTTATTGGGTTTGGGCTTATATATGTTTTAATTTTGATAATTATATATATATATATATATATTTGGTTAATTCAGATAATTTGGGTAATTCGAATAATTAACCAGTTTCGAACCGAATTAACTGATAACTGAACTTTAAATTTTTTTAACCGTTAACCGACTGAAAAACTTCGGCCGCTGACCGATTAACCGAACTAATTCGGTTCGGTCAGTTAATTCGGTTTTAACCGAACAGTGAACACCTTTAGTCATAATTTTATATCCATTAAGAACACTCCCTTTATTCTCCTAAAATCTTTCGTTCTCATCTCTCAAGATAGGATTAAAATTAAAATTAAAATTAAAATTAAAATTTATAAAAAAAAGTCCAAGGCAAAATGATGTTGTCTTCAGGAGGTAACTACTTCAGATTATATACATACCATGTATGCGCTTTGTCTTTGGTTCCATTCCACCGACTCTTCTAAAAGCTTCCATTTCTGCGGAATAAAAATATTACATTTAGATTTTGTTGATCCAAAAATTCCTACCCATAAGAGTAATTAATTTTTTTTTTATCTCAACACTCCCATGGGTTCCTTTAGGGGTAGCACCGGTATAATTTTACAGATTTTATATCGCACTCATCTTAATTGAGGCGGGATGGGTATGAGTTCGTAGGTAGTGAGTAGATAATAAATTTGAGACTTTATCCGTATCGTATCTGCCCACATCTACCCGTCCCGCATTCGCTCGCCCACTAATTACTTTGGATCATTATAAATTTAGAATAAATTCACAGACTATTCTATAAACCTTATTTTTTAAAGGACGTGCCTTATAATTTAACCAAATATGCTTTAGTTAAGTTAAGTAGAATTTGTACCGTTGTAAATATGATTTTTGTCTATAGTTAGTTAGTTAACTATAGTTAAATAAAATTCATGCCGATGTAAATATGCTTTAGTTAAGTTAACTATAGTTAGTTATTGATAGTTAAATTTATACCTGTGTAAATGTATATATATATACACTTGATCAATTAATAAAGTATAGCTTTTTTTCTTTACAGAAGTCTATGATTTGTTCTACATAAATCAATATTAGTGGTTGCTTACCAAACGGGTATGGCAAGCACGAGTTGAGTGGCGGATATCCAGTTAGATAATGAATGTGGGGTGAATTTAAGAATGTATTCGTACGAGCAAGTAAAATTTTAAAAATTATATTTACCGTAAATGGCCGGTAGATGACGAATATAAAAGTTTTAAATGGACATAAATATGAGGAAGGGATACCCGCCCTGCCAATTTGTCATTCCTAGTCGTTCATTGCCGTTAGCAGACTAAGTCGGAACTATGAAACCAGGGGGCATAGCATCCACAAACGGTGGCTCGGGAAGCAGCTCAGTTTGTGCCTCTCATCGCGGTGGATTCAATCGAAGTTTCTCTTGGGGAGGTGAAAGGTGTGAAGACAAAAAAAAAATGGGAAATTTTAGGAGTTAGTCTCCTAAATTTTTTAGGCATTTGAATTACGATTAAATTAACTGAATATTTAAATATAAAAAATTAAATATATTATTATATAAAATCTTTTAATTATCACATCATCCTCTAACTACGGTTAATGGTTCAATGATCATTTTGTAACAAAATAATTTTCATATTCATCTTATAAGTTGTGTAAGTCCGGACCATTTTAAAATTTTTAACATAATTTAGTTATTATTTATGTACTTTATCCTAATATCAAATATTTTTAATGTAATTTTTTTGAATAATTTAAACTAGGGGAGGGGATGAGAAATTTTAGTGCAATTTTAAATGAAAGTGACTTGTTGAATAAATTAATATAACTTTATTTGAATAGTTGGATATAATCTTCCATTTACTATTAATTTATTAGCTAAACATAATCATTCAAGTTAAATTACAATAGATCATATAAATATGTTATGTAACTTTCACTCAAAAAAATGTTCACATAAAAATAACATATCATATTTTACATTAATACCATGTCCACCTTATAAAATTTGCGGTTTATCTATTTATCAGTTACATAAATAAACCCTTCTATTTGAGCAAATATATTTGACCGGTTGACCAAGTTACTTATTCTTGTTCTCTCATTTTCCTTTAGGTTATGGGCCTGAGACCCACTAAGAACACTCATCTTTTTTTCTCAGAGTCCCTCCTCCCCCTCTCCTTTAGGTAGGATTAGGTTTAGATTTAGAATTTTTCAACAAAAAAAAAAACACTTCTATTTCTTTCATATAAAAAATATTTTATGCACTTATGGTGAAATTTTTTTCCCAAGCAAGTTTAATTTAAGATTTAGAATTTTGTTGTAGGATTTAAAGTTTAAAATTTTAAGATTTAATTTAAGGATTTTAGAATTAATAATCTAAATTTTAGAGTGAAATTAGACTTTTAAAATATTTTTTCCATTGTCGGTATATTAAATAATAACCCATTAAAAATTGGGCTCACTTTAAACTATATTAACAAAAATGCATTATTTGCTATAGGAGGATGTATATACTACTTTTATTGAAAATATCTATATATAATATGGTTAGGTTAGTGTAACGAGTAAAGAAAAATAAAAATTCGTTTTTAATTAAAAATGTATATCCTTGTAATGATATTTTTTCATTTCATACGTTTATCGCATCTTTAGGTTGAACACTTATCAAGTGTTTAAATAGTATACGACACATTAAAATTTTCAAATATTTTTATCACTCCACTTCTGATTTTTTATTGAATTAACTTTTTATGAATATTTCTTGTAATATAAAATATTTTCTCACTTTTGACTGGGTGCAATTCCCTTGGTTATAATCTATTTAACAAACAATATCTATTAAAAAACAAACAATATCGATTAAGTCGGTTTTTTGTTTATCAGTTTTCTGTTATTGAGATTCGTAATCAAACCGACCAACTTTATATATATTATTTATTTTAAATATATGTTTTGTAGTAATAAATATATTATTAATTAAAAATAAAATTGATTCAGTTATTATAAAAAAATCAGATAAATTCAAAATACCAACCGAACTAGGGATGAACCCGTGTTTTGTTCCCCAAATTCTTTTTTATCTTTATTTATATAATTTTTAAATAAATATTAAATTAATTATAAATTTATCTTATATTTTTTAATATTTATGTTTTACATCCTAGTTTTATTTCTGAACCAAACCAATAAAAAGATCGCATGCCCACCCTTAGGTGTGACGTAATGAAGTACAAGATAATTTCTTTTACCATTTCAAAATGAAAAATGACGATTTAACTTAAACTTAAAAATGAACCAATTAAGAGTGGACACGTAAGCGACAACCCTGAGATTTGAAACCATATAGCTGGACCGTGATCACAAAACGCATAAGTTGCAGATACAACGGCGTCGTTCGACCCCGTCCCAAAAGTAAATTTGTTAGTATTTCACAACTCATCATCCAATCTCTACCATAGCGTGTAAACAACGCACCACTTATTCATTGCCAAATGTACAAAACGAGCTTAAGGATTGGCTCAAGTTCTCCACTCTCCTTTTTACGGCGCGTGAAAACCAGAAGGGAACATTCTTTGTATCATTTCATGGATCAATTTTATTTTCTTTTTTTAGTTCTCGATTTAACAAGAGAGGGAGTTGAATTCAACCATTGCAATATTTTCTCAACTAAAAATTCCAAGCCATAATTCATTGGATTTCTTCTCGTACGAAGAAAAGATATGGGATTATTTGAAGCTATCCTCAATTGGCTTCGAAGGTAAGGTTCTGTTTTGTTTGGTTACTGAGAAAATGAAAGAATAAATTAAGGCTGAAATTTTAATAATTGTGTTTGTTTGAATGTTGTGATCTAACCTAGGCCAATGTATTACGGCAGGGGGAAAATGAGAAATTAATGAAACTAAGGGGGACAAATATAATTTCTGAATTTTTTACATTTGTCTTTTAAAATTGATTAATTGATATTTGAAAGTTGGATTGAATATGTTAATGTGCAGAATCAATTCCTTGTGATTGTGGAAATTACTGGATTTTGTTGTTTATTGGATTTTGTTATCTTTCAATGTAATTATTCCTAGATGTTAAAAGTATACGGTGTTTTTATTCTCTTTATATTAAAGTAGGTAATCCAATAATTGTATTTGAATGTTGATTCTTCTGATCTAACATTAGAACTGAAGCCATTGTTTTGATGCTAATTGGTTGACATGTAGTTTTGTCCCTTTTATTAGGGTATTTATGAGATTAACCCCGTACGGTTAGCAGATTTGACATTTTGATCAATCAAAATCGTCTTGTTTAATTACCACTTAAATAGTTAAGTGATTTATTCAATACACCTATTCGATTAAAGATAAATTGTTTTACATAGAATATTATAAATAATATACATATTTAATACTATTAATGTTAATAGCTTAAAAATATCAACGCAAACAAAAAGTAAAGTCTTCAATATTTATAATTTCTAAAATAATGCTTCACCAAAAAATCGTAATCTGTAAGCATCTTAATCACTAATTTTATCAGAAATATTACCGTACCGTTTTGGCTAGATTTTCCCAGACTTGTTATCTATCTTTTAGTCCGATTTTTCAAAATTTTCGGTATAATATATCCATTCGAATTTTTATAAACAGCCCTATCTCTACTCTCTTACAACATATTAATCCATCTATTTGGATCAAGTTTCATGCATAATCATTCTTATTTCTTCCTCCTTGTAGCCTCTTTTTCCAGCAAGAAACGGAATTGTCTTTAATAGGCCTCCAAAATGCTGGAAAAACATCCCTAGTCAATGTCATTGCTGTAAGTGATAACATTGTTTTGTTTGCTATTCTGTTATCTATTTTAGCTTGGTTCCGACTGCTACACTTACTTTTCTGCATCTTTTTTTCTTTCTAGACTGGTGGATATAGTGAAGATATGATACCGACGGTGAGTCATATGGAAATGCCAACCTTGATTTTTGAGAATCTGCCATATATATATAAAGAATTCTCCATCTCTTCTGTTTGCAGGTAGGATTTAATATGACTAAGGTCACTAAAGGAAACGTCACCATAAAGTTATGGGATCTTGGTGGCCAACCAAGGTTTCGGAGCATATGGGAGAGATACTGCCGTGCTGTTTCAGCTATTGTGTAAGTTTATTCTAACACATATATAGAGACGCAACCAAAAATGGGGGTTGAGTAAGGCAAACTATAAATGTTGAAAAGTTTCGGTATAAATTCATAATTAATCCATTTTTTAAAAAAATTATATAGATCAAAGGGTAAAAAAAAAAAAATTGATGGGTGGAAGCCAAGAGCCCCTCCCATGATGCACACGCCTTCGTCCCTTTATATAGATAAAAATCCACTTATACTATGTAAAACTTGATTACTTTCACATTTTTCACATTTTTTGAGGTTAAATAAATTACTAAATCCAATGCTTTGATCGAGAAAGGGATCCATAATGGAATGATTTTAAATATCGATTCATTAGTAAAAAACCTTCTCCCACATTTGAATTACCGAGACAAGAACTTTATGCGAGAATGGAAGCTCCAAAGGGAGAATTAGGAATTTTTCTGATAGGGGATCAAAGCGGTTTTCCTTGGAGATGGAAAATTCGCCCGCCGGGTTTTATCAATTTGCAAATTCTTCCTCAGTTAGTTAAAAGAATGAAATTGGTTGATATTATGACGATACTAGGTAGCATAAATATCATTATGGGAGAAGTGGATCGTTGAAATGATAATTTATACGACAGAAGTACAAGATATCAATTCCTTTTACAGATTGGAATCTTTAAAAGAGGTCTATGGGATCATATGGATGTTGGTCCCTATTTTGACTCTTGTATTGGGAATCACAATAGTTGTTTGTTCTTGTGATAATTTTCTCATTTCTTACGGTTAATATCAGTCGTCCATAGATCTTAATCCAACAGTTCAAAAAATGTTAAGACTTAGTTTTCTATGGTATTGGAGAATACTGTCTCTCTCTATATATAATAGCTATGTTTCGTGAACAAAGTTTTGAGCCAAAATTAAAAGTTTGAACCACTTTTAGAAGATTGACCAGTCAAATCTACTAATTTAGTTGTTTGATAATAAGAAAATGGTAACAACACATTGTGATTTATAGTTATGTTGTGGATGCTGCCGATCACGAAAACATATCTGTCTCGAAAAGAGAACTCCATGACCTGTTAAGTAAGCCCTCGCTGGGCGGTATTCCCCTACTGGTACTCGGGAACAAGTATGACAAGCAGGAAGCCTTGTCTAAAGACGATTTGATAGAGCAAATGTAAGTTGAGATTAACTAATAACCAAACCGTTTGTTTGTTTGTTTATCTTAAAAGCAACCGTATTCGTGTTTTTAACTATGCAGGGAGCTCAAATCCATTACTGGCAGGGAAGTTTGTTGCTATATGACTTCATGCAAGAACTCTACCAACATTGACACAGTCATTGAGTGGCTTGTAAGGCATTCAAGAGCAAGGAATTGAAGTCTCAAAGCTGCTGTAACATTGTTTCTTCTAGTTTGTGATTATAATCAGTTATATAGATTGGTTCTTTCTCCAGGGTGGTCAAATATGGCTTTGCTGTTGGGGTCTATCTCTGTGTCTAACAGGGTTTTTCAATGTTTGACACCTTAACCTATTTTTTTGTTAATAAATTTTTTACATTTATTTGGTATCATAAGGTATTATAATTTTTTTAACTAATATTTATTAGGGCACATGTAGTAATCAGTTGAAAGCTGACTAATTGCCCTATAAGATCATCCTTGAACTACTTGTTTAAATACCAAAGAGGTTGTCAAACCACAGAACAAGTTGCTAACAAGTCAGCAGATGCACATAAAAACTAAGCAAACTCTTGAAGAAAAGAGATAATAGCTAAAAAACAAATTCAGTTGAACATCAAAGATTGGTCAATTTGTCTAGTGGTATGATTCTCGCTTCGGATGCGAGAGGTCCCGAATCGAGGAGTCTAACCAGAAATCTAATTTGAAAGCACAAGATAAAAATCAGCAACTTCATCTAGATTTGTTTTCTCACATCAGTCAGCAAAAGGGTCACTAAATATAAGGGAAGAGCCACATTGTTGATCTGCCATATCCTCTCAAAGAAAAGGCATCTCATACACATGGAATGAAGACACATTTGGGGAGCAGGTTAAAATACAAGGGAAGTTTCTCTTGCAGGGCCGACAAACAAAACAGCATTTTGTGATAAGCTTTCAGCATAATGGCCTAGTTGTCCGGTAAGTTCATCTTTATATCACTCTATGGTATTATTCTATGCATCATAAGCTTGTGATAGTTAATAAAACTGATAAAAACGAAAAAACATTAAATACATCAATGTCGGGCATTTGGTCTAGCGGTATGATTCTTGGGTAGGGTGCGAGAGGTTCCGAGTTCAATTCTCGGAATGCCCCAAATTCCGTTTTTCTCTTTCCATTTAGTTCCCTATATTATATCCTAATATATTTTATTAGAGGAATATGTATCTAAGTCAACTCTAAGAGCTAAGTATATAGAAGTGATTTGATCCATTTTCTAAAAAGTCTTGAGAAATAAAGGGAAAATAATTAAATTAGTCTGCATGAATTATCTTTGTATGTGGGCAAGCTAGTCTCATACCTGGAATAACAGTCTGTAGAGAACAGAATGCTCTGCATAACCCTAGGAAAATAAAGGAGTAAACCAGATTATCCAGAAAAAAAAAAAGGATAGAGAGAGGAAAGGCCAACAGAAAAGCAATTAACATTCTCGTGAAAATGGATGACATTATTATTGTAGCATAACTGTTAATTCCAATAGCAAAAAATATCACAAGCAATCTACTTCTGATCAGAGAGTCAAAGATTCATCAATAAATAAAGGCTGGGGCCATTTCTCTAAAACTACTACAGGTACATGTCATAACAACAAATGAGTTTTTGGTCTAGTGGTCTGATTCTAACTGTGGGAGTGAAAGGTGCTGATTCAATGCTCAGAACACCCAATATCTTCTAACAATTTCAAACATTACCAAAGAACAATGTGGCCCGAAGTCATCTTTCAAAGTATTAATTGTTTGCTGACAAGATTTTTCAAAAAGGAGTTGCAAAAATGAATAAAATAATATGCAAAGTTTGTAATAGTGAGTAAGCTATTCTACATATTTGTGATCTCAAAGCCCTTGGATAAAAAGAAATTGGTTATCCCTGCCAAAAGAGGGATCAATTTGCATGCAATGAACCTATATTTGAAGAGCAGGTTTCTTAGTAAAATTACCAAATGGCTTTAGAGGCCAAACTAGATAGAACATCCATATGTTACATCAACAGACTTTGGAGTTTAGTTTTGAAAGCCCAACAACCAAAAGGTTATTTGGACACAACATGTAATAATCGGTTGAAAGCTGCGTAATTGCCCAATAAGCTCATCCTTGAACTACTTGTTTAAATACCAAGATAGCAGTCAAACCGCAGAACAAGTTGCTAACAAGTCAGCAGATACACATAAAAGCTTAGCACAATCTTCAAGAAAAGAGATAATAGCTAAAAACAAATTCAGTTAAACATCAAAGATTGGTCATTTTGTCTGGTGGTATGATTCTCGCTTCAGATGCAAGAGGTCCCGAATCGAAGAATCTAACCAGAAATCTAATTTGAAAGCACAATATAAAAACTAGCGACTTCATCTAGATTTGTTTTATAAAATCAGTCAGCAAAGAGTCACTAAAATGCAAGTGAAGAGACACATGCAATGAAGGCACATTTGAGGAGCACGTTAAAATACAAGGGAAGTTTCTCTTGCATTTGCTTGCAGGGCTGACAAACAAAACAACATTTTGTGATAAGCTTTCAACATAATAGCCTAATTGTCCGGTAAGTTCATCTTTATATCACTGTATGGTATTATTCTATGTATCATAAGCTTGTGACAGAGCTCACTAGGCATCTAGCTATTAATCAAGCAATTACCAAATAAAGAAGTATGGTAAAAATAAATTATCAAAATTCATTGTCCATAAATCTTGTAATTTAGTTGACCAACATGCGGAGTATAAACTAAAATCATTTCCATGCTACGAAAAGATCCAAACCAAATCCAATGCCCACGTTTTAATAGGGAATGGTAGCATCAAACTCCAGCAGGGAATCTATAGCAGAATTACAACAAAAGAAAGAGACTAGAATCACTATATCTAGCAAATCATATTAGGGGAGCATCGAAAGAAAGAAAAGAAACAACAGGCAGCAAATGAGAGTTAATAGGACCCTAAGAACAGATAAAAATACTAAACATTATACGCATCAAGGTTGGTCTAGTGGTATGATTCTCACTTTGGGTGCAAGAGGTCCCGAGTTTGACTCTCAGACATAACACACATTTAAGGACCAGGATAAAATACGGGGGAAGGGCCAGCAGGGTCGGCAAACAAAACAGCATTTTGTGCTGAACTTTCTGCATAACAGCCAAATTGTCTACTAAGCTCATCTTTATATCACGTTATGGTATCATTATATGGATCGTATGTTGAACTCGCTAACCATATATGTGTTAATCAAATATTTACCGAATAAAGAAATAAAGTACGAATAAATTATCAAAATTCATGGTCCATAAATCTTGCCTTTTAATTTACCCAAATCTGAAATTAAGAAGTATGAACTATCATTTATGTATCACAAAGAACCAAACCAAATCCAATGTCCAAGTTTTAAGAGGCAATGGTGGCATTGAACTCTAACAAGGAAACTATAACAGAATTAAAACACAAGCAAGAGACTGAAATCACTATAGCAAGGAAAATATACTAGGAGCACACCAAAAGAAAGAGAAGAAACAGTGGGCAGCTCATGCGGCATAACCCATCAAAAGGTAATAGGATTTAGAAAGTGCAAAACAATGTTAAACATTGTAACATCAAAGCTGGGCATTTGGTATTCTTGCTTAGGGTGCAAGAGGTCCCGAGTTCAATTCTCGGTATGCCCCAACACTTTTTTTTTTGTAATTTTAGTTCCCTAATATCAAATATATTATCAGAGAATCAACTGTTAAGTCAACTTTATAATTAAAACATTTTCCTGACGAGATTCTTTTGCAGTGAGTGAAAAATAAATAGATTGTTGTCATTTTCCAAAGTTAATTGCCGTACATTTTCTAAGTGAGACTGCTTTTTTTTGTCTTTTTTCCCAATCCAACTAGCAGGCTACACTATGTGGCTAGCTCTACCCCTTCTCTCTACCCGACTACCTTACCCTTTGGCAAAAGTGGGATTCAGATCTACATTCTTATGCAATAACCAAACAACTTCACCAGCTAAATTAAGATCAAAAGACTGTTGTAAATAACTTGAAAAGTTTATGAAGACATTAAACAGTGATAATGTTTATACTAGCTGCCCAGTTGTTCACTAAATTCACTTTTTAAATTGTTTGGAAGTAAAAAAATGAAATATTCTAATTTCAAGTGCAATAACTAAAAAGACTATTGATTTAGCAGTTAGACTCTTCATGGTTCAAAGAAATTTATAAAATTTAAGAGATTCATGGCTAGCAGGACATGTAATTTTGCGAACAATTCCTGCAAAACTGCTAATTCTCCTATATGCATTTCTCCAAACAACTCTGAAGCAAACTACCACGTATTCCACAAGCAGAAAGCTCACAAACAATCTAGTTCTGAAGCAATTTACCATGTATTCCAAAAGCAAACTGCTAATTCTCCTCTAGTGGTATGATTCCTGCTTTGGGTGTGAGGTTCTGAATTCAATTCTATGCCCCAACTTCATTTTTTAAATTTATTTTATTTGTATCTTACAATCTGAAATACTAATCAAAAGAATCTAACCAGAACTTTCTCTTGCATTTGCCTACAAGCCTGACAAACAAAACAGCATTTGGTGATAATTTTCTGCATAATGGCCTAATTGTCCAGCAAGCTCATCTTTATATTACTTCATGGTATTATTCTACGCGTCGGAATTAGATAGAGCTAGTTAGCCATCTAGCTATTAATCAAATCAATTTCATTTAGAAGTATAAGTCAAACAATTCTAATGTCAAAGTTCAATAACTAGAAAAGTACAGATTTAGCAATCAGGCTCTTCATGGTTATAATAGATATATAAGATTGGGAGATTCACAACCTATAGACATTTTGGCCTATAGGGGATCCACATTCTGAACAGATAATTATATACTGGGATTAAAGCTGTAACCTGGTGCTAATGCAATTTCAAAAGTCCTTGGCATCAAATTGTAGCAGGTCAATGATACATTGAACCACGTCAAAAGCCAGAGATTGGAAAATTTTGGCCTTCCAAGAATGAGTCCATTGAAAGTTAATAGGAGTTCTAGGAAAAAATATCTAATAATTATAAACTAGTCATGGTGGATATCAAAAATGGGCATTTGGTCTAGTGGTATGATTCACGCTTTGGGTGCGAGAGGTCCTGGGTTTGATTCTCGGAATTGCCCCAACATAGTTCCTTTTTCCTTTCGATTCCCAATATCATTATCCTAAAGTATTTTGTTAGAGGAATATGTACCGAAGTCAAGTTTTAAGAACAGACACAGAACTTTATAGAGTTAGAATGATCCGTTTTTCTAATAAGACCTGTAATAAAATGGAAAAACAAATAAAGTAAGCTGCATGGATTGTCTTTACATCTGGGCAAGCTAACCTCATACCTGGAATAACAGTCATTAAAAAATGGAATGCCCCAAACAACCATGTGAAAATAATTTGACAATAAACGAAAAAAAGGAAAGAGATAAGGAAGGCTAACAGAAAAGAAATAGACCTTTTTCTTCCTCCGAGTAAGAAGTAAGTCCATCTGTCATTCTGACCAAGAACTATGCCACACCCCATGCTACGGACCTCCTCCATTAGCTTCTCTTTTTGCACCAATATGCTTCAACCAAAGGTTAAAAAAACAAGGTCAACAGAATAACAAAATGACTTTTACAGATAAATAGTTACCAATTACCATCCTTGTGTGAAAACAAAACTTTGGTAGTCTTGCACAATGATTCATCGAACCAAATCAAACTGGAAAATTTTGGCCTTCAAAGAATGACTCCATTCAAAGTGGGAATGACAGATATCAGAAATTGGGCATTTGGTCTAGTGGTATGATTCTTGCTTCGGGTGTGAGAGGTCCCGAGTTCAATTCTCGGAATGCCCCAGTGCCTTCATTTTTTTTTCCTTTTGGGTTCTCTATATCATATCCCAAATATTTTATTAGAGGAATATGTACTGAAGTCAACTTCTAAGAACAATTACAGAACTTTATAGACTTAGATTGATCTGAGAAATAAATAAATTAGGTTGTACGAACTATCTTTGCAAGTAGGACAGCTAGCCTCATACCTTAAATAACAATCCTTAGAAAAACCAAGAGCCATGCTACACTTCATGCTATGGGCCTCTTCCATTAGCATCTCTTTTGCACAAATATGCCTTAAATAACTATCTTTGTAATGTGATTTCTAATGCCCTTAGTATCCAATTGTAGCATCTGAATGATACATTGAGCAACATCAGAAGTAAGAGATTGGAAAAAATTGGCCTTTATTCTTTTGAATATCAGTCCATCGAAAGTCAATAGCAGTCCTAGGAGAAAAGATATAATAACTAAAAACTAGACAATTAGAAATAATTTGAATTGAGAAGATTATACTGGGATTAAAATGTAGACAAAAGCTGTAACCTTTGTAATGTGATTTCTAATGCCCTTAGTATCCAATTGTAGCATCTGAATGATACATTGAACAACATCAGAAGTATGAGATTGGAAAAAATTGGCCTTTATTCTTTTGAATATTAGTCCATCGAAAGTCAATAGTAGTCCTAGGAGAAAAGATATAATAAGTAGACAATTCAAACATCAAAGCATGGGCATTTGGTCTAGTGGTATGATTCTCGCTTTGGGTGTGAGAGGTCCCGAGTTCGATTCTCGGAATGCCCCACACCTTTACCTCTTATTTTATTTTTCGTTCCCTATATTATATCCTTCAGTATTTTATTTGAGAAACGTGTACTGAAAGTCAACTTTTAGGATCAAATACAGAGCAATATATCGACTTCATCTTTATTCTTTTTCGAACTTCAGTCAGCAAAGACTTGCTAAAACATAAGGAAAGGGAAGAATCACATTGTAGATTTACCATAATATCAGGAAACTTCAGGTTTTCTATAACCTCTCAAAGAAAAGGCACCTCATTCACATGGAATGAACACACATTTGAGGATCAGGTCAAAATACAAGGAAAGCTTCTCTTGCATTTGGCCTGCAGGTCCAACAAACAAAACATCATTTTGTGGTAAACTTTCTGCATTATGGGCAAATTGTCCAGTAAGCTCATCTTTATATCGTTTTATGGGTATCTTAAGTTTGTGACAGAGCTCATTAGCCATCTAGCTATCAGTCAAGTATTTACCAACTGAAGAAAGAAAGTAACATATCCATATTCATTGTCCATAAATCTTGCGGTTTAGTTGACCCAAATCTGAAATCAAGAAGTATAAACTAACATCATTTCTACGCAGAAAAAAAAAAGGATCCAAATCAAATCCAAGGTGAAGAAATGGCGGCATCAAACTCTAACAGGGAAACTATAACAGATGACAACAAAAGCAGGACACTAAAATCACTATAGCAAGGAAATTATACTAGGAGCTCGAGAAAAGCATTGGTTGGCCTTAATCTTATGGTCATCCAGAAAAAAGAAAAGAACAAAAATGGAAAGGTGACAAACAAAATCACAAATAAACAGAGTAAATATTTTACTGAAGATATCTATTTATATTCTAGCAAAAAACATTGAACTAAAGGCAAAGTATTTACATCCTTTCTTAGTGAGTCTCCATCTTCTCTATCTGCTAAGACCGCTTTTATTTCTTTTTTCCTGATCCCACTACCAGGCTACACTATGTGGGCTAGCTGTTCCCCTTCCCTCAACCCTCACTCACATACACTTTGGTGAAGGTGGGATTCAGACCAACATCCCAATGCAATACCCAAACAACTTACCAGCAGCATTAAGATCTAAAGAGTATAATAACCAGCTTGAAAATTTTATTAGGACATTAAATATAGATTAGATTTCTACTAGCTGCAACTTGTTTAGTAATTTCATTTTATAAATTATTTTGAAGCATAAATCAAAATATTCTAATTTCTATGAATAATAACTAAAACAACAACTGATTTATCAGTCAGACTCTTCATGGATATAAGAAACTTGTAAAATCTGGGAGATTCATCATTCATGACATATAGATGGTTTGGCCTCCAGCAGTATCCATATTCTGACTTGGTAACAATATGTTGGGGTTAAAATATAGATAAAAGCTGTAACCTGGTGCAAATGCAATTTCAAAAGCCCTTAGCATCCAATGTGGTCAATAATACATTGAACCACATTCAAATTGAGAGATCCGAAACTTTTGTCCTCCAAGAATTAGACCATTACAAGTTGATAGGAGTTCTATGAGAATCGATCTGATAGTGATAATTAGAAACAGATATGATAAGTATTGAAACTTGGGCATTTGGTTTAGTGGTATGATTCTCGCTTTGGGTGCAAGAGGTCCCGAGTTTGATTCTTGTAATGCCCCAATGTCTTTTTCCCCACCATTTGGTTCACTATACTATATTATATCCTAAAGTATTTTATTAGAGGAATCTGTACTGAAGTCAACTGTAAGAGCCTAGACCTAGTACAAAACTCTATAGACTTTGGATTGATCCATTTTTCTAATAAGTCATGAAAAATAAACAAATTAGGCAGAAAGGATAATTTTTGCAAGCGGGCAAGCTGGCTTCGTACCTGGAATAATTGTCATTAGAAAATGGAATGCTGTGTGATCTTTCTAGCATCAGGAAACATTAGATCTCTCATAACCTGTCAAACAAAAGGTAGCCCATCGAAAGTTTATACGACGTTTCACTAAACTGCTAGTAAAAAACTAAATATGATAAAAATCAATATGCAGAATTTGGTCTAGTGGTATGATTCTCGCATAGGGTGCGAGAGGTCCTGAATTATATGATCAGAGAACCGGGCATTGGGTCAATCCAAAAGTGGAATAATATAGAAACTTAACACGAGATCTTTTTTTTCTGACAAGATTCCTTTGCAGTGAGTAAATATAAATATGTTTTGCTATTTTCCAAAAGTCATTTTTGTGCCTCTAATCTTATAGTCATCGAAAAATAAGAGATCTGCAAGAAATAAACGAACTTCCAGGCTAAACTAGATGGGGCCAGCAATCGCATGGCCACGATATCCACTCCCTTTACCCAGTTCTGAAGATGGGACTCGGTCAGTCCTCCATCTTTATGCAGAAAGACAAACAATTCATAATCAAAACTGGCAGCCAAAGACTTCAATATTCCGCATGAAAAAGTTTATTCCGCCATTACATGCTGTGATTAGCTTTCAGCATAGCTGCCAATTGTTTCTTCAATTTTGTAGTTAGAACCATTTTGAAGAATAAATCAAAGGATTATAATTTCTGTGACCCAAAACTCGTAAATTATCTTTTTTTCAGTCAGAAACTTCATTTATTTAAAGAAATTAAAAATTTTGGGAAGTTCACAACCTATAGGTGTTTTGGCTTCTAGGGGAACCATATTCCGAATTAATAAAATATAAAATGGCATCAATATAGAAGAAAGCACAACCTTGTATTTTTGCAGTTTCAAAACCCTCTAGCATTCAATTGTAACAGGGCAACAACACACTAAACCGCATAAAAGTGAGAGATCGGAAGATATTTACTCCTTTACGAATGAGTTCTTTGCAAATTAAAGGGAGACCTTCAAAATATATAAACCAGAAATAATACATTTAAAAGTTATGGCATTCGGTCTAGGGGTATGGTTCTAGCTTTAGGTACAAGAGGTCTTGAAATTGATTGTCATAATGCCTTGCGTTTTCTTTTGGTTCCGTATATTATATGCTAAAATATTTTTATCAGAGGATTCTATCCCAAATTCAACTTTAAGTGCATAACAAAGAAGTTTATGGACTTAGATTGACCTGTTTCCCAATAAGACTGTTGTAGAAGAGAGGGTGGACTATCTTTGCAAGTGGGCAAGCTAGCCACATTAGATCTTCCATATCCTCTCAAAGAAAAGGCATCTCATACACTTGGAATGAAAGCATATTTGAGGAGCAGGTTAAAATACAAAGGAAGTTTCTCTGGCATTTGGCTGTAGGGGTGACAAACAAAACAGCATTCTGTGATAAACTTTCAGCATAATGACCCAATTGTCTGGTATTATTCTATGGGTCATAAACTTGTGACATAACTCGCTAGCCGTCTAGCTACTAATCAAGCAATTTACCAAATAAAGAAGTACAAATAAATTATCAAAATTCATTGTCCATAGATCTTGTATTTTAGTTGACCCAAATTTGGAATTAAGAAGTATAAACAAAAACCATTTCCATGCTAAGAAAAGATCCAAACCAAATCCAAGGTCCAAGCTTTAATAGGGAATGGTGGCATCGAACTCTAACAGGGAAACTATAACAGAATTACAACAAAAGCAAGAGACTAGAATCACAATATCTAACAAATTATATCAGGGGCAAATCAAAAGCAAGAAAAGAAACAACGGGCAGCTTATGAGAGTTACAAGGATCCTAAAATTGGATAAATATACAAAAACACTATATACATCAAAGGTGGGCATTTGGTCTAGTGGTATGATTCTTGCTTAGGGTGCGAGAGGTCCTGAGTTCAATTCTCGAAATGCCCCAAAACTTTTTTCTTTTTCTGTTCCCCTAATTTCAAATATATGATCAGAGAATCAGCTATAAAGTCAACTTTAAAAGTAACACGGAACTGTTTGTTTCCATTGAGTTAAAAGTAAATAGATTGTTTCCATTTTCAGAAGTTTATTGTTGTACCTTTAATCTTATGGTCATCCACTAAAATGAAATTTGACTAACAAAGGGCACAAAAAAAAAAGAATACTATACATTTGATAGGCCAGGTTAAAATATTTTATTGAAGATACCTATATGTATTCCAGCAAAAAGCACAGAGCTAAAAAGGCAAAGTATTTTCCCCCCGTTCTAAGTGAATTTCCATCTTCTCTATTTGCTAAGACGGCTTTTATTTCTGTTTTTCCCGATCCAATTTCCAGGCTACACTATGTGGGTTAGATCTCCCCCTCCCTCAGCCCCTACTCCCTTGCGCTTTGGTGAAGGTGGGATTTGGACCTGCATCCTTATGCAATAACCAGCTAAATTAACATCTAAAAACTTCCATAAGACCGTAACCAGCTTGAATATTTTATTAGGACAGTAGTGATTAGGTTTCTACTAGCTGCCTAGTTGTTCTGTACTTTCAATTTTAAAATTATTTTGAAGCATAAATCAAAATTTATAATTTCTAAGTACAACAACTAGCAAAACTATTGGTTTAGCAGTCTGACTCTTCATGGTTAAAAGAAATTTATAAAACTTGGAAGGTTCATAACCTATAGATGTTTTGGACTCCAAGGGATCCATATTCTGAAATAATAACCATAATCTGGGATTAAAATATAGATGAAAGGTGTAACTTGATGCTAATGCTATTTCAAAAGCCCTTATCATCCAATTGTAGAAGGTCGATAATTAATTGAACCACATCAAAAGTAAGAGATTGGTAAATTTTGGCGTCCTCTGAAAAGATCTAACAACTTTAAACCAGACATGATGACTGTAAAAAACGGGCATTTGGCCTAGTGGTATGATTCTCGCTTCGGGTGCGAGAGGTCCCGAGTGCAACTCTCGGAATGCCCCAGTACCATTTTTTTTTCCTTTTGGGTTCTCTATATCATATCCTAAAATATTTTATTAGAGGAATATGTACTGAAGTCAACTTCTAAGAACAATTACAGAACTTTATAGACTTAGATTGATCTGAGAAATAAATAAATTAGGCTGTGCGAACTATCTTTGCATGTAGGAAAGCTAGCCTCATACCTTAAATAACAATCCTTAGAAAAACCAAGAGCCATGCTACACTTCATGCTACGGGCCTCTCCCATTAGCATCTCTTTTGCACCAATATGCCTTCAACCAAAGGTTAAAAATAGGATTCAAACGCAGGTCATTGGAATTAAAAATAAAAGACTTTACAGCTAAAGCAGTTAGCATCCTTGTGCGAATACAAGACTTTGGTAGTCTTGCATAACCGTTAATTCCAGTAGCGAAAAGGATCACAAACAATCTTGTTCTGATCAGAGTCAAATATTTCATAATAAATAAAGGTATGCACCAGTTCTTGAAAAATAATACCTGCAAATGTAATAATAATACATTGAAGACAATAAATGAGTATTTGGTCTAGTGATAGTTTTTTAACTTTGGGTGAGAGAGGTTCCGATTCAATTCTCAGAATGCACAATTGTTTTCTTCATGACCTTCTATCCATTTCAAACTTTACACAAGAAGAAAATGGCCCGAAGTCATCTTTCTAAGTATTAACAGTTTTCTGACAAGATATTCAAACGAGCGGCAAAGCACTGCAAAGTGCAAAGGTTTAAACCTGGTCAATGTAGGATTCATTTCTTAGCAGAACTACCAAATGTGTCACAACAGCTAAAGTAGGTGGCACCTCCACCTACCGCCGCCTCAATAAAAGACTTTGCCATTCAGTTTGCAGAGCTACAGAAACAAAAAGTTTCAGGGACAAAGAACTAAATGAGAAGTCACTAACTTCCTAAAGCTCATCTTTAAACCATTCTGCTTCATCATTCAACCTTCCGACAACTTAGCAGATAGACAGCCAAATTTATCAGAATCTTTAAGAAAACAGCTAATGGCTGAAAAGAAATTATGTCAAACAGCAAAGATTTCATCTTGCAGCATAATTCCACCAGCATCAAATTTCAAACAAGTCAGCAGATAGAAGTCCAAATTAAGCTTCAATAATTGAACATTTGGTGTAGGTCCTAAGTTCAATTATCTGAATGCCCCAAACCATTTCTTCTTCCATTTCCGAATTTCGCAACTCGAAATAATTGATCATCAGAATCTAGCTTCAAGTCGACTTCAATTAAGAGAATACTAGTATAGAAATTAATCAGGAAAAGGAAAACATATTTTTCTATCATATTATGCAAACAACGAGAATTATAGCCCCAGTCTCCAAAAGGCTCAATACAAAATCAAAGAATTCTTGTAAAAATCTAAAACTATGTATTTTGAAATTGAGAAATCATCAATCGAGAAAGTTTCACTTACCATTAAGCAAAAAAATCACCAGAAATTAGCAAATGACAGTATACAACAGATAACACAAAAACTCCGTATGCTCCATGGAGGTTAATTTTCCATGGCTTTTCGCCGAAACGGGACCGACAAAGAAAAGCAGTGAGCAGCGAAGAGCCGAAGACTAGGGTCAAAACTCAAATTGTAGTAACCAAGAGGTCCAATTATGGTATAGTCCTTATACTATTGCGGAACTTCGATATTTCATCTTTCACTTTGATTTGACATTTTTCTATTTTTATAATAGATTATTATTTCATACAAAGTCGGTGTAAATTTTTTGTTTATATAACCGTCTTAATTTTAGGTTTAGGGTTTTAGTTTAAATTTAGAATTTAGGAATTTTAGTGTAGTGGTTTAAAATTTAAAGGTTTAGGGTTAGGGTTAGGGTTTAGGCTTAGGATAATATGGTTAAGATTTAAATTTTAACTTATAAACCCTAAATTTTAACCTTAAACCCAAAATTCTATAATAACCCTTAATTTCAAAACTATACACTTAAACTCCTAAATAGAGTCCCTAAATCTTAAAACTAATACGCTTATGTAAACAAAGTTTCCATAAGATCTCGTGCTTGGAACGATGACCCTTTTATAATAGGCTCAAAATTACTTGAATCCATTGAACTTTTAAAAAATAAGGCTTAAGGGTTATTTGAACTTTTAAGTTCATTATTTTTTTTGTAATAAATAAATTTAATTAATTAAGTCTTTTGATTAATTTTGATCATTGATTTTTATGATTTTTTTTTGAGATATTATTGCTACATGGCGCACTACAATTTTGTCATGTGACATTTACAATTTTTTAAAAAAACTATTTTGTAGTTTTTTATAAGATTTTTTAGAATTTTTTAAAAAATATAAATAAAATAAAAACTTTAAAAATGACAAGCGACGACACTGTAACACAACAAGTTGCACCAATTGCTCCAAAAAGAGTAAATTGATGAAATTTTAAAGTATACGAAGCTTAATTAGGTGCAAAAAGACTCAGTAGTTTTTTTTCAAAAGGTCATGGACCTATAATACCTTTAACTCAAACAATAATTAATTAAATTTTTAATTTTTATTGTCCCAATTAAATTTGTCTATTTTGAAATTTTATCAATTCATTTCTTTGATCGTTTTTTATTGTTAAATCTAACATTTTTTTTAGATTAATTGATGACAATTGTCGTATCACGATATTATCACTAAATATTTCAAAAAAATATTTAGATATTTCTTCAAGAATTTTATAAAACTTCTAAAAATGTTATATTTTTTAAAATATGTAAATATCATGCGATAATAGTGTTTTATGGGATAATAATATTTGAAAGAAAAAATTGTTATGCCTTAGGCTATTATAATAATATTAGGAAGCTAAATTGTTAACGCCAATCATTGCTTTCGTCAAAAGTGATAACATTATTTTTATGCTTGTTATTCAAGCAGAGTTTTCGGTCCAAATGAAAAATAATTAATTATATAATTAAATATAAATTTACATATTAATATAGTACTCAAAATTATTTTATAAAAATTTTCAAGCTACCAATTTAAATAAAACTAAGAATAAAAAACCAACTGAAACTAATAATGATATTGATTTGAATGTAATAATAATAATAATAATAATAATAATAATAATAATAACAATTTAAGAGCAGATGATCAAATTACAAACAATTAAAATAAAAAAATAAATGTGAAATTTCAACATGGGAGAGGGACTAGAACAATAATTACACCCACAAGGAAAAACCGGTTTCCTTGTGGAAGCTTAACTTATTATATTAACAAACATTCCTTTGGGCAGTCAATAATTCGCCCGTGGTCTCTTGCCCTCACATATTAATGAATAATCAGTGATTCACTTGTTGCTCTTTTTTATTCCAGTTTTTTGAGTTTCGCTTTAATTAATATAGGTCGACTTATATAGTACATTTCATTTTAGTAAATGATTCTCTTAATAATTTTTTTTTATATATAATGTCTCGAACTCGAAATCTATTTAAGCGATATCAAATTGTTTATCAAGTATTGCTGCCGTACGGATAGGAATATTTAATCAATTTACCCTATTTATTAGAATCTAGACTATAAAATATGGCTTAAGGGTGTAAAAATCTCTTAAATTTTTGAAAAAAAATTAATTAAGCCCCTAAATTTTTTTTACACCCAATTAAGCCATTGAACCAAGAAATGTAAACAATTAAGCTCTTTGACTAATTTTGACCATTAAATTTTGACGATTTTTTAACATGTTAGTGCAGTGCGTAGTATCATAATGTTTCCACTTGACATTTTTAAATTTTTTTGTTATTTTATTTAAAAATTTCATTAAAAGTTATAAAAATTGTAAAAGGCTTATAAAATTTATAAAAAATATTTTTTGAAAAAACCTGTAATTGCAACGTTATAGATTGTAGTATATCATGTGCCAATAATATCTAAATAAAAAAACTGTCAAGATTTAATGGTCAAAATTGGTCAAAGAGCTTAATTGATTAAATTTTTACGTTTAAGGGCTTAATTGAGTACAAAAAAATTGCAGGGGCTTAATTAATTTTTTTAAGTTTAAGTGCTTCTTTCACCCTTAAGCCAATAAAATTATTCATTAAAATCTATAGCTAAAAAATATTAAAAATTAAGATGTTCAAGGGTTTGATTTTTTATACAATTTTAATAATATTAAAATTATATCTATTCTACCAATAACCAATTGGTATAATGAGATGAAACTCTAAGCCCTTTAAACAAGGTCAGACTTTCACATTATGACATTATGAATGAAAAAAAAACTCTATGTAAAACACAATATAAAATAATCAACCAATGAGTCGAATACAGGTAGTTAAATAAAAAAATTATCTCTTCGGATAATACTAAAAAATTATTACTTAGTTGCAATTGAAAATAAAACATGTTGATTAAAAATTAAACCATTTAAGTTTTCAAAATTTTAAATTTAAAATAGAAATATAAAGTTAAAATAATTATTAAATATATAACATATGTTGGATTCAAATATTTGAAATTGATTTTCGTATAAATAACTCAAATTTGTATAGGGGTTAAAGTACTTGAAAAATCCCAACTAAAATAAAAGTTCCACTGGGTGATAGAGATATGATGCTTGATATTTGAGTCCATTATGAATAAGCATTTAGATAAATATTTATGAGTCTATAATATCCGAATTCGTAAATAGGGGTCCATTGAAGCTTAACAGTTCTACGACAATAAATCTGATAATAATACGTCATACATGAATATCTATGCATTGGCATTTGGTCTAGTGGTATGATTCTTGCTTTGGGTGCAAGAGGTCCTGAGTTTGATTCTCGGAATGCCCCATACTTTTTTCTATTTTCCATTTCATGTGGTCCCTATATTACATCCGAAAATACTTTTTTTTTTATCAGACGAATCAGTCAACTCTAATAGCATAGTACATAACTTTATAGAGTTAGATTGATCTGTTTTCTAAAACTTCCTGAGAAATAAATGGAAAAAAATAAAATAAATTAGGCTGTATGGATTATCTTTGCATGTGGGCAAGCTAGCCTCGTACCTGGAATAATGGTCATTCCACAATGAAATGCTGCATAATCTATGTAGAGCATCAGGACACTTTACATCTGTAATAGCCTGTGGAAGAAAAGGTATTAGCCCATATTCAGCATTTGGTCTAGTGGTATGATTCTCACCTAGGATGCGAGACCTTCCAAGTTATTCACAACCGTCTGTTTTCATATAAGATTCATTTGCAGTTAGTAAAACTAAATAAATTATCCTTATTCATAAGTTAAATTTTGTGACCTTAGCATTGAATTGTAGCTGGCCAAGGATCCATTGAACCACATCAAAGGTGAGAGATTGGAAAATTTGTCTTCCAAGAACGAGTCCATAAAAAATTAATAGGAGTTATAGGAGAAAATATCTAATAACTATAAATTAGACATGATGGATATAAAAAAATTGGGATTTGGTCTAGTGGTATGATTCTCGCTTTCGGTGCTAGAGGTCTGGAGTTTGATTATCCGATTGAACACACGTTGGAGAACCAGTTTAAAATACAAGGGAAGGGCCAGCAGGGTTGGCAAACAAAGCAGCATTTTGTTATAACTGATAAGCTCATGTTTATATCACTTTATGGCATCATTATATGGATCATAAGTTACAGACAGAACTTGCTAACCATATACCTGTTAATCAAATATTTACTGAATAAAGAAATAAAGTACGAATAAATTATCAAAATTCATGGTCCATAAATTAAGAAGTATACACTATCATTTCTATGCCACAAAGAACCAAACCAAATCCAATGTCCAAGTTTTAAGAGGCAATGGTGGCATTGAACTCTAACAGGGAAACTACAACAGAATTACAACACAAGCAAGAGAGTGAAAATCATCATAGCAAGGAAATTATACTAGAAGCACATCAAAAGCTCTTGTGGTATTACGCATCGAGAGGTAATAGAATTTAGAAACTAGAAAATAAGCTAAACATTGTATCACCAAAGTTGGGCATTTGGTCTAGTGGTATGATTTTTGCTTAGGGTGCAAGAGGTTCCGAGTTCAATTCTCGGAATGCCCCAGTACATACATATTCTGCATCTTTTTTTGTTCCTGAATACCTTACCCTTTGGTGAAGGTGGGATTTAGATCTACAACTTTAAGACATCAAACAGTGATTAGGTCGAAAGACTATGTATTCCACTTGTAGAAAAGCTAATAATCCAGTCATTTCTTGAAAATTTACTACATGTAAATGCTATAATAACTATGAAACACACAGGAAACATCATTGGACATTTGGTCTAGTGGTATGATTCTCGCTTTGGGTGTGAGAGGTCCCGAGTTTGATTCTCGGAAATGCCCCAATATTTTTTTCCATTATATAAACAACTTCAGTCAGCAATGATTTGCTCAAAGGGAAGAGCCACATTGGTGATCTGCCATAATATCAGGAAAACTTAGATCTGGTATAACCTCTCAAAGAAAAGACACCTCATATACACATGACATGAACACACATTTTAGGAGCAGGTTAAAAAACAAGGGAAGCCTCTCTTGCATTTTAAGATGAACTTTCTGCATAATAGCCAAATTGTCCAGTAAGGTCATCTTTATATCACTTTATGGTATTATTCTATGTATCATAAGTTATGGACAGAGCTTACTAGCCATCTCTACCTATTAACCAAATAAAGTACGAATAAATTATCAAAACTCATGGTCTTTAATATTACCTTTTAAACGGACTCAAATCTGATATCAAGAAGTATGAACTATCTTCAGGGTCCAAGTTTTAAGAGGCAATAGTGGCATCGAACTCCAACAGGGAAACACTAACAGAATCACAACAAAAGCAAGAGGCTAAACTCACAACAGCTAGCAAATTATACTTGGAGGACATCAAAAGCAAGAAAAGAAACGTTGAGCAGCTCATCGAGAGTTAATAAGACATGAGAAACTGATAAAATTACTAAACATTCCCTTTAGTGAAGGTGGGATTTAGACCTACATCCTTTTCCAATAACCAAGCAATTTTACGTGCTAAACTAAGATCTAAAGACTATGACAACCAGCTTGAAAAGTTTATTAGGACAATAAATCAAAATATTCTAATTTCTATGAACAAAAGATAACTAAAAAGCCTACTGATTTAGCAGTCAGACTCTTCATCGTTAAAAGAAATTTATAAAATTTGGGAGATTCATAACATATACGTTTTGGCCTCTAGGGGATCCATATTTGAAATAATTTGAATTGAGAACAAAATAATGGGATTAAAATGTAGACAAAAGCTGTAACCTGGTTGTAATGTGATTTCTAATGCCCTTAGTATCCAATTGTAGCATCTGAATGATACATTGAACAACATCAGAAGTAAAAGATTGGAAAAAAATTGGCCTTTATTCTTTTGAATATCAGTCCATCGAAAGTCAATAGCAGTCCTAGGAGAAAAGATATAATAACTAAAAACTAGACAATTTGAACATCAAAGCATGAGCATTTGGTCTAGTGGTATGATTCTCGCTTTGGGTGCAAGAGGTCCCGAGTTCGATTCTTGGAATGCCCCACACCTTTACCTCTTATTTTATTTTTCGTTCCCTATATTATATCCTTAAGTATTTTATTTGAGAAACATGTACTGAAAGTCAACTTTTAGGACAGCAATATAAAATATATCGACTTCATCTTTATTCTTTTTCGAACTTCAGTCGGCAAAGACTTGCTAAAACATAAGGAAAGGGAAGAACCACATTGTAGATTTACCATAATATCAGGAAACTTCAGGTTTTCTATAACCTCTCAAAGAAAAGGCACCTCATTCACATGGAATGAACACACATTTGAGGAGCAGGTCAAAATACAAGGAAAGCTTCTCTTGCATTTGGCCTGCAGGTCCAACAAACAAAACATCATTTTGTGGTAAACTTTCTGCATTATGGGCAAATTGTCCAGTAAGCTCATCTTTATATCATTTTATGGGTATCTTAAGTTTGTGACAGAGCTCATTAGCCATCTAGCTATCAGTCAAGTATTTTCCAACTGAAGAAAGAAAGTAACATATCCAAATTCATTGTCCATAAATCTTGCGGTTTAGTTGACCCAAATCTGAAATCAAGAAGTATAAACTAACATCATTTCTACGCAGAAAAAAAAAGGATCCAAATCAAATCCAAGGTGAAGAAATGGTGGCATCAAACTCTAACAGGGAAACTATAACAGATGACAACAAAAGCAGGACACTAAAATCACTATAGCAAGGAAATTATACTAGGAGCTCGAGAAAAGCATGGGTTGGCCTTAATCTTATGGTCATCCAGAAAAAAGAAAAGAACAAAAATGGAAAGGTGACTAACAAAAGCACAAATAAACAGAGTAAATATTTTACTGAAGATATCTATTTATATTCCAGCAAAAAACATTGAACTAAAGGCAAAGTATTTACATCCTTTCTTAGTGAGTTTCCATCTTCTCTATCTGCTAAGACAGCTTTTATTTCTTTTTTCCTGATCCCACTACCAGGCTACACTATGTGGGCTAGCTGTTCCCCTTCCCTCAACCCTCACTCACATACACTTTGGTGAAGGTGGGATTCAGACCAACATCCCAATGCAATAACCAAACAACTTACCAGCAGCATTAAAATCTAAAGAGTATACTAACCAGCTTGAAAATTTTATTAGGACATTAAATATAGATTAGATTTCTACAAGCTGCAAGTTGTTCATTAATTTCATTTTTTAAAATTATTTTGAAGTATAAATCAAAACATTCTAATTTCTATGAACAATAACTATAAAAAGTACTGATTTATCAGTCAGAGTCTTCATGGTTAAAAGAAATTTATAAAATCTGGGAGATTGATGACATATAGATGATTTGGCCTCTAGCAGTATCCATATTCTGACTTGATAACAATATGTTGGGGTTAAAATATAGATAAAAGCTGTAACCTGGTGCAAATGCAATTTCGAAAGCCCTTAGCATCCAATGTGGTCAACAATACATTGAACCACATTCAAATTGAGAGATCCGAAACTTTTGTCCTCCAAGAATTAGACCATTACAAGTTGATAGGAGTTCTATGAGAATCGATCTGATAGTAATAATTAAAAACTAGATATGATGTGTATCAAAACTTGGGCATTTGGTTTAGTGGTATGATTCTCGCATTGGGTGCGAGAGGTCCCGAGTTTGATTCTTGTAATGCCCCATGTTTTTTCCCCACCATTTTGTTCACTATACTATATTATATCCTAAAGTATTTTATTAGAGGAATCTGTACTGAAGTCAACTCTAAGAGCCTAGACCTAGTACAAAACTTTATAGACTTTGGATTGATCCATTTTTCTAATAAGTCATGAAAAATAAACAAATTAGGCAGAAAGGATAATTTTTGCAAGCGGGCAAGCTGGCTTCGTACCTGGAATAATTGTCATTAGAAAATGGAATGCTGTGTGATCTTTCTAGCATCAGGAAACATTAGATCTCTCATAACCTGTCAAACAAAAGGTAGCCCATCGAAAGTTTATACGACGTTTCACTAAACTGCTAGTAAAAAAACTAAATATGATAGAAATCAATATGCAGAATTTGGCCTAGTGGTATGATTCTCGCATAGGGTGCGAGAGGTCCTGAATTATAAGATCAGAGAACCGGGCATTGGGTCAAATCCAAAAGTGGAATAATATAGAAACTTAACATGAGATCTGTTTGTTTTCTGACAAGATTCCTTTGCAGTGAGTAAATATAAATATGTTTTGCTATTTTCCAAAAGTTATTTTTTGAGCCTCTAATCTTATAGTCATCGAAAAATCTGAGATCTGCAAGAAATAAACGAACTTCCAGGCTAAACTAGCTGGGGCCAGCAATCGCATGGCCACGATATCCACTCCCTTTACCCAGTTCTGAAGATGGGACTTGGTCAGTCCTCCATCTTTATGCAGAAAGACAAACAATTCCTAATCAAAACTGGCAGCCAAAGACTTCAATATTCCGCATGAAAAAGTTTATTCCGCCATTACATGCTGTGATTAGCTTTCAGCATAGCTGCCAATTGTTTCTTCAATTTTGTAGTTAGAACCATTTTGAAGAATAAATCAAAGGATTATAATTTCTGTGATCCAAAACTCGTAAATTATCTTTTTTCAGTCAGAAACTTCATTTATTTAAAGAAATTAAAAATTTTGGGAAGTTCACAACCTATAGGTGTTTTGGCTTCTAGTGGAACCATATTCCGAATTAATAAAATATAAAATGGCATCAATATAGAAGAAAGCACAACCTTGTATTTCTGCAGTTTCAAAACCCTCTAGCATTCAATTGTAACAGGGCAACGACACACTAAACCGCATAAAAGTGAGAGATCGGAAGATATTTACTCCTTTACGAATGAGTTCTTTGCAAATTGAAGGGAGACCTTCGAAATATATAAACCAGAAATAATACATTTAAAAGTTATGGCAGTCGGTCTAGTGGTATGGTTCTAGCTTTAGGTACAAGAGGTCTTGAAATTGATTGTCAGAATGCCTTGCGTTTTCTTTTGGTTCTGTATATTATATGCTAAAATATTTTTATCAGAGGATTCTATCCCAAATTCAACTTTAAGTGCATAACAAAGAAGTTTATGGACTTAGATTGATCTGTTTCCCAATAAGACTGTTGTAGAAGAGAGGGTGGACTATCTTTGCAAGTGGGCAAGCTAGCCACATTAGATCTTCCATATCCTCCCAAAGAAAAGGCATCTCATACACATGGAATGAAAGCATATTTGAGGAGCAGGTTAAAATACAAAGGAAGTTGGCTGCAGGGGTGACAAACAAAACAGCATTCTGTGATAAACTTTCAGCATAATGACCTAATTGCCTGGTATTATTCTATGGGTCATAAACTTGTGACATAACTCGCTAGCCATCTAGCTACTAATCAAGCAATTTACCAAATAAAGAAGTACAAATAAATTATCAAAATTCATTGTCCATAGATCTTGTATTTTAGTTGACCCAAATGTGGAATTAAGAAGTATAAACAAAACCCATTTCCATGCTAAGAAAAGATCCAAACCAAATCCAAGGTCCAAGCTTTAATAGGGAATGGTGGCATCAAACTCTAACAGGGAAACTATAACAGAATTACAACAAAAGCAAGAGACTAGAATCACAATATCTAACAAATTATATCAGGGGCAAATCAAAAGCAAGAAAAGAAACAACGGGCAGCTTATGAGAGTTACTAGGATCCTAAGATTGGATAAAAGTACAAAAACACTATATACATCAAAGGTGGGCATTTGGTCTAGTGGTATGATTCTTGCTTAGGGTGCGAGAGGTCCTGAGTTCAATTCTTAGAATGCCCCAAAACTTTTTTTCTTTTCTGTTCCTCTAATTTCAAATATATGATCAGAGAATCAGCTATAAAGTCTACTTTAAAAGTAACACGGAACTGTTTTTTTCCTGACGACATTCTTTTGCATTGAGTAAAAAGTAAATAGATTGTTTCCATTTTCAGAAGTTTACTGTTGTACCTTTAATCTTATGGTCATCCACTAAAATGAAATTTGACTAACAAAGGGCACAAAAAAAGAATAACTATACATTTGATAGGCCAGGTTAAAATATTTTATTGAAGATACCTATATGCATTCCAGCAAAAAGCATAGAGCTAAAAAGGCAAAGTATTCACCCCCCCCCCCCGGTTCTAAGTGAATTTCCATCTTCTCTATTTGGTAAGACGGCTTTTATTTCTGTTTTTCCCGATCCAATTTCCAGGCTACACTATGTGGGTTAGATCTCCCCCTCCCTCAGCCCCTACTCCCTTGCGCTTTGGTGAAGGTGGGATTTGGACCTGCATCCTTATGCAATAACCAAGCAAATTTACGAGCTAAATTAACATCTAAAAACTTCCATAAGACCATAACCAGCTTGAAAATTTTATTAGGACAGTAGTGATTAGGTTTCTACTAGCTGCCTAGTTGTTCTGTACTTTCAATTTTAAAATTATTTTGAAGCATAAATCAAAATTTATAATTTCTAAGTACAACAACTAGCAAACTATTGGTTTAGCAGTCTGACTCTTCATGGTTAAAAGAAATTTATAAAACTTGGAAGGTTCATAACCTATAGATGTTTTGGACTCCAAGGGATCCATATTCTGAAATAATAACCATAATCTGGGATTAAAATATAGATGAAAGTTGTAACTTGATGCTAATGCTATTTCAAAAGCCCTAATCATCCAATTGTAGAAGGTAGATAATTAATTGAACCGCATCAAAAGTAAGAGATTGGTAAATTTTGGCGTCCTCTGAAAAAATCTAACAACTTTAAACCGGACATGATGAATATAAAAAACGGGCATTTGGTCTAGTGGTATGATTCTCGCTTCGGGTGCGAGAGGTCCCGAGTTCAATTCTCGGAATGCCCCCAATGTCTTCCTTTTTATTTCTATTTGGTTCCCTATATTATACCTTAAAATATTTTACTAGAGGAATATGTTATCTAACTCAACTCTAAGAGCAAAGTATAGAACTGATTGATTCATTTTCTAAATTAGACTGCATGAATTATCTTTGCATGTGGGCAAGCTAGTCTCGTACCTGGAATAACAGTCAGTGGCCAACAGAAAAGCAATATGCTTTTTCTTCCTCTGAGTAAGAAGTCCATATGTTATTCTGATCAATGGGCTCCCTCGATTAGCTTTCTCCTTTTGCACCATATGCCTTCAACCAAAGGTTAAATTAGGATTCAAACCAAGGTGGCCAGGTCAACGGAACTAAAAATGGCTTTACAGCTAAAGTAGTTAGCAATTAGCATTCTTGTGAAAATGAATGATTTTATTATTCTTGCATAACTGTTAATTCCAATAGCAAAAAATATCACAAGCAATCTAGTCCTGATCAGAGAGTCTAAGATTCAGCAATAAATAAAGGCATGCAACATTTCCCAAAATCTACTAAAGGTAAATGTAATAACAACAAATGAGTTTTTGGTCTAGTGGTGTGATTCTAACTGTGGGTGTGAAAGGTGCTGATGCAATGCTCAGAATGCCCAGTATCTTCTAACCATTTGATACATTACGAAAGAAGAATGTGGCCAATAAATAAAATATTATGTAATATTTTTAATAGTGAGTAAGCTATTCTACATACTTGTGATCTCCAAGCCCTTAGATAAAAGACATTGGTCATCCCTGGCAAAAAAGAGATCAATTTGCATGCCTTGAACCTACATTTGAAGAGATGGAGTAAATACTTGTTGACCAAAACGTTCATGGAAAGACAAACTAGTGAAAGAGAAAGCCAAATATCCAGTTATAGATCAATACAAAACCTCTTCATTCTTTTTTCCTGGTGGAGGAGGGGGGGTGCCAATGACTGTACTAAAAAGAGAGGCAAAGCACTGGAAAGGGGCAAAACCTGGTCCGGGTGGGATCCATTCTTGCTTTAACAGCTAAAGACTTCGCCATTCAGTTTGCAATGCAGAGCCCCAAAAAAAGAAGGTTACAGGGACACAGCATTAATTCAGAAGTCACTAACTGCCTAATTGTCCAAGAAGATCTTCTTTAAACCATTCTTGCACACCATTCAACTCGCCAACAACTTAGCATATGACCATAATAGACATCCAAAATTATCAGATTTTTGAAGAACAAAGCTAGTGACCGAAAAGATATCATGTTAAACATCAAACGTTGGCCATTTCATCTAGTAGTATAATTCCACCAGCATTCGACTTGCAAACAAGTTAGCAGAGAGAATCCAATCCAAATTGACAGGGCCTTGAAGAAAAAGAGATAACAACTAAAAACACATTCTATTAAACATCAATAAATGAACATGTAATCTAGATCTATGATTCTCTCTTCGAGTATGAGAGGTCCTAAATTCAATTCCCTAAATGCCCCAAACCCTTTCTTTTTTTTCCCATTTCCAGAATTTGCAACCTCAAATAATTGATCACCATAATCCAGCTTCAAGTCAATTTTAAATTAAGAGTATACTGAAATTCAAGTGCGCGACGGTGGGTGGGACTATTTTTCTATCATAATATACAAAATCTAAGAGTTAGCTTAACCCTAGGCTCGAAGCTTTTGAAACGCTGAAATGTATATTTAAAATTTTAGAAATCGTCACTCGAAAACGCATCCACTTACCTTGAACAAAAATCACCAGAAATTAGCAAACAGTATAATACAACAAATAACACGAGAAGCCCCATGACAGCAACTTATAAGCTGTTACTGATTAGTTTCTGAGGAGTTGGGCGGTCCATTTAAATGACTGGAAAATGGAGGGAAAAGAAGGGAAAGTTTTAGCGGTTAATTTCCATGGATTTTCTCCGACAAGGAAAGGCAGTCGAATGGAAAGAAGGATTAGGGTCAAAATGGAGTCGCCAACAGAAATCAATTGATTTGGGCTTTTAGGTTCAAAATAATTTAATATACTATTATTATAGTAATATTAGCAAACATTCCTTTGAGCAGTGAAAGTCAATGATTGGCGTTATACTCTCACAAATTAATTGTAAAAAAAAAGAGTTTATTCTACAAATTAGCACTTTTTGGCAATTCAAAATAACTTTCTCATTGTACAACTCAAATTTTATTTAATTTTTTTAATTGGATTTATAAAATCACGGTTCAAATTAATGTAAAAAGTCAATTTTTTTCTAATCAAATTTTGTTCATCCTCATATGAAATTGAAAATATCATGGTCAAACAACAAACCTGTGTAACAAATTTTTGTTGTAATAATCATGGTATTTTTTGTTGTTGCTGAATCATGTTTTTTTCGATTGTATGAGGCCACCACTATGCTCCAATAGTCTCTTTGAAGCGGCCCTCGCTTCACTCTTACATAGGTGACTTATGTTGCTCGGCTTCACCGACAAACACAATGGTCTTTAAAAGCATTTCTTAGCTTGTTCTGTTTTTAGTCACTATTTACATCATAAGAATGTACTTGGAAGAGTATCCCCCACAGTGAACGCACAAGGTCTATGTGATTAGGTTATCCCTTTGAACCTAGATCTTGGGATCTCCAGTCAACTAGATAGGGTTTTCCTTCTCATAGCGCCTTAAAAGTCCATGGGCTTTAGCCACATTCCTTTCGATGTTTTCGCAACTTGATCTCGGTTTAACCCTTTGGTTAGCGGATCTGCAACGTTATCCTTTGATTTGACATAATCAACAGAGATAACTCCATTTGAGATCAGTTGTCTAATGGTGTTATGTCGGCGATGCATATGTCTCGACTTACCGTTGTACATACAATTTTGTGCCCTAGCAATCGTTGCTTGGTTATCGCAGTATGTGCATACTGTGAGCACAGGTTTTGGCCATTCAAGAATATCCTCAAGAAATTTCCTAAGCTATTCGGCTTTTTCTCCGGATTTATCCAAAGCAACAAACTCAGATTCCATCATGGATCTGGTTATGATAGTTTACCTTGAGGATTTCCACAACACGGCTCCTCCTCCCAAAGTGAAGACATATCCACTTATGCCTTTGGTATCTTGAATATCAGATATTCAACTAGCATCAAAGTATCCTTCCAACACAGCAAGATCTCTGGAATAATACAATCCGTAGTCTTGAGTATATCTGAGATATCTCAATATCCTCACAATTATTTTCCAGTAGTTTTCACTTGGATTGCTTGTAAATCTGCTTAAACTGCTCACAATAAAAGCAATATTCGGTCTAGTGCAGCTCATGAGATACATAAGTCTGCTTATGACCCTTGCATATTCCATTTGGTCAACACTTTGGCCTTTGTTTTTGGATAAATGCTGGCATGTGTCTATTGAAGTTTTGGCTATGCCAGAATCGTCCTTGCCAAATTTCTCAATAATCTTGTCCACATAGTGTGATTGAGCTAATATGAGACATTCAGATGACCGTTTGATTTAGATCCCCAGAATTGTATTGGCCAGTCCCATATCCTTCATGTCAAATCTCGAATTTAACATATCTTTGGTACGTTTTACCATCTCATTGTTGCTTCCAATAATGAGTATGTCATCAACATATAAACAAAGGATGGCATATCTAATGTTTGTATTTATGACATATACACATTTGTCACACTCGTTTATTTTGAAACCATTTGTCATCATGATACTATCAAACTTTTCATGCCATTGTTTTGGCGCTTGTTTAAGTTCGTATAATGACTTAACCAATCTACATACTTTCCTTTCTTGACCTGAAACTACATGACCCTCAGGTTGTTCCATGTATATTTCTTCATCAAGGTCTCCATTAAGAAATACTATCTTGACATCCATTTGATGTACTTCTAGATTCCGTAAAGCGGAAATTGCAAGTACCATCCTTATAGAGGTTATCCTTGATACATGAGAGTATGTATCGAAATAGTCAAGGCCTTCTTTTTGTCGATAACCTTTTATTACCAATCTGGCCTTGTACTTATCAATTGTTCCATCTACTTTCATTTTCTGTTTGAAATTCCATTTAGAACTTAGTGGTTTAATTATCGGATGAAGATCCACTAATTGCCACATATGGTTTTGCATGATGGAATCAAATTCACTTTTAATGGCATCATTCCAAAAAGTGCCTTCAGATGAGCGTATAGCATCATTATACATTTGAGGTTCAGCCTCTAGTATAAAGGTTAGAAAATATGATCCAAACGATTTTTCTGCCCCTGCTCGTTTACTTCTTTGTGGCTCTATTTCAAGCTCAATCTCTTCTGTGCTATCTTCAGCGATAGTCTCTAAAGTTCGTTTTATTGAACTTCGATCAACTTCTCTCCCTTTACAAGGGAATATATTTTCAAAGAAATAAGCATTCTTTGATTCCATTATCATCTTCTTGTGAATATCAGGATTCTCTGATTCATACACAAGAAACCGATAGGAATTGCTATGTTCCGCATAGCCAATGAAAATACAATCCACAATTTTTGGACCAATTTTCATTTGTTTTGGTAATGGGGCCATTATCTTGGCAAGACATCCCTATATTTTCAAGTGTTGGTAAGAAGGTTTCTGTCATTTCCATAATTTATATGGTGTCTTATCATTTTCCTTTCGAGGAACCTTATTCAAAAGGTAATTAGCTGAAAGAACAATTTCCCCCCACATGTTCTGTGATAATCTAGAGCTTTCTAACAAAGCGTTCATCATTTCTTTTAGAGTCCGCTGCTACTCTATTAGATTGAGGAGTGTATGGAGATGTTACTTCCTGAATAATACCATATTACGAGCAATACTCGCCAAATGGACTAACATATTCACCACCACGATTACTTCTTACCATCTTAATCTTTTTATTAAGTTGGTTTTCGACTTCCTGCTTATAAAGTATAAATTTCTCTATAGCCTCGTCTTTGCTCTTAAGCAAATACACATAGCAATGTTTTATGCTATCGTCGATGAAGGTAATAAAAAACTTATTTCCCCCTCTTGTTTGAACAGATTTCAAATCACAAACATCAGTATGAATTAGATCAAGCAGTTATGTCATTCTTTCAATAGTTTGAAACGAAGTCTTTGTTAATTTTGCTTCAATGCACGTTTTATATTTATTATTATAATCGATATGAAATGAAAGGATGTGTTCCAAGTTAATTAATCTCCGTGGAGCATCATAATTAACATGTCTGAGTCTACCATGCCATAAATTTAATGACTCAAGTAAATAAACAGAAGAAGAAGCTGCATTCTTATTTATGTTCTTTGATTTTACAGAGATAGCAATGAGTTTCCACATTCCATTCAATACATATCCTCTACCTACAAACATCCCTCCCTTGGACATAATTAATTTTTGAGATTCAAAAACTATTCTAAACCCATGAACACTTAAGAGTGTTCCAGATACAAGGTTTTTCCGTATGTCAGGTACATACAACACATTTTGTAACTTGAATTCTTTGCCGGAGGTCGTCTTCAAGACTACAGTTCCCTTCCCTTTAATCTTGGAAGCCACAACATTTCCCATGTAAAGCTTTTTCCCATTGTCGCTAGGTATTAGCTCAGAAAAAGAATTCTCGTCACAACAGATATGACATGTGGCTCTAGTATCTAGCCACCATTCCCTTGGATTTGAGTCAACCATATTAACTTCAGAGATCACGCCAACTTGATCTTCATTACCCATAGCATTCGCCTCATTGGCTCTAGCTTTCTTTGGATTTTTCTTGGAGATTCCACCATTAGGCCTCAACTTTGGCCTAGTATTCGATGAATCAGCAAATTTTCCAGTAGTCGTTGTTCATTTTTACAAAGAAACCAATACCCGGAATCAGTTATAATTCTAATAAATTGAAATTGAATTTCGTTTATTTTTTATTTTGATTTTTTACAAAATCCGTAACCTCGGTTACTCTTAACAACAATTTCTGTAACACAGATTTGTCCCATTTATTTCTGAGATCTAAGCAAACCCGTTAAAATGGCAGGATAATTCTTGAAACCAATTTATTTGCTTGACTCACACGCTTATCTCGAATTGCCTTTGAAAATATATTTATGTCTTAAGATTGTTAGACAAAAAGACAGTTAAATTCAAAATAAATGTGAAAATAATTAAAGTAACAAAATTACAGAAATTAGAAAAAATAAAATAAACTGAAAACACAGATTCAAAATAACCAAATTTAGTTGCTGAGACCTACTAGGAACGCAGTTTCCTTAAGACAGATTCGACTCTTTGGTGCTAGAGGTCGTCGGTCTCCCAGGATACAACAGCGGATAATTATCTTCAGCATCACCACTGAGAAATCACGAACGTACTCGAGCCTTTGACCATCACAAGAAAATTATGCAAGTTTGAGAGAGAAAACGTTTTGAATTGTGTGTTAAAACCTGAAAAATAATCATGTATTTATAGGATAAAATTAGGTTAAACACGAGAAACATTATTTTGATTTTGCCCCTAATCGGATAATTGAGTGGGTTGCAAGAAAAAATTGAATTTAAATCCAAATATATATCCCTTAATTTCAGGGATAATCTGTTATTCAAAAGGAAAAAATTAATTCGAACATGGTAAAAATATCCACAGGTCCACGTAGGGCCCGACCAGTCCGGACATTCACGTTGCCTACATCGTGCGGGTGCGCTCCAACCCGAATGGGATTGGATTCCCACCCCCATACGCATGAGGCATAGTTTCTTTCTAAGTTATTCAATAACCACAAGTAGGGTAAGTGTATATAAACACTTCTCAATCCATTTATCTCATCCACGTGGGATATAGGGGTTCCATTTCCTTTTCTAATTCCCAACCTCCTTACTTTGACCATCAATTTCTCAGTCATTACTCAACAATTTATAACATATGAGATACCGTTGTAAAAGACTCATGGAGTATAATAAGGTCCAATCGAATCCTTATTCGAATCTCCATCTTTACTCATTCGAATTATGGCTCAAAGTTACCATTTCTCACGTTTTTCCAACAATTCCCCACATGAATGAAATTGATGCATTTTATCAAAAACATTTTGACTCGATGTGGTGATAGTTTCTACGATTGATAGTTGCATAGGATAGGTAAGTGTCCACTCTTGAACCTTCCCTTGTGAAAGTATATTTACTTTACTGCCTGTCTAGTAGACGTAATATCCTCGAACTGTTCTACCGTTTGTGTAAACGATGATATACTTAACACAACTACCTTTCTAGCACGAGTTTAGTTCTCATGGTTATGTCCATATGGCCGTGGACATCGCCTGGTTCTACAAGAGTTTGAGAGAACTATGCCCCAATAGTCTCTTTGAAGCGTCCCTCACTTCACTCTTACATAGGTGACTTATGTTGCTCGGCTTTACTGACGCATACAATGGTCATTAAAAGCATTGCTTAGCCTGTTCCATTTTTAGTCACTGTTTACATTATAGGAATGGACTTAGGAGAGTAAAACCCTACAGTGAATGCACAAGGTCTATGTGATTAGGTTGTCCCTTTAAACCTAGATCTTGGGATCTCCACTCAACTAGGTAGGGTTTTCCTTCTCATAGCCCCTTAAATTTCCATGGGCTTTAGTCTTATTCCCTTCGATGTTTTTGCAACTTGATCTCAGTTTAACCCTTTGGTTAGGGGATCCACAACGTTATCCTTTGATTTGACATAATCAACTAAGATAACTTCATTTGAGATCAGTCGTTTAATTGAGTTCTGGCTATACCAAAATCATCATTGTCAAATTCTTCAAGAATTTGTCCACATAGTGTGACTGAGTCAACATGAGACCTTCAGATAACCGTTTGATTTGAATGCCCAAAATTAGTTGTTTAAGTCTCATATTTTTCATGACATTGGTACGTTTTACCATTTTATAACAATGAGCGTGTCATCAACATTGGATCATGTATCCTAATGTGCACTTTTGTCACACTTTTATTTTTCATCATGACAATGTTTTTGTTTCAACCTTTTGTTGAACGTGTGGACTATTTTTCATTGATAGTCTCCAAAGTTCGTTTCATTAAACTTGGACCAATCTCCCTAAATATTTAGGAAATATATTTCAAAGAATAAGACATTCTTGTGAATCTATTTTTACACAAGAAATTGATATTTGTTACATAGTCAATGAAAATATAGTCCATTTATTTTCATTTACTTTGGTAATGGGAATATTACCTTTGCAAGACACCCCCACATTTTTTATGTAGTTGTAGGAAGGTTTAATTTCCATCCATAACTCATATGGTGTCTAATTAGTTGATAGAACAACTTCCCTCCACATGTTAGGCACATTTTGAAGTTTCAATTCTTATCTTCAAAATTATTGTACCCTTTGATGTTGTGACATTACTCTCATAGAGTTTCCCCCCAAATTAATCAATTTATTAATTTTGGGTTTCAACAGCTTACTCATAGAGAACAATTTCTCTATAGTATATTTGCTCTTAAGCAAAAATTAGTTTCTTATATCGTTTGAATAAACATCGCTATGATTTAGATCAAGCAGTTTCGTACTTCTTCGCATGTTTCATATTTGAAGCGAAAAGGGATATGTTCCATGTTAATTAGTCTACACAAAGAATTATAATTAACATGTTCATGCCATAAATCATGTAAACGAAAAGAACAATATTCTTTATTCATAATTCTTGGGTTTTACAGAGATTATAACATATCCCTACCCATAACCATTCCCTTTTATTAGGCATATAATTCTTCCTCCTCCATAATATTAGCCTCCATGGCTTTCTCTGCATGTCTGCATTCAGAGGATCTGTTCCCCACCTTGCCACAGTTAAAACATTCTCCCTTGAATTTCACTTTTTTGGAAATTCCACCATTAGGCGCCAACCTTGTTCTGGCTTGGGGTTGTTGGGGTTGTCTTCCCCTTCTGTCTTTGACAATATTTACCTTAGCCTCCTAAAAGGTTTGTTTATTGAGCTTTCTAGCATTGCCTCTGTTGTCTTCTTCAATACGAAGTTTGACAATCAGGTCCTCCACCAACATCTCTTTTCTTTTGTGCTTCAGGTAATTTTTGAAGTCATTCCATCCGGGAGGCAGTTTTTCCGTGATGGCAGCTACTTGAAAAAAGTCACTTATCATCATTCCTTCAGCAAGGATTCCATGAATAATTAGTTGGAGTTCCTTCACTTGACTTACTACTGGTTTTGAATCAACCATATTAAAACTCAAGAATTTCGCGACTAAGAATTTCTTAGCCCTAGCATCTTTTGCTTTGTATTTTCTGTCCAATGCAACCCACAGTTCTAATGTTGTTTTGTACACATCATATATCGGATACAACAAGTCTTGTAGTCTATTGAGGATGTAATTTCGATATAGGTAATCACAATTTTCCCAGTCCTCAATGGTGCGGAAGGCAGTGAGTTCATCCACTTCTCCTTCTTCATCTCCTACCGTGAGAATCGGAGGATCTTCCTTCAGATATTTTACCAGGTTCAACATGGTCAGATAGAACATCATCTTTTGTTGCCATGATTTGAAATTCAGTCCACAGAATTTCGGCGGCTTCTCATTATAGTTCATTGCCACTGCCGTTACGTTTAGATTTGGGATAGGTTGTTTCGAACCTTGGCCCTGGGTCGACACCTTGGTGTTCGACAAATCAATAGACTTATTCGTAGTCATTGTTTCTGTTAGCAAAGAAACTACGGTTAAATTCAAAATAAATGTGAAAATGATTAAAGTAACAAAATTACAGAAATTAGAAAATTGAAATAAATTGAAAAACACAGATTCGAAATAACCAAATTCAGTTGATGAGGCCTACTAGGAATGCAGTTTCCTTAAGATAGATTCGACCGCTCTTCGATGCTAGAGGTCGTCAGTCGTCGGTCTCCCAGGATACAACAACGGATGATTATCTTCAGCAGCACCACTGAGAAATACTCATATAGGAGAAAATTAGGTTAAGCATGAGAAACATTATTCTAATTTTGCCTTTAATCAGATAATTGAATGGCCTGCGCCGATGTCGTGCAAGTGCACCCTAAACCCAAATAGGATTGAATTTGCATCCCTTGCAAGCAAGGCACAATTTCCTTCCAAGTCATTCAATGTCTATAAGTAGGGTAAGTGTATATAAACACTTCTCAGTCCATTTATCCCATCCATGTGGGATATGGGGGTTCCATTTCCTTTTCTAATTCCCAACCTCCTTACTTTGACCATAAATTTCTCATTCATTACTCAACCATTTTGAGCATACGAGATACCGTTGTAAAGGTCTTATGGAGTAGAATAAGGTCCAATCGAATCTTTATTCGAATCTCCATCTTTACTCATTCGAATTATGGCTCAAAATTACCATTTTCTCACGTTTTTCCAACATGAGGCACCAGTGAGTCCTCATGTTATAATTATTCTTGTTATATTTTTAAGAAAAATCAAGACATAATGGTAGGGAAAGAAGGAACGAAAAAAATTCTTGGACTTTTTACTTTGGTTTATTTTTATTCTGTTGATTTTGTGTTTAATTAAAGAAATGTTGAAATTTGGAATTGAGTGGGTAGTTTGTTGACAATAATGTAAGTGGAACTTTTACTTTCTTCAATTCGCACCCACAAAACACAAAGTCAATAGAACAAGAACTATAACACGAGAAATTATTGGTGGCATATACAATTCTTCCATCCAAGAGAGAGCCCCCGACTATGTTCATTCGAACTGACATCTATACCATTCTGGAAACCATTACGATTATGAATTCTAGCCATCTTCACACTATGTACCTTTGTCTTTATAAGAAAAATTATAACAGGGTTATCGTCTTAGAATTTTTGCTGCAGACGACCGACTGTTCGAGGTTTCCCTAAACCTCAAATATTTCAGCTTATGAGTTTCATGATGACCGGCGGACCTGATCCTGCAGGTTGGCCGATTTAACATTGTTAACACCAGTGGAAACCTCATTCAAAGTAACTCCCAGGGTTTGATTAAGGGGACATGGTCTCTTTACTCCTTCCCAGGATTCAATTAGACTATCCTCGTCTTCAAGAGATATGAGTATCTGTAGTATTAGTTGGATCGGATCCACTTGGGCCCATAGAAGATCCAGATTTGATAGAATTCCAGCTTGGCCAAGGTTCCTTCCCTTGAAATTTGTCCTTCAACTTATCCCATGCAGCATTAACGCCATAATTCGTGGGATTGCTATTAATTACACGATTCACTCTCCCATTGTTACCAAATCTAGAATTCTACATTAAATACAAATTCACCGCTTCTGCCTCCCACAGCCAGCGACTGCTAGTCAACGCCGCCCTACGTGAAGGAACACGTATAGATACATCCCACTTCTGCACCAGAACTGAAGTATCCTGAGAAAAACGCAAAGGGCAAAAATTTCTCCATGGCCCAACTTGCCACAGAAGAAACAAAACAAATTCAATTTCTCATATTCAAAACAGACGTAATGCTCCTTACCATTTGATAACAGGATTTTTTCCCTTCGTTTTAAGGGTAGACGGACATCCATACGGACTCGAACACGCATCATTCTTTTATACCCCAATGAGATAGGAGATGAATCATATTCAATGAAAGTTCCAATAAAATTTCCCAATGATCGAGCAATTCTTTCGGAGACGAAACCATGAGGAACATCGTTAATCAGTACCCAAAAATTCAAGTGATTCAAAGGAACCGAAGCAGGATCCTCCCCCTCCTTTAAACGGTGTAACACCAGCAGATGTGTGCTGAAATTCCAAAGGTCGCCACTTTCAATTCTATACGCATCCACTGGATGAAAGAGCCTAAATAAATTACGACCACCCCCAAGATCTGAGATCGCTATCCTCTCATGTGGATGCAATACATTTGCAAGCGTTGAACGCATAGAGACAAAGTGTATCACACTCATTGTAAGAAAAGTCCCCACAAAGCAAAACTCATAAGAAAGCGTTTCCACCGCTTCTTCCGGCTTAACTTGGAGGAATTCATCCTCCCCACCAACAATCGACAAGTTTGCCAAATCGTCCTCAACCTCCGCCATTAAGGGAGAAAACTTGAGAAAAACAAGAGGAGAAAAAAGATAAAAAAAGATAAAGCGTGCCACTAAGAGTAGAGAGAAAAGCGTGCTTCTAAGAGAAGAGATATCCAAAATACCTTATTTTGCAATTAATTTGTGACAGTATGATGGCGAAATTATCGACTTTCACTAGGAGATTTTGCCACAATGCAGCCTAAAATTAGGCTAAAAGACGGCAGACCAGTTACATCGTAGCCGGTTATAACATAAATTATTACGATGTTGTTACATAATTTGTTACAGTAAGTGTAAGAAAAACGGTAGTTACACAAAAGATTATAACATGGTAAAAAAATGTGTAATTACCTAGACTGTTACCCGATAACATTAATTCTTACAAAATACATAACAAATAACGTACCTACAAAATGTATTACATTACCTATAGAAAAGTTTACGGAAATTATAAGAAAATGAGTAACTACACATTAAATCTCATTTAAAATAATCCAAATAGAGAGAAAAAAATCAAATTAAAAACATTAGGTAAATAGCTCATTAAAGATTCTAAGATTTGACCCTTTTTTAAAATAGTCACTAAAAATAGTTTTTCATTCCTTACATTTTGGTCACATGCCAAAATGTCCAATTTCCAAATTCCATTTTTCAAAATTTACTTTACCAAAATATCCATATATTAAATAATGATTTTAAGATATTTTTCTCATATATTTTCATACAAAATTATTTATTCCGATTTTTATCTCGAATCCTAGTCGAATCTCTAATCTCGATCTACTGGACCGTCTAATCAACCTAGAAACTCCTAGGCCCAAAACCGGGCGTTAAAAAGCAACTTGTTAGAAATAAATTACGGAAGATTGCTAATACATTTGGCTGCACAAAATCCCAGCAATGCTTGTAAAATTTGAAGGTAAATCCATCCAGGCCTAGATCTTTTGCTCCATCACATCCCCACAGCGCTCGACAAATTTCCTCCTCCGCAAACTCACACTCTAGCAACTCGAGCTGCTCTACACTAAGCTGCCTCAGTCGAAATCCAGCCCCAAGAGACCCTTCAACACGTGGCTGGAAAAAATGCTTACGAAATTATGTGAAAATGTGCCTTTTTATCCTTAGAGGTTCTGAAACCCACCTGCCTTCAATCCTCATGCCATGGATCACATTTCACAGCCCTCTAATTTTAGCTGCTCGGTGAAAATAGCTTGTGTTCCTATCCCCCAATTTCAACAATAACATGCAAGACTTTTATCTCCAAATTGACTCATGAAAGCGACATAATTGCCACAATTCAACTTGTAAATTTCTTATTTCAGATTCGCTTTGCGTATCTCTATCTCCTCTACCCACTCGAACATCCAACTCCTCCAATAACACTGTTATTGCCTCAATTTTCTGATCCACGCTGCAAAAGAATTCCTATTCCAAACCCTCAAGAATTTTTGCATTGCAGAAGGTTTTATATAGGAGAAACCAGCGTTGAAGGCGAAGAGTTCTATATAGGAAGGACTTCAAGCTGCACCGTCTCAGAATGAAAGGTTCTATATAGGAGGGACTCATAACTCGAAGCTTCAGAGCGAAGGGTTTTATATAGGAAGAGCCTGTAGCTCCAAGATCGGAAGGTGACGAAGCTCTATATAGGAAGAACTTACGAGCCCGAAGATTCAGCTAAGGAAGAGCAGAGAGTTCCAGAAGAACGCGTGATTCCGAAGCCAAAGACAAGGAAGTAGGTCAAAAATGAGTGTTTTTGATCTTTGCTTTGTCCTCGTTTCACAAGAATAAGCAAAGATGAGCAATTGTAATCACTCATTTTTTATCGAGTTTTAGTGTAATTAGTACTATTTTAATAATAATATTATTAATATAAAAATAAAAAAAAAATCAAAAAAATAATAAAAAATATATATTATTAAAAAAAAAGAAAATTGCGTGGAGCAGGGTGCTTCACGTCACTCTTAACCCATCCTCTTTGGCCTATAAATAGGCAGCCAATTCACTCCAAAATTCACTCCCAATTTGGATGAAATTGGCAATTGAATTGCCACCCAATCGTGGGGCATGGCCGGCCGCAAGGCTGGCCGGGGTTGGGGGCAGTGCCCTCGACCCCAGTTGGTTCGATCCAACATTCGATCGGGGTCCTATTTTAGGTCCGATCTAGTTAATATTTTTGGAGGGGTCGCGGTAGATCTTGGTGGGGTTCAGTTGGGGTTCGTCATTCGAGCTCCTAGTTAGGTATATTTTCTTCCCTTTTTTATTAGTGTTGTAATTTTTATAATTTAATAAAGTATTAGTTATTTTAAAATTGTGGTCTTATTTTTTATTTTGTATGTTTATGTTTTAGATTAATATTTAATATGTTTTAAATTTGTGTTTTATATTAATATTTTATTTATGCTAGATATGTTTTTATTTATGAGTTAGATTAATATGTATATATGTATGTTTTAGTTTAGCATTTCATTTATGTTAGATTAGTATTCTGTTATGCGAATATTTACGGTTCTTAAATTATCTGCTATGTCTTATATTTTTGTCACTAAGATTGCATATGGTATATAAATTGTTAATGCGGTGCCCTTTTATCCGAGCGTAAACGGGGCCAGTATCAGGCGTAGTGATAGTAGTTGGGCGTTTATTCTCGGATAACGGGGCCCTTAAAATTTATACGCAATTATGACCGAATTTTAAAATAATCGTCACTTTAATCCGGAAAATCCAATATTAATAAAGCGGTAATTATTAAAGTACCAATTTTGGGCGGTGTGGGGGTGCTAATCCTTCCCCATCCGTAACCGACTCCCGAACTCAACATTTTTTGAATCTCTGGTTTTACGGTGTCCGGCCTACCTAAGTGGCCGGTGGCGACTCCATTTTTTTTAAAATATGTTTTTTTTAAAACCCCACGGAATAAATATTTTATATCCAAAAGAATTACAAACACCTTTCAAACACTTCAAAAAATCCTCATTTTTTAGCGATGAGAAAAAAAAAGGGACATCGCTACAGCTTCCCCGTTAGAGTTCAATGCCACCATTGCCTCCTAAAACTTGGACATTGGATTTGGTTATTTTGTGGCATAGAAATGATAGTTTATACTTAATTTCAGAATTGAGTAAATTAAAAGGCAAGATTTATGGACCATGAATTTTGATAATTTATTCGTACTTTATTTCTTTATTCTGTAAATATTTGAGTTGAAGGTATATTGTTAGCAAGCTCTGTCAGTAACAAATGATCCATATAATGATACCATAAAGTGATATAAACATGAGCTTACCAGTCAATTTGGCTGTTATGCAGAAAGCTTATCACAAAATGCTGTTTTGTTTGCCAACCCTGCTGGCCCTTCCCTTGTATTCATCATACCTAGTTTATAGCTATTAGATCTTTCCTCTTACAACTCCTATTAATTTTTGATTGACTCATTCTTGGAAGACCAAAATTTTCCAATCTCTCCCCATTGATGTGGTTCAATGTATCCTTGGCCAACTACAATCGAATGCTAAGGGCTTTTGAAATTGCATTAGCACCAGTTTACAACTTCCATCTATAATTTAATAGTTATTTATTCAGAATATGATCTCTCAGAGGTCAAAACAACTTCCCAATTGTATGGATTTCTTTCAACCATGAAGAGTCTGGCTGCTACACCAATACTTGGCTATTTATTGTACTTAGACATTAGAATATTTTGATTTGTACTTCAAAATAATTCAAAACATAAAATCACTAAACAACTAGGCAGGTATTAAAAACCCAATTACTATGTTATCTCCTAATAAAATTTCCAAGCTGGTTATCAAAGTCTTTGGCTGTTAGTTTTGCTTATAAATTGGTTCCATCTTTTTGCATAAAGATGGAGGACTGAGTCCCGCCTTCAGTACATACAGGCTAAAGGGAGGGGAGATTGTGGCAATGGGACAGCTGACCCAGCTAGTGTTGCCTGGTACTTCTGTTTATTTTTCGGAGATCTTGTTTTTTTCTATGACTATAAGATTAAGGTCACAAAATTTAACTTAGGAAATAGGATTATTTATTTAGTTTTACTCACTGCAAAGGGATCTTGTCTGAAAACAGACGCATGTGATGTGAATAACTCAACCTCTCGCACCCTAAGTAAGAATCATACCACTAGACCAAATGCCCATGATTTGATATCTATCATGTCTGGTGTGTACTTATCAGATGGTTTCTCCTTGAACTCCTGTTAATTTTCAATGGACTCCTTTTTTTGATTATACAGAAACTGAAACAGTTAGCTAGCTACTTGTTGTTCACTTTGCAATAAGGCAACCAATGTGCCAGGAGGCTCTTCAAAGGTGCTTTCCCAATCGGAGGACCCCTGCTGAGAGCAGCCAATCTATCTGCAAGACCATTAATCGCCCAAAGTATATCTCCAAGCGTAGAGAAGGATGTCATGTGCAGCTCAAAGCTCTGCCATAATTGACTGAGCAACTGCTTAAACTACTAGAGAATCCAAAGATTCAAGAGCCGCGCATACCATGTAAAACTCCACCTGTAGCAGCCATACCATCAGGAGAACTCACCGCACCATCAGTGTTAGCCTTCACCCACCCAATTGGAGGGCACTGCCAAACTAACATAGGGGAATTTGGGACCCAACAGGCCTGCGAACACCAGGATACAGCTTTGATCTATATTTGGTACGGTTCAATGTATCATAGGCTTGCTACAGTTGGATGCTAAGGGCTTTTGAAATCGCATTAGCACCAGGTTACAGCTTTGATCTATAAGGAAGTGGGGATTTAGGGAATGTGGAGAGGTAGATAGCCTGGTAGTTGGATCAGGAAAAACAAAAGAAATAAAAGGAGTTTTAGCAGATAGAGGATATGGAAACTCATTCAAAAAGGAGGGAAGATACATTGCCTTTAGTTCTATGTTTTTTACTGGAATATAAATTGGTATCTTCAGTAAAATATGTTTTGTTTATTTGTGCCATCTGTTTGTCAAATTTTCTTTCTCTTTTTCTGAATGAGTATTAAGATTGTTAAGGGTACAACTATGAACTTTTTGTTTTTTACTCGCCGCAAAAGAATCTTGTCAGGAAACAAATAGATCTGATTTTTTACTTTTAAAGTTGACTTGACGGTTGGTTCTACAGTATAAAAACTAACATAAAATGGGGCATTCCCAGAATCATACCATTAGACCAAATGCCCTATCTCAATGTTTGTAATGCGTTATTATTTTTACATATATAGGTATGTTGATGAAGTCTGATTAGAACATGGACCTTGGAGTTGGCTTGGACCTTTTCATAGCGTAGAAATAATGATAGTTTATACTTGTTAATTCCACATTTGGGTCAATTAAAAGACAAGATTTATGGACAACAAATTTTGATCATTTATTCGTACTTGTTTATTTGGTAATTGATTTGATTAATAGCTAGATGGCTAACTAGCTACATCAAATTCCGATGCGTAGAGTAATACCATGAAGTAATATAAAGATGAGCTTACTGGACAATTAGGCCATCCCCTCGTCATGGGCTAGCAACCAAGCTACTTTAGTGTAACTTTTTTTTAAGTTCATGTGGAGTTTAGGTGTGCAGGCATTAAGGCCAAGCGGATAACACAATGTCTTTGTAGGTTGAGCCGCGACTTTACTTGTTTCGCTAATTTTATCTCCATCCAATATACTAAGATGAGATGACAACAATTTTAGTTGTCTGAGTATTTCTTGGAGCGTCTCGTTATTTTGCTTCATCATTCTTGTATTTGTTTTATATGTTTCGATGATGGTCACCATGAGTTTCGATTCTCAATTAAAGCACCAATGTTATGAACTCAAGTAATGTTATGAGCACAAATACTCAAAGTTTAAACTCAAGACTCAGGTTGAATTTTATTGAAAAACAAAGAAATAACAGTAAAAGAAAAAAAAAGGAGATAAGAGAAGATTAGAAAAGATAATTAAAAATAGAGAAAGAAGATAACAGTTTTCACAATTTTTCACAACTTCCTTCTATCTTCTAGTGCCCTTTTAATAGCAACTATTGTAACCACCAAGCCCTTCACACGTACTCTTCCTTGTCACATGTTGTTGCTGACTTGTCATAGAGGTTTAGGGTCATAATAATACCCTCGTCTAGAAAAGAAACCTTGTCCTCAAGGTTCAAAGAAGATATCGAACCAATAAAATTGTCCTTGTTGACTTCGAAACCTTTAAATAAATGGGTCATACACTTTCCTATTAGCAAAAGTTTAAACTTGTAAAGGTCATCAATATTAGGCCCTTCACATGTGTAAACACTCATAAGTAAATACCTTTAAAGTTCGCCCCAACATTAACAATTCTAAATACCAGAGATATAACAAATAATCTCTTATATGCAACCTCCAAAAGATATGACTTGTATCAATTATCACAAACATGCGACACACACAACATTAATGTGTCTAATCCTGAATATTTTTCAGTTTGAATATGACTATAAAATCATGGTTGTGGCACTTACTGCTATGGAAAAGACTCTTGCCTCTTGTCAAATACACATTCTCAACCTCGTTCGATAATTGCCCTTGTGTTCTAATAGCTTGATCAACATGATTTTTTTGTTGAGTTGTTGGTCTTAGATAAATCTATGACGTTTTGTGTATCAATTGAAAAATCAAAACTCTCACCACCTTGAAAAGTTTGTTCTGCAATTCCATTGTCAACTAGTGATAACAATTCATCTCTACCCCTGGTGGATCTTGTTGAGCCGCAACTTCACTTGTTTCACTGAATTCATCCCATCTAATATATCAAGACGGGCCGACAATAATTTTAGTTGTCTAAGTATTTCTTGGAGCGCCTCGCTATTTTGCTTCACCATTCTTGTATTTACTTCATATGTTTCGATGATGGTCGCCATGAGTTTCAACTCTCAATTAAAGCACCAATGTTATAAACACAAATACTCAAAGTCTAAACTCAAGACTCAAGTTGAATTTCATCGAAAAACAAACAAATAACAGTAAAAGAGAAATGAGGAGATAAAAGAAAATTAGAAAAGATAATTAAAAACAGAGAAAAAAGATAAGAGTTTTCATAATTTTTTATAATTTTCTTCTATCTTCTAGTGCCCTTTTAATAGCAACTATCGTAATCAATAAGCCTTTCTGATGTACTCTTCCTTAACACATGTTGCTGCTGACTTGGCATGGAGGTTTAGGGTTATAACAGAGGATCTCCTAGGGAGGGTAATGATGTTTGGTTTGTTGGGCTTGCAGGCAAATGCAAGAGAAACTTCTGGTTAGATTTCTTTTGTTTAATATTTCAAATTGTAAGATACAAATAAAATAAATTAGAAAACCAAGTTGGGGCATAGAATTGAATTCAGAACCTCTCACACCCAAAGCAGGAATCATACCACTAGAGGAGAATCAGCAGTTTAGCTTGCGGAATACATGGTAAATCCCTTCAGAGTTGTATATAGAGATGCATAGAGGAGAATTAGCAGTTTTGCAGGAATTGTTCACAAAATTGCATGTTCTACTAGCCTTTTTTCTGCAAGGCTCTCAAAGGTTAAATACTAGTCCTCCATGTGCATGCAGGGACGAGTCGAGTATAAAATTTAAATGATGAAAAGTGATAGAAAAATTTATAATTAATTTATTTTTCAATATATATATATATATATATATAACAAAATTAAAAGAAAATTTTCGTGCTTGGGGAAACTAAATATTTCCTTGGTGGGTCTACTTATAATTTTAATCCCTTTATTATGTTGCTGTTTAAGATTTTGTCTATTTATTTTTAATTCAATATTATTTGATCCTCCATTCTTAAAATATTATTACCATATTCAAATTGATAACAATATTAGTTACGGTTACTTTTGTTTATTCTTAGTTTCGGTTAAGTGATTACATGAAAATTTTTGAAATAACACGAAATATTGAATTGATATGTAAATTTATTATTAATTGGACACTATTAATTGATTTTTTATATGACCATAAATTTTTAATTGAAAAACCTAAACAAATCACATCATCACTTTTGCAGAAGTAAATAACAGTATTCCAATTATTAAAATAATATTGTAAAATAGAGATCAAACTATGTCAAATTAAAGTAAATTTAAAAGATTAAATATCAGATTTCAGCATATTTGAGGGACTAAAACCATAATTGGACCCTGTTGGTTACTACATTTTGAGCTTTGACCCTTACTCTTCACTCTCCACTGCTTTTCCTTGTCGGGTCATTTTGCAATTCTTGTGGCCTTGGTTTTTTAACCTTTAGTTGAAGGTTACATTTTGGTGCAAAAAGAGAAGAAAAAGGGAAAATATACCCAAAGCGAGAATAATACCACTAGACCAAATGCCCTAGTTTAGAAATCAACATATCTATATTTTATTGTTAACTAATGTTATCAGAATATGGATCCCCCTATAGGTCAAAACATCTAATCTATATGTCATAAATTTCACTAAATTTATAAATATCTTTTAATCATGAAGAATCTGACTGATAAATCGATAGTTCTTTAAGTTATTGTTATTGAGCCATCAAAAAAATGTTATTGTTATTGGAAATCAGAATATTTGCTCAAAAAAATAGTTTGAAAATTGAAATTACTGATATCCTGATAAACTTTCAAGCTGGTTATTATAGTCCTTGGATCTTAATGTAGCTGGTAGTTGGATCAGGAAAAAAAGAAAGAAATAAAAGCAGTCTTAGCAGATAGAGAAGATGGAAACTCACTAAAAAAGGATGTAAATACTTTGCCTATTAGTTCTATGTTCTTTGTTGGGATAATGAATAGATATCTTCAGTAAAATATTTTTATTTTTATTTTTATTGCATAAACTTTAGCTGGTAAAGTTGTCTGGTTATTGCATAAGACATGGTTGGACCTGTCACACCCTAAGTGAGAATCATACCAATTTTAAGGCTGATTATGTCTGTATTTTATTTACCGGTTTTTGTATTCCAGTTTGCTTTCGATGTTATAATTTCCTTGCTGTAGTGGTTTTTAGTCTCTTGCTTTTGTTGTAATTGGGTCATAGTTTTCCTGTTAGAGTTCGATACAACCATTGCATCTTAAAACTTAACCTTTGGATTTGGTTTGGATCTTTTGATAGCATAGAATTGATAGTTCATACTTTTTAATTTCGGATTTCAGTCAAATAAAAGTCTAGTATTATGGACCATGGGTTTTGATAGTTTATTTCTTTAGCTAGATGGCTAGCCAGCTCTGTCACAAACTTATGAATATGATGCCCATAAAGATGAGCTTACTGGACACTTAGGCCATCATGCAGAAATTTTATCACAAAAATGATGTTTTGCTTGTCGCTTCTGCAGGCCAAATGCATGGGACGCATTCTTTGTGTATTTTAACCTGCTGCTCGCAGCTCCTCCTTGAGAGGTTATAGCAGAGATCTAATCTGCCCTTGTTTATGAGGTGGCTTTTCCTTGAGATCTAATCTGCCCTTATATTTTTAGCATGTCATAGAAAACAAATAAACAAGTCGATCAAATTTCGTGTCGTGCTCTCGAATTCAATTTCTAGCTAGGTTCTTTTGATTAATATTTTTAGCACTTTGTCTGGTCCTATTAACTCTTGATGGGTAAATACCACAATAGTTGGCCAGGCAAAAAAGAGAGATTAAGGGGCATTCTGAGAATCAAACTCGGGACCTCTCGCACCCGAAGTGAGAATCATACCACTAGTTTATTAAAGAGTGTTTCTTTATTTTTATAACACATATAATTTGTAAATTTTCAAGAAATGGCACAAAGGCATAGCTTTATGTGTTCACCAAATAACCCCTTTTTTCTCTGGAAGAATCTAAAGGTTAAATAGTATATCGTCTTCTATTTGTGCAACTGTTTCGGCCGTAAACAGCAAAGTCTATCCATAATTTCGTTGAGCAAGGCTTGAATCCTGTTTTGACCTTTGGTTGAAGGGGTTATTTGCAAGGGAAGAAGGCTAAGACCGTGGAGGGTAGCTAGGTTGTTGCTTAGAATGACACAAGTTGACATACTCGGGAAGAAAAAAAAAAAAAGAGAGGCGTGTTTCTTTTATCTAGCCCTTCTGTTTTGTGTTATTTTGAAAACTAAATTGGCTGTTTATTCCTTTATTTTGCAGGGTTAAGTCACTTTTCCTTTTTCTAAGAACGATTACAGCCTACAGGCATGTGGCCTGCTTGCAAGTAGTGTTATTCTCGATAGATTAAAAGACTGAACAAATAAAAACTAGATGGGGGCATTCCGAGAATTGAACTCGGGACCTCTCGCACCCTAAGCGAGAATCATACCACTAGACCAAATGCCCGCTTGTTAATTCTCAATCATGTTAACATTTATATTGGTTTTAAAAAAAAATCTATATAACTTTGAATGGTCTAACACCTTTCTTTGAGAGGTTATGGCAGATCCAATTATTCCTGATGGTACACAGATAAGGGGCCAGTGAATGGCTTACACAACTTGCAAATAACACATTATTATATGCATTTGGTAACTTATTATCCATTGATTTCATAAAACAAAAATGTAGCAGCTCTATTTATATAAAATTTCTAATTGAACTGATATTACAGAATAAAATTTATTATTTACAAAAATATATTTTTTATATAATATTTTTTTTTGATAAATTATATAATGTTTTTGTTATCAGCCATTCATATCATCCTATATATAATCATTAATCGAATAAGATTTTATATAAACATGTTTTCTTACATAAACTATTTTTCTTACCATGCATGGCTTGCCATAGCTGGTGCATGCCTTTTCTTTTCAAAAAACAAAAAAAAGCTTGAACATTCAGATGCCCATAACAGAAGTGATGAATTGCGTGATGAGTGAATGGGATAGTATACCAAATAAAAGAAGAGATTATGCATCTATCCCACCATTTCCTGGAGACATCTGAAACCTTGAACATTCATATGCCCATAACAGATTAATGTACCTTTATTATCATTCTGCATGACACAATAGATTTGAGGTCCTGTCTTTCTGTTGTCGATGTTCCTTTGTCCCTTTTTGGTGCATATATATCTCATATTAAAAAAATTGAATTTAAAGTTTATGATTAGAGTTTAGGGTGTATAGGGCAGAGTTTTACTTTAAAGTTTAAAATTTTAGGTTTAATTTTTTAGTGTTGGAAAATACATACAGACATAAAAAAAGACAGAAGATTTTTGTTCTCTCGTAAAAGATGGTTGGGTTTTGGGCCTCATAAGTTAAGCGGCGGTGTAGGGATGTGGGCCAAATCGGTCTTAACAAAAACAGAAAAGATTCATAGGATAAGCGGAGGGCTTTCTTTCCCATTTCTTGGATTTATTTGCCCCCACTTGTCTGTCCTTTCAGGGTTGAATTTTGGCCCTTTAAACTTGTGCTAAGTGCGACGTTAACTTTACTTAATTGGACGTTATTAGATTCGTTAATTTGATTTGCGTTTGAAAATTAGGTTTGATTCATCATTTGAATATAAAAAATTAATAATAATAAAAATATTTAACTCATAAATAATAATCGAACAAAAAATTAGATAACAAACTAAGCATTACGACCAAATTTATATACCAAATTAAATTTTAAAGTTAAATTCAAATATTAAAATATATTTACCCTATTTTTTATTTTTATTACTGTTGCATGAGTTTAGAAGAATTTGAACAGTGGAGACCTATATGGGTAATAACCCCCAAGGAGAAGTTATCTAATCCTTTTCAACTTTGTAAGTACACTTCAAATAAGGGATGTAACTCTTGATGGTACATGTGATTTTCTTCCCAATTGCCTCTTCTTCTGGTTTGAGTTTGTTTACGCCATCTAATCAAAGTAAAAATTTCTTTGAAATTGGATTAGATCAATCGGTTTAATTGATTAAACAGAAGCAGCTACTTGATAATTCAATTATAAAAATAATTTTTAAAATTTGAAAAAGGGTCATAAATGGTCAAAAAAAATGTAAGGCGAACAAATTGAGAAAATGATATTTTGTATTAGTAACAAAATAAAAACAATTTTCTCAGGGTAATTCAAGTAGATGAATCGGCACGTGGGAAATCATATAAGGCAGGTTGTGGTGGCGTGTTGCGAAATGATGAGGGGAGAATTTTAGTTATCTTCTCTGGGCCACTGGAGATTAGTGATTCGGACGAGGATGAGGTACATGCAATTTGCCATGCATTAGTTTTGCTCTGTGAGTCTAAATGGAAGGATGTGTCGTCAGTGGTGATTGATTCTGATTCGTTTGTTGTGGTTTCATAAATTTTGAACATTGAGCATCGCTCATAGAAATATTATAAGTGGTTCCATAAAATTGATGATGCATGCTTGTTGCTCAAGTGCGTGTGCTTTCATAATATTTTCAGGGAGGCGAATGGTGTGGCCGATGCCTTGGTTAAAGGGGTATTGATGGACCTTCTTGGATTCAATTAATGGAGTAGGATTTGTCTTTGTTGGTCGGTGGTTGCTGTTTTGGTGTTGCAATTTGCTTGTGCGAGTATGTCCAGGGGTGATATTGCTGGGATAGGTGAGGGTTGGTTATTGTGTGTATGTCCTTTCTTTTTACCCAATGTCACAATTATTCTTTTTCCCTCCAACTAAGTTTTAGGGAGATTTTTAATGAAGCTTATGATGATGTTGACATTGTATGATATATCTTAATAAAATTATATATTTTCGCCGAGTAAAAAAAATTTCTCAGAGTAAATATACAATTTGACATTTAAAAAACTTTAGATGTCAAATTGAATAGTGAGACCAAAGTTAGTTACTTAATTTGCCCTTGTTTTGTTTTGGTTCATTTTCTGAATTTACATGTTTTTGGAGATATAAAATATTCTATATATATATCAAAATTATTTTTGGTATTATTAATTTTTGGGATAATGGCACATTTGTCCTTTTTACTTTTAAATATTTGTTAATGTGGGGTCTGTACTTTGAAAACGTTCAATCAGCCCCATGTACTTTTCTTCCGTCATACAAAGTATTCCCGCCCATAGCGCTGTTATGTGCTGACGTGGCATGAGACGTGACCGCGTTACACTGCGACACTTGGCTTCTCGGGCATCAAAAAAGAAAAAAAATACAAGATGAAGGGCACCGCTGCAAATTTACCATTTATTTTTTTAAGTTTTTAAAATAAAGAAAAAAATTACTTTATTGGTTAATTACTTCTCTCTTCAAACACGCAACATTAATGGATAATTTAAAATCTGAAAATGAGTGGAGAAAAAAGAATCGTTTTTCTTTGTTTTGAAAGTCCCATATTCTCCTTTTTGTTTGTTCTTCAATCTGAAATGTCTAGTCTATTCGTATTATTATTCAAAATTGGTGTATTCAAGTTGAGTTTGTTATTCAATCTGAAGATCTGCGACTGAGGAAATACTTCAAAAGAATTGTTAGGCTAAGTTTTATTCAATTATTTTGTTTTGTTTTTATTTAGTTTTAATTTATTCGTCATTCGTAATTTTGTTGAACCATGAACCTTTGGTTTCATCAAGACAATGTACTAGTGATGTGGTAAACGTTGTTTTGTTGATGGAAAGTTAACTTAATTTTGATTTTTTCTTTCTTTTCATTTTATAGGTTATCTTCTTCGTGCTAACGGTGATAAAGGAGACATACAAGTTTAAAAATACCCACCAACTGTTTGTTACAATTTTTTTGGTATGAATTGTTTATTAACTGTGCAATATGATAAAGATTCTTTGCTATGAATTGTTTGTTTGTTGTACACTTGTTTGACAAAATATGACATAATTTTTTTATATAAAAAATCAGATGTTCAAGGTTTGTTTATTTATAATTATGTCATTGTTTTATTCGGTTGAATCTAGTTGGGAATGACCTTCATAGAATTTCCTTTGCGTATGCATGTAGGGGTACTCTTGTTAAAAAAATTATTGTAGATTTTGTGGGTGGTACTGTAATAAATTGAGGAATTGACCCTGATGTAGTGTCACATAGTGATTTGTGTAATCTAGTTAAAAAAACAGGATTTAGTGGTGTTAAAGCTCTGTATTATTTAACACCAGGTTCTATTTTAGGTGATGGTTTAGTGTTATGCTGGGATAGTAAATCTTTTAATGACCTAATTGGGTTTTGATTAGTTGAAGGGGACATTCATATATATGTAGAACAGGATATCCATGATATTAGTGAGCTCCCAACACCAGGTGCAACCTTAAATAATGTTTAGGATAATGTTTAGGATGTGCCCCTCACTTGCTTCTCAAACTTCCTCAAACTTTCAAGTTGACCCTTCAAGCAGTACCAATGCCCCAATACTTGTTATTTCACCACCAACACCTGATGTTCTACCACCAAAACATGTTGTTCCAACACCTCATTTTTGAACCTAACAAATTCAGCCATCAAAAAAAGAAGGAAAAAGAAAAAGTCTTGGGTCAATTCACTACACTAAAAAGTAAAGGAAGAAAAAATATGGAAGGCATGAGTGTATATGTCAATGCGAAGATTGGTCTTGAAATATTAAATGTAAGTACTTTAATTATATTTTTACTTATTTATTAAACTTTGGCTTTTATCCCAAGATTAACTTTTCCTTTACATTGTAGTTTGGATTGAAGAGTTGGAAGATTTTGTCTTATATGAAAACAAGGAGTCAGAATGCAACAAGTTGTAATTCTCCGGTTTGGGGCCTAGCGGTTTATAGGCTGATTAGACGGTCTGGTAGACTGGGTTAGAGATTCGAGATTTAAAATCGGAATAAATATTTTTTAGTGAGAAATATTTGGGAAAATATATAAAAATCATTATTTATTGTATGGATATTTTTGGTAAAATCAATTTTGAAAAATGGGGTTTGGAAATGTGACAGTTTGGCTAGTGACCAAAATGTAAAGGTTGAAAACTATTTTTAGTGACTGTTTTGTAAAAGAGTCAAAACTTTAAATCATTGAGGAGCTAATTTACCTAAGGGTTTTAATCAGACTTTCCCTTAATTTAGGCTATTTTAAATTGATTTTTAATTAGAAATTAATGGGAAATAAAAAGAGATTTAATAAAAAGAAGTTTATTTGTTTAAAATCACTTTTCTTACGTAATTACTTCTACTCTCAACTTTCTCTCAATTTTCTCAGCATCCAAACTACATTTTCTATTCCTAAATGATCAGAGATTAATTCTCTTAATTTCTCTTTTTGATTCCTCCATTACTACTCTTGATTTCTACGTCAAATCTTAGAGATTTCATTCAAATCTTCCCAATTAAGGGGAAAGTCAAGTGTTGGAGGTGATTTTCGTTTCTCTCTTCTAATCAAATGTTCTTTAATGAAATTTTTAAGTTCTTGACTTTTTATAAATGTTTCATATTGAGTTTTAATGATTTAATTATAAATTTGGTTAATTCAAGGTTTAATTGATGAGTTTATATGATTTTTGAATCAGATTTGTTTTGTTGGGTTCTTGATTGATGTTAATCAATATTTTAATGTTTTATAATGTTAATAGATTGATTTTAACATTGGAATCCCGAAGCTATGTGAATCTCTAATTTTCTAGGTTGCTAGTTATGTGTTTTTGTAGAGTTGTGGAAGTTTAATGTATGCTGGAGGTATAAGGTCGATGTTAGGTTGTTTTTGGATATCAATTGAAGTTAATTGATGGATTAAACCTTTAGTTTATGGATGGGTATGTTTGGATGATGTGTGATGTTGTTTTCAGATGACGGTTGATGGTTTTAGTGAAGCGAAGTTGAAGAGTTGTGTTTCTAGGATTATGAATGCATGATGATGCATTAATCCTATGTTGTTATGTGATTAAAACAGGGGAGAGTGATCCTAAGGCTTTTGGTGAAGCTTTGGAGGCTTCAGACGTTTATTTTCGCATCGGTGAATAAAGCTTTGCGTTGTCGGTGAGTGAGAATGTGGATTTCAGCTTTGAAATGGTTTAAAGGTGATTTATGGGAGTTTAAACTTAGCTTGAATTACCGGTTTAAGCTCAGAAGTAAGTATAAAGAGATTTCTCCCTCAGTCGTACTTTTACGAGATGGATTTTATGCACTTGTTTTGAATGACACGGTACATACTATTTAAGCATGTTTTAAAGTATGTTTAATACTATTTTTGATCATATGATGGTGATTGATGTATTTGGTAAACGATCCATGTAAGTATGTGAGATACTTGTTTAAAGCATGGTTTGTTGCTTTGGTAATGGTTTTGATATGATTTAAAATGTTATTGGATATAGTTGGCCAGCCATAGGATTGATAGTGCCCTATAAATAAGTCGTCTCGGGTGTTGAAGAGTTTGTGTGTACCGAATACTCTAGCACGAGTACCCTAACAGTCGAGGGGTTATTTGGTACTGAAAACTCTTGTTAGTGGATTATGCGTCTAACCAATGAGAAGGGTTGTGATTGTACCCCAGTTGTGAGTGGTAGAATGATTCCAGTTGAGATGGCATGAAGAGTTGAGAGGACATTTATTAAATCCGTGTACCCGATGTAATATTTTGAAAAGTGGATTTGTTTAACCGATGAGAGGGGTTTTAAAGGGCATTGATGGTGTGTTGTTTGAGCACTCCTCACTAAGCCTAGTGTTCTTACGCTTTCTTTGTCCATCAATGCAGAGAATTAGAGTTTGAAGGTAGCGAGCAAGCGAAGGACATCCAGGGACTTTGGTTATTTGAACATATGATTTCAATCTAAACTTGTAATAATAAAGGCAATGGGGTTTCATTGTTGATTTGGGAGGGTTTTTGCTAAACTCCATATTTGAGCATGTTTGTAATGCTGCTTTGGATTAGTAATTGGCCTCTTATGTTGGTTGTGGTATTGGGTTTATGTTTTGAATGTTGAATGGTTTGGGTTGCTAGGAAGCATGCCTCTAGATTACCCTTTTGAAACATAATGTCATGATTTGATGATGTTTCTGTGATGATATGATAAGGTTTGACCCTTAGTGTTGTTGTAGATGTATTTATGGCATGTTAGAATGTTTTTGAATACTTGAAAGCATGACAAACCAGCAATTTGAGACATTTTGGGTCTAGGCATTTCAATACGCGTGACCCTGTACCGAAACGAGTATGCCTGAAATGCACATGCATTTCGATACACGAGCTACCGTTCTGGTGCGGGTTCAGGCAAAAATAGCTCGTGTTTCGGTACTCAATGAGGTGTTCCGGTACGGGTTTGAGCTACTGGAATCTAAGTTTTTAGAAATGTGCAACCGTACCGATACACTTGCTCGTGTACCGATACGGCCAACAGTTAAGTTGGTTAAAGTGATGTTTGGAAGTTCTAATTCTTTCGTTTTAGTCTCTGCTTGATATGTATGCAATTACATGAGTTTGGATTATTGTTTTGAGCTGGAATTTGACCAGTAAGCATGTAACCTGATTAATTAAGGATTGCTAATTTCAAAATGGTTAAAGTCCCTGTAATTTTACAGAATTGAAATTTGGTCCTTAATTGCAATTGCGAACAATTGGATGTTGATTCGATGCTCGGTTGAGTTGAGTTTTCACCCGTTGCCAATATGTACACCATAGGTTAATATGTTGCATCTAGATAAGATAAAATAAAAAAATAGACGTAATTCAAGTTTAATCTTTACGGTTTACTTCGGTAAATCTAATGTAGCTCGCTCAGTTCAGTCTTGGGTCTAAACCGGGTTAAGGGGGTTACATAAGTTGTCATCAAGAAACAGTTACCCTAACTATAGCAAAAAAACAACAACAGGAGAACTAAAAAGTCAAGGATCAAGCACAAAGACAAGAGCAACAAGCAAACAAGCAAAGACTGTCCCACTATCACCATTTTACTGTGATGTAAGTTATAGGTTCATGTTCATTTGTCCAGTTCATCTAACTGAAAGAAATTAACGTCATTCTTGATGGATTTAATTGCTTGCAAGAATTAAAGTCATGTTTGATGGATTTAGGAATGAAAAGATCTGTAAATACTGTTGATGATGTCCTCAACACACAAGAGAGCAACATTGGTGCCAAAAAGCAAAAGAAAAGGAAACAACCAGGGACAGAGCCAGGATTTGGAGTTGGGGACAAACTATAAATGTTTAAAAGTGGGGGGCAAATTCATAAATAAACCAATTAAAAAAATAAATAAGGGGATAAAGGTGAAAAAAAATTTCTTATAGGGTGGGGAGCCCGTCCCTGAAAACAACCTATGACCAACCCTAAGAAAAAGGGATAGACTTGCCACATTGAGAGATCAACTTTTTTTGTGAACTTATGCTAATGTTGCTTTGTGCTTCTTTATCTGACCTTGAATTTTTTGTTTGAAATTTTGAATATTTTGTGTACTTCAGTCTCTAGGGAGTACTTATTTTGAAGTAATGGTAAACTTATGATAGTGTAATACTTCCATCTTTTGTGAACTTCAATCTTTTGTAAACTTAGGGGGCGTTTGGTTCATAATATGTAAGATTACTTACCTTTGGGGAATAGGATTCCCGAAATGTAATATGACTTGACATATTACTGGAAATGTTACAGTACCTTGTCTGTTTTTTTGTTGAATCTTATCCTTTCAAAGTGGAAAAGGTGATGAAGAATGTATGAATTAGTTATAGCTGAATCTTATCCTTTCTAAGGGAACTACGTATATTCTTGTCGGGAAACACCATCAGCTTCGGTACTTCATCCAATTCTCTTTTATCGACCTTCATGAACAGGGTAATTATCGATTATGTAAAATAAATCATATACTTTTGTAAAGAAAAGTAAAACTTAGCAAATTTTATTGATGGATCAAGTACATATATATATAACACATTTACACTTGTATACATTATTTTTTACTACAACTAACTAACTAACTATGACTAACTTACACCGGTGTAAGTTCTACTAAACTACAACCAACTAACCAACTAACTATGTCTAACTTACACCGGTATAAATTCTACTGGTTTAACTAGTATAAATTATTTTTTGGTTCAATAAATTAACTAACTAACAATTTGTAATAAACAACACAAATTCACTTTCACCATAAGGCATAAACTATTACAGCAACCAACACAATGAAAATCAAACCTAAATCATATTGTTATAATGCGATTATCCATTCTTTTGTTTCAAAACTTTCTTGTACAATTTTTTTGAGCTATCAATTTGTTAACCTTCTTCAACGGGTTGTTCATCGCTTCAACACTTACATTTTCTTTCAACCATGTGATTTCAATCCTTAATTCTCTCATCTCAGGTACTAAATTTTGGTTCTCCCTCATTAGTTCTTTAAAGCCATTTTCAGACTGAATTTTAGAACATTCAGACAGTTCAAGCTATTCGAAAAAAGAACATTTTCCCCTGCAAAACACATTATCATAACCTATAACCCATTAGACATCTCTCTGAAATTATTCTGCAGCAAAACTATTACCCTAAAGAATTGAGCCTCTTACCTCTTCAGATTTTCCACACCCATAGAACAATCGTCCGAGATTCCTCTCTGTTTTTGAAACACAAACAGGAGCTTTAACGTCGCATAAGTATTCCATTTCTTTCGACTTCAATTTCGAGTTTGAATGAGAGCTTGAAAAACTTGATTTCCTGCTCGGGGCTCCATACCCATATCTTTTTCATCCATTTTTCAAAAATACATAAGAAATTTGAAGAGAGAATTATTTTTTGGGGACAATGCTGGTGCAGAGTAAGAGTAAAAATGAAGGACATGGCTTCATCGGAGCCTATTTGCTTTTTTTTTTCTTTATTTTAAAAACCTAAAAAAATAAATGGTAAATTTGCAGCGGTCCCTTCATCCTATAATTTCCCTTTTTTTGCTATCTGAGAAGCCACTTGTCACAGAGTAACACAGCCACGTCAGCACATAACGACGTTATGGGCGGGGTACTTTGTATGATGTAAGGAAAGTACATGGGGCTGATTGAATATTTTCAAAGTACAAACCCTACATTGATAAATTTTTGAAAGTATAGGGGGCAAATGTGTTATTATTCCTTAATTTTTTTATATGATAACTGGATGTTGAACCGGTTAGACTTATATTTCGGTTTTCTCAACCAGCACTCATGTTCAACTTGAATGCTCTTTCAAACTATATTAAAATTGATTTATAATACACATAGTTACAAGTAATTATTTAATATATTAAAAAACTCGATGAATGATCCCAATGAAAAAGATGACCATATTTATCGTAAGAGACCGAGTTCAATTAAATTTGTCTACAAGATATTTATACATTATCAAAAGGTTAAGAAAAAAAATAAAAATATACTATTTTGTACCTTAAGACTATTCATATATATATATATATATATTCAATACCTTAATGATTAAATTTTTCATCTCAAGAACGATCTTAATTCATCACTATATGTATTTTAGAGAGAATTGCCTCGTACATTATTTATGTATTTTTCATTCAAATAGTATAAGGTAATTAGATGTTTTAAAAAATGAAAACTGATCCATTGTTATGTAATATAATATTTATCATTTTTTCTTAAAAGATAATGTAATTAGCAAACTTGTTTGCGGAGTGTTAAAAAAAGTGATTGTTCGTACTTTTCAATGCTTCTATTTAATTATTATTATTATTATTATACAAATGTATCAATTTTTTTGACAATGAAATGTATCAATTATATTTGCAACTACGTTTGTATATTATAATAATTAATTCTTATTGTAATCGTTCAAATGTATTACTTATTTATAATTGTAATTTAAAAAATATTTTGAAAGTAAGTCGATCAAATCTTAACGTGTAGCCTCCTTGTACACCCTAGCCGCCGTCATTTTTTTTCTCTTTTAACATCTTTAATTTTTATTTTATTTTTACGTGACTGACAACGACATTAATTTTGATGTCAGTTATAAACTGTTAGAAGTTTTTTTATTTTTAATTTTTAAATTTAATAATTATATTATTGTGATATTTTTTTATCTTTTGGTACGTTTTTTTATTTTTTGGCACGTTTTTCTTTCCTTAGTCAGTTGTTTGACCATTTTTTAATATAATTTTCTATCAGGGTTAGATTTAACTTCGCCATAACTGATCAAAATTAAGCTCTTTAAATTATCGTGTTGGTCTCTCTGTTTTAGACCCTCAAACTAAATCTATTAGGATAAACATCATCTTCTTTTACTAGGATTGTTTGTTGTGTTCAATTCAATTTATTTTTCTTAATAAAAAAATTGGATGAAGATCATAATCTAATATCAATTAAGATCTCTTTTTTGGTTACTCCATGGGTTGAAGTGAAGAATTCATTTTAATGTAAAGAAACACTTTTTTTCCTCCCATCCATGTGCAAGAAGAATTTCAAAGGAGATAACAAATGATATGATAGATCACTTAGCCTACCTTAATCATTGCCTTAATCAAATTACAAAGCCAATATTCATTGAATATATAGATCAGCCTACTAATGTTGATTTAAACACTGCTCTATTTTTTGGTATAATTGATGTATTAATAGACTAATTTGAATTGATTATAATTATGTTTTATATCCACTAATATTTAATTTATTAATTGATCAGTTCCTTTAAAATTTATATTTGATACACATTATTTTGTGAATAAATAAATGGATATTTTTATTAACAATCAAGTGAATAATAGTTAAAAAATTTCAACTGACATTTTATTTTCTCGATGTCGTGATTTTAATACCATCATGAGCAAGTTTCCTCTCTCTTTCCTTAAATAATAATTGTTAAAAATTAAATATTTTTAATATCTTAAAAGTAAACCAGTTCAATTAATTGAATGAATGCCACGTGTGTCTCACTCTAATCTAATGTTTTTTTAATAATCTAAAAGTGATTACAATATAGTATATGTTTATATATATCCTTAATCATTTGATAATACGTATACACTTTGTAAACAAAGCGAATTTAAATCCGTGTCTCTTAAAATAAACACCATTCGTTTTTTTACTAAGACACTTGTTGGGTTTCAAACTAATGATTTGATCACTAATTTCTGAATTTTTTATAAATTAATATTATTTGGTTTTTAAATTTTAACTAGAAAACTAATCCAATTGATTGAATATATTCGAGATTTTTCAAGGTTAGTATTTATTTTACTATTTATATTTGAAATTCGTGTCATAATTATTTCAAACTAAAATATGAGTTAAAACTTTTTGGAGTATCGATATGTCATACACTACATTTCATACTTTAGACTCCATAGTTTGAAGATATTTCTACTTAAATAATATATTTTTATAACAATTTATCAAAATGATACCAAAAAAATATTTATAAAAATAGAATCCTTTTCTGATACACAATATAAAGATACGTTATGTCAATTGTATTATTCAGAGTTGCGTTTAACATGACACGTTTATTTACGTGGCAAAAAGTCGATCAAAAGTTTTAAAAATTATATTGTTAATGGTTAAAAAAATATGTGTCATAAAAGGAGGCATACTGTGCTTTTAATTTGTGCTATTTCAAATATATTCTTAGTACAAAATTTTGAAAGATTATGGTTTTGTTTGGTAAATAGCGGTTTGAACTAAAATTAAAGGTTTGAGTTAATATTTGAAGTTTGACCGGTTAAATCCGCTAATTTGAATGTTTTGTGAATAACGGATTGGAGTAACGGATTTTGGGTGAAATCTCTTATTTTGAAAAAGCTGCTAAAAGAGCTTTTTGAAATTAGCGGTTTGACATAATAGTTATAAAGATCCTTTTACCTTTAACAATTATATTTTTTTCAAATAACCTAAATTTAACATTTTCTATTTTAATTTTCCACCCTCACACATTTATATTGTGACATTTGTAAAGTGATATTTTTTGTTTTTTTATTCTCACATATTTATATTGTGACATATTTTTATATTAAAAAATATTTTTCATAATCTAATTAATATTAATAGATACAAAATATTTTAAAAATGGTAGATACAAAATATTGATAACTAATAAATTATTCCAACAAACATCGAACATAATTATGTTCTTATATGTTATTTTGCTTGTTTAAATAATCAAACAGCTATCAGCTATAAGTTAATTTTACCAAACACTTTTATACAATCAGCTAGTCAAATCAGTTAATGCAATCCGCTATCAGCTATCAACTAATATAATTCGCTATTAGCTATCAGCTATCCGCTAATTGCTAAACAAAACTTATGGTTTGTACTCAATTGTTCGGTTGAGACGAACTTTTTAATCGTATAATTTTTTGAGACATACGCACTAGAAAGATGCTTTACCGTCGTTTCGTCCCGAAAAATATAATTTTTACTTGTAATTTTAAATTTGTTAAGTTTTTAGCTTCAGTTTTAAATCTTTAACTTCTTTCTCTTTTAATGGATCAAATTTAATATTTAAATATTTTTACATAAATATATCATTATTCATAAAGATATATTACATGTAATTTGACTGCAAAATTACTGAAATTTTCATTTTAGTTTATGTAATTTTAATTCTCTTTCAATTTGATCTATATGGTGCAAATAAAACTACAAATCAAACTCGTTGACAGTTGCCACGACCGACAATGTCACAATTTAAAAAGAACGAAGTTAAAGATTTAAAATTATTAATAAATACCAAAATATTTAAATTTAGACACACAATTTTAAACTTTTTATAATTTCTTTCATTTTGACCAGTGTAATTTTAATTCCTTATATTTATAGTTCAAACATCAATATAACTTGAATACATTGAAAACACAACTTTTAAGAAAATTTTCATTTTAGTCTATTCACTTTAATTTCTTTCTATTTGATCTTAAAAATGGAACAAAGTTACCAACACGCACCATGCTAACGTGTATCGTGAACGTTTCTTATTTTTTACAAAAATCTTCACATTTTTTCTTCAAAATTTTACCTTTTTCTTTCTTTCATTTTTATAATTTTTTTACAAACTTTGATAATCGTGCCGTTACATAGTCATAAATGTACATTTATGTAGACTCGTCTGACGTGACACACTTTGTTATGCACGTCAAAAAATGATAATACTTTTATAAGTAATTTTTAGTGTTATTTTGATAAATAATTAAAAAATATATTTTTTACTCAACAAATTAATTTTATTAATAAAGTTTTGAACAATAATATTATCATAAAAGTACAATACACACTACTACGATCTACGAGATACAGTACTGGTTGATATTCGAGATTAATTTCACCTTTCTATCACTTCATTATTCTTTTCTTTTCTTTTTTTGACAAAGCATCACTTCATTATTCGATGTACAAGTGTATAAGTATATACTCATTTACTAAAGTCTAAAGGCCGAGTAATAATTTTTCTAAAGGAAAAAGAACTTTGTTAAACAGTAAACCCATCAAACAAAACTCCATAAAAACCAAAGCAATAACAAACCAAATTCCCCCATCAATATCGACTTACTCCTCCGCACCATCGTCGCCGTCATCAATGCCGCCGCCAACGCCGAACTTGAATCTCCTCCACTAAACGACGTTGCCTCCGCCTTCTCCGCAGCGACATCTTTATTATTACATCAACCAAATGTCCCTTTCTCACTCTCACTCAACTCCCTCTGTCTCTGATGGAAGTAGTAGTAGTAGCACCACCACCAACAGCTGCTCCGGTGATGACGCCGTTGAAGTGGTAACTCCGGAACCCGACACTTCTTCCCACCGTCAATTTCTAACTCTACGCAATTATCCACCGTCCGATGAGGGTACAATTTCAAAACTCATCGACTTGGAATCCCATCACATGCCTTTTCCCGATTATCTCCACCGTTACCAGCAACGTTCCATCGACGTCATTTCCCGCCAAGACTCCATCAATTGGATCCTAAAGGTATCCCCCGTTTTCCTCATATATACATACACTTTTTTACTGATTTTTGATGCGATGAGGTAATGCAGGTGCATGCATACTATAATTTCAGCCCAGTAACGGCGTTTCTCTCCATCAACTACTTAGACCGTTTTCTATCTTCCCATTCTCTTCCAGTAAACACTCTATCTCTTTCTGTTATTTAGAAATGAAAAATTCAGTCTATAACTTTGCTGAATTTCTGTGATTTGGCGTGTAGCTAGCAGATGGGTGGCCGTTTCAGCTTCTATCAGTAGCTTGTTTATCTTTGGCGGCGAAAATGGAGGAACCGGAGGTGCCATTGTTGCTGGACCTTCAAGTGTTCGAACCCAGATTCGTTTTTGAACCTAAAACCATCCAGAGAATGGAGCTTCGTGTGATGGCCGTTCTCGATTGGAGACTACGTTCCGTTACTCCCTTTGATTATCTCCATCATTTCGTTTGTAAACTCCCTTCGTTTTCGAGCTTATTACCCGATTCATTTGATTCTCTTATCTCTGCTTCTTCGGATCTCATTCTCAGCACCACTCGTGGTATATATTTCTATTGATCTATCGATTCAATCCCAAGAGCTTTTTGTTCAATTTATTTTATATGATGTTCTTCTTTATGGGTTTTTTTCAGTTATTGATTTCTTGCAATTCGCGCCATCGACGATGTCGGCAGCCGCCGTGTTTTGCGCTGCCGGAGAGTGTTCTGAATTTCCGGCTGATGACGCCTTCTTTCACGAGAGTGTAAACGGAGTAAGTACTTTGTGTGTATGTTTTTAAGCGGACGTAGATGTGATTTTATGTTTCTTTAAGGGCCGCACTGCAAATATTCCCTTTTCTTTTGATGTGCGGAAACATGGAAAGCGGCGTAATTTTTTTTGTAAATAAAATCTCGTGGCGATTTTTATTTTTTCCTTTTTGTTTACTCATTTTTGCTTGGGGACAGGAAATGGTGAGAAGCTGTCACCAACTAATGGAGAAATACTTGATCGACACGTGTCCATCTGCTCGGCTCAAGAACCCAAGAGTCGAGCCGTCATCCGTGCCTCCAAGCCCAGTCGGCGTCCTCGATGCGGCTGCTTGTGGCAGCTGTGATACGCGCTCCGATAATCCCGGCTCCACTAGCCAATTCGAGCGGCCAGCCAAGAGATTACGATCCTCTGCTCTGGATGTACAGCAACCGTAGATAAGCCCCACCCCTCTCCTCCGTGACTCCGTCTCTCTCTTACCTTTTTTTTCTTCTTTTGATTTTGGTCATTTTTTATGTCATTAATTTGATAATGAACGATCAGGATTGGATGGTATTAATGGGAAGAACGATTTTTTATTTAATCAAGGTTTATCATTATTATTTTGCGTAAACTACACCAGACATTACGAACTTTAGATGTATTGTTTATACCATTGAAGTTTTAATTAGTTTTTAATTATAATATTAAATTTTAATTTTAACTTCAATTATACCACTAGGATGTTAACTTGATAACAACGTGATGCATAGACAACGGCTTGTCGACGTAACCGAATCATTGTTGTTTTGATGTGGCTATTGATGCCTAAAACGATGTCGATTTAGGTACTAAATTTTAGGAGCTTATCAATTTTTTTTATTAAACTTTAAAACGATTCTATTTTTGCAATGAACATTCCGATCATCGTTGTGGGTCAATTCTTGCATGTCACTAGTCATCATTCGTTACGAGATTTGTATCAAGATGTTCACATTTTACCTTTTTTTTCTTCTTAGATTATTTTTCCACACATTTTACTCAAAATCGAGGGAAATAAACAGAATGTGTATTATTTTGATGGTTTGGGCACTTTTTTGGATTTGAGGGGTTTGGAATGTACCATTCAATGGTATAATTAAAATAAAACCCAAAATTAAAATTTAGTGTTATAATTGAACAAATTAAAATTTTAATGATGTAAATGATACAATATCTAAAATTCATTGATACCGATTGTAATTTATCCTATAATTTTGAAGGCATAAATATATAGTATTATACATCTTATGGGGTTTTGGTCGAACCACCTAAGCTGTTTCTCATTATGTTTCAATTATTCTCAAGTCGCAGCTCAATCATGAGTGCATGTCGCAAATATGGTTGGTCCAATCATTTCACGTAGATCAAAACATCTTTTTCTTCCATAGTTCTTGCACCTTTAATGAAAAAAAATAAGATATCCGTTTCTCTGCTATTATCTTGTATAGCTAAAAATCTTCAGAGTGAGTAGTTATAATTTTTATTTTCTCTTTCTTTTAAGTTGTATTTTTAAGATAAAAATTATTTTAAAAAATACTATTATCTTGTATATTAAATTCAAAATTTTTGGACAACAATTGTAATAGATTGTCACTATTAATAATTTTTGGATCATTTTTGTTTTTGTAGTAATTCTAATTTATCGATTCCGTCCTTATAGTATTTTCGCATCAATTTAACCCCTAAAATAGCCGAATTGTATCACCGTTTGCTCCTTAACTGACGGAAGCCAATGTCGACCGTTATAATGCTGACGAGGAGGTCAACAATATTGATGTGGCAGTTCACATGCGATAATGTGGCAGTCCATGTGTGAAGAAGACATGGAAGAGGGCAAAATTGATTTTTTGATTGGGTACGAGATTAAAATTGTTTTTAAGTAAAAAATACGAATTTAAGAAAATATTAAAAATACTAAAATGATGTAAATAAAACAATTACTTTTTATTAATATATGGCTAAAAAATAACAAAAAAATATAAAATATTAAAATAAGTAAAAATTATAAAATTAAAATATCAGAAGCTATTAAATTATAAATTATTCAAAAATCAAAACTTGAAAATAAATTCTACACTCCAATCCTAATTTTTAAATTTCAAACCCTAAAAATCTCAAACTTTAAAATGCAAACCTTAAATCTTAAACCTTAATTGAAAATTTTATCAATATAAAGTGACTATGAATCATAAAAGTATATGAATAAATTTAATCAAGTAAATAGTTTAAATTTTAGGGTTTAAGGTTTGTGATTTAAAAATTAAACTTAGAGTGTAGAGTTTAATTTTTTAGTATTGAGAGATAAATGCACCAAAAAAGATAGAAGATTTTTGTTCGGTCGAGAGAATCACATTAACCCTATTTTATGATTTCTTCCTTACATTCTTTAAAGAGAAAGAAAATCAAAATCATCCATTTTTATGAAAATTTTTATATTTTTTAATACTTTATAAATATTTCAAATTTTAATTATTGAATAATTTATAATTTATTAGCTTATGATATTTTAATTTTATAATTTTAATTTTTTAGATATTTTAATTTTATAATTTTTAATTTTTTAGATATTTTAATTATTTTATTTTATTTTTAGTAATTTATTAATAAATTTTTATTTTTTTTTATTATTTTTATGTTATTATAATATTTTAGTATTTTACTCATATTTTTTGCCTAAAAATCAATTTTGTCCTCGTACTCAATCAGAACAACAAATTTGCACCGAACTCGCTTGAAAAAAAAAATCAATTTTGTCCCTCTGCTACGTCATCTTCACACGTGGGTTGCCACGTCAGCACCGTAACAGTCAACATTGGCTTCCGTCATTCAAGGGGCAAACAGTAATGCAATTAGACTACTTTAGGGGCTAAATTGATGCGAATATACCATAAAGGCGAAACCGATAAATTAAGACTACTTACATGACAAAAGTAACCCTTAAAACTTTTTTTTAATCTCTTGCTTCATTTCCTTTTCTTTTTCATGTTTACTTATTGTTTGTCGATCTGATAAATATTAATAGACAATTTAATCACCATCAGTTTTTACTTTGTATATCTGTTTTATAAATTTATTAACTTTTTTCTTATAATCTAAGATTCTATTTTTCATTGATTAATAACACTTTTCTCTATTCTTACTTTAATAGTGGAAGTTTTTATATTTTGTGGATAAATGTGTATTTTATTATCCAAAAAAGCAGTGAAACTGCTACCAAATACAAAGAGAATCAGTCCAACATGGAGTTAACACAAATCGAAAAAAGGAAGAAAAACTAATTCAGTCCCCAAGTTATACAAAGATTGGCCTTTGTCGTATCAGTCCTATCTATATATTTATTGTGTAGTCGACATACGAACTACATTCTTTATGCACAAAAGAATATCAGTAACAGTTTGATGTTTTCCCCAAGTTTCTCTCTAATCAGATGTTGTAAATATAAGCATTCTAGGAAAGTTTAAGAAGTTTTTACATTGTCCAATACAAACTTCTTATCTTATTATCTCGAATAAATTTTATATTATTTTCGTAATTTTTTTTGTTTTTGTCTTTCAGAGTTTGTTTTGTCATCACCACATGTTTGAGAGATGTTTAGTTCTTTTTCAACCTATTTATTTTTGTTAAATCTGATTGGATGCTAACAAGATGATATATTGCTTTATTTCGAGCAAATTGCTTTCATTGAGAAATCGATTATTAAATTTTAGCTATGCTGACTGGCTTATGTTTAACACTCATTTGAAATTTAGCTATGCCATCAATTTTTTTTTATCACGAATGAAATTCTATATATATTTTAAAAAATGTATATTTAATTCAAACATACTCACTTGTGTTAGTATATGATTTTGTGTTTAATTTAAAAAAAAATTAAATTTTCATTAATCAATACAAAGACGGAAAAAATGTAAACGAGAATAATTAGTCTGTAAACCACTGCACAAAATCCTTTTAAGTAGGAAAAGAACATCAGAAGACAAGGAAAAATTGTAAGCACTACAATATTGAAAGACGAAAACGAATCAAATATGCCACAATGAAATCATATATATTTCTAATTGAAATTGTTTTTAATTCGGTCACGAGAATTTTAAATTTTGGTTGTATAATTGAACTCAACTTCTAATTTTAAATTTGATTAACCCAAAATTTTATCTAACGGTCACTGCCATCGACACTCGACAGTTTGAGTGCTGGTCGGTTGTGGTGAGCGGTGATCAAAATATAGATTGGGTCGAGTAGAGGAAGAGAAAATGAGAGGAAGAAAAATAAAATAAAACCAAGTAATCAAAATGAATTCTTTATAAAGTTTAGTGACCAGAACATGAATATGGGCAATGTTAAGTGATGAATTTTGCAGTCTATCAGAAAAAGCAATTCAAAAACAATATCTGATCGTCTGTCGTGTCATTATACTGTTTGTGATTTAATGGTCAAGTGACTAAAACGAGAATAATGTCTAAATTGAGTGACAAAATTAAAATATTAAAATTTAGTTACCAAAACAAAAGTGAGAAGAAAATTGAGTGTTGGAATTTATAATTTACCCTAAACTAAAATAAATCAGAGAGAGTTGAGTAATTTAAATTTTAAATCAATAACTTAAAATTCATTTTTATTTAGATTATAAACTTTTAAATTAATTAAATTACACCAATCAACTTTTATTATTAATAAACTAAGTCATTTACACTAATATTGTTAAATAATTCCAACGGAAAACTGAAATTAACACTTCTAACTTAATATATTTTTAATGTGTTATCAAATAATGTTTAATTAATAATTAAAATATTTTTTGTTAAAATTTTCTCTAACATTTTATTTGAATAAATTCAAATGATGAATAACTAAATTTTCGATAAATTACAACTAGAAATATTTTTTTTGACAATTATACATTATTTGACGATGATACGTGAAAAATATGTTAAGTAAAAATGTTAATTACAGGGGCGGTTTAAAGGTCACAGGACCCTGAGTAATTTATTAACGAGGCCTTATAATTTATAATCCCAAAGATATATAAGGTTTTTTAAAAATATTTTTATCTTAGTAAAAGATATATTATGAGACCATTTTTAAAGTTATTTTTTTCTTGTAAGTTATTAAACCAAAATCTTTTGTTTTGTCTTTATAAACATTTGATTCAACTCATTTTGGGCTTTCTTTTCTTGGCGGGTCTGTACGATCGCTTATCTCGCACATGTCCAAAACTCCATTGGTCAATTATATTTTTCTATTAAAATTATTTAATGTGTTAGTATAATTAACTTAATTAATAAAATAATAAAAGTTAAATGATATATTTAATTAAATTAAATATTTACAATCTAAATGAAAATTGAAATTAAATTTAAAAATTTAGAACATAAATTATCAGAGAAAGTTCACATGTAAATTATAAAATTGAGAACGTAAAATTCACATGAACTCTGTGTTATTATTTCAAACACTGACAGCGATTTTTTTCTATAAACGCATCTAAACAAACCTTAAATTCAAACTATTCAATTTAAACCCTAAATTATACATGGTTAAGATAAATTCAAGTGTACTAAATTTGGGGGGGGGGGAGGGGGAAGTGGTGGCTACCTAAGTGGGAATGAGCTCAGGCGTGACGCGGCGTATGCCACGTAAGTTTTGGTGCCAACCGGTAAGATTGGGATTGTTTTAGGGAAAGGTGACGAGACTCGAGAGTGATGGGCTTGGGACGATCATAGCCGCCCATTTGTCAATGAAAGGGCTACTGTATTGTTATTCTGGAGCAAAGATTCGATTTTATAAAATAAATAAATAAATAAATAAAAGGTCCAGTGAGTCTCCACCACGCGTCACACCAGCCTTGGACATTAATCACATTTCCTGTTTTACCCTCAAGGCCTAAAACCGAACCTACAATCTTTTCTTTATCGAGGGAATCGATGTATAGTGACAGAAAGACAAGTTTGGATTTTCCTTTTTCTTTTTTTAATGTTTTTATGATTTCTTTTGTTCGAAATATTCATGTGATTTCAGGGATGGTATAGGCTAGAATCAACTAAAAAGTTGAAAATCTGGAGGATATTAATTATTATTCAAATAAGATGCATATTATTATATTTATAAGGTATTAAACCAATTAAAATTTAATCAACATTTTATAGATATTATTAAATTATATAATGATATGAAAGAACCATAAAAATAGCCTTCTTATATTTTTTTCATTGTAAGGTTTTATCAAATAAAATATGAATTTATATTTAACATATAGTTGGTGTAATTTTTTTTACAAATGTTTTAATTTTTAAAGATTTAGTTTAGGTTTAGATTCTAGGGGTTTAAATTTAAGGGCCTTAGTTAGAATTTAAGATATAGTTTAGGGTTTATGGGTTGTGATTAAAATGTAAGATTTAGATGTTAACGTTTAGGTTTTAAGATAATACGGTTATGAATTTAGGTTTTAACCTATAAAATTTAAATTCTAACCACAACCACTAAATTCTAAATCCCTAAACCTAAACACTAAACTATAAATTGGATACCTAAATCCTAAGACAAAGACACTAGTAGAAATGACAAATTTCATGTCCCTTTTCGGTGTCTCTTTTTATGCTCTAACATTAAAAAATCAAAATTTAAACTATAACCTTAAATATTAAATCTTAAATCCTAAAAATTACAAGATACCCTAAATCCTAAAAATTACTTATAATTTCTATTCTACGGGGAAACGCTTTTTTTCATCACAGAATAATTACATATAAAATATTATCGTGCCTTTTCAATTGATGTATTATTTTGTCCTTGTCAATTGTCATGGAAATTTTAATATTATATGTTTTCTTATCATGGAAATTTTAGTATTATATATATTCTTTCAAAAAAAAATAATATTATATATTTTAAAAACCACAGAAATACTTCTCAAAGAATACTTTAAAAGTAATCCACCCATATAATTTTGTTTTCTATTTATTGTAATTCACATTGACGAAAAGCACGTTTAACGTTGTTCAATTGATGACATTTCGATGCATGTGTTCTATATTAAGGAACGAATCTATTAATGTGTCTTTTAGGTCACATGACTATAAGTCATTAAAAAGGTCATGTATTTTCACTATACTTTTTCAGTTTACTCCTCTTAAACTTCGGCTTCTTTTCCCTCAATTTTTTTCTCCTACGCCACGCATATAATTGTTTTTATAATTAACCAGTGAACTACCAAGTTTAGATTATTTAATTCAATTCTAAAGCTATGTCTACATTTATAGATATAAGTGTTTATATAGAGTGAAATATGCACGCACACGTGTTGGCTCTTAAAATGGGATTATATATATTATCAAACAAATAAATTAGGTGGAAATTTTGAAGATATAAAGTTGAATAATGCTCACCAATAATTGAATTCGTAGCAAGTGAGACAAGTTGTAAAGAGAAGAAAGAAAGGGGGAAAAGTTGAATAATGTATCCTCCTTTGTGTATAGGGATTGCAGTAAAAACGAGGTAGAGATTGTATTATTCATCTCTATTTTGTAATTTCATGTTGTCAGATAACACCTATAATATGTCTATAAATGTCATATTTACCTTTTTTTCGTATGTAATTTATAAAATATTTATAAAATTGTTATATTTTTAGTATTTCAGCTCTTAAGAGTTTCATAATTGATCCTCAATGTCTTCACGCTTGACAACTCCTCCATAGTAAGCAATGCCTGAGACTAGAATACTGGAGCCCTACACGGTCAGGAACTACAATGTCTCGCAGAACCACTGTTAACTCACGTGATTGGACCACAAAGCATATTTCTTAGGAACTGTGCTACTAACCTTGTTAACCCTCAATAATTGTCACTAGGCTTACTCCATCCCACTAGCAAACCAGAGGTTATAAATACTCTCGAGAATAAGAGAAAATGAAAAGGCCAAACAAAGTAAATTACCATTCTTATTTTTGTTTTCTCCAACCATTATACTATGTGTGACTCTTCGCCTCAAATAAATCGGAATGAATCGTCTGAATCTGTCACATACTGTATTGATTTTCTTCTCCGCCTCCTTGAGACTGATTTCTGTGGTACAGTGTGTAATCACTCATTTTTACTTAAATATATTAATATTGCATGTATATTTATTATATGAATGTTACTAATATAAAGTGTGTGCATGTATAAGCTACGTATACGTATTAGGGGCGTATGTATGTCACGTATGTATCTAGGGTATAAGCGTATGTAGATGTCATGTTAATTATACATATGATTATACGTACGTATACTAGAATATTATTAATTAATGATCGTATAATATAAAGTATATATTTTCGTATGTACATGTATGCTATTATTATTATTATTATTATTATTATTGGGGTGACTAAATGAAAAATTAAATATATATATTAAACCCAAGTAAAAAGTCCGAGTCCAATTACAAAATCCAATTACAAAGCCCGTTTGGTCCAATTAAATCCTATCTAATTACAATGCGCAAAACACTATGGGCGTTGGATCAAGATCGATCCAACGGCCACGATGCAACGAAGGTCAAAAATATCCGCGGTAGCGTACTCGCACGTATGGACCGTTCGAGTGCCACGCGCGCCCGTGTGTCCACGCGCGGACGCTTTATTATCCCACGCCGCGTAAGATCTACGCGTTCGACTCCTCATTGCGGTGCTCCACGTGGCGAAATCGCCGTTTCATCGGATCGAGGCTTCATCCAGCCGATCATTCTTCAAGCCATCTCGGCCGTTAGATCGGATCCGATCTAACGGCCGAAATTGCGTCGCCTCTGCGAGAATAGCCACCGCCACCGCGCCCGATATTCAGTCCCAGCGTTGATTATGCTAAAGACAACAAGCAAATGTCGATCTGGAAAAGAAGATACAAGTTGCAACCAAAATACAGAGACAAAGATATATATGAAACGGGGTCACATTGTAACGGATAGTTTTTTGGGAGGAGCAAGCAAAAAAAAAAAGAGAGAGTAATAACACAAAAAAAAGAAAGCTTGTAAAACCGAAAACTTGTAACCACCAAGATAATCAAAAAGCGATCCAGTGGGTAATTTTTTTGTCTCTTTTTTTTTTTACTGTTTTTCATTGCATGTACATACGAAAAAAAAAAAAAAAAGAAAACAAGTAAAGAAGTCTTACTGGCTTTGTCCGTGGGTCTTCCCTTCCTCTCTGTGACAAGCCTTTCGGCTTCTACAAGCCGATCCCCGTGAACAAAGGGAGGAAGACCCTTTGTGGTCTCGTTTTGGTCTAAAGAAAATATATTTTTTTGGTTCGTATTTCTTAGATCTAAGGTAAATAAAGGGGATCCTCTGAATCCAACCGTGGATTCATGTTGAGGACGCGACAAGAGGAAGGTTTTGGTGTATTTTGGGAGTCCACCGGCCCGGGTTAGCGGCGGCGGCGGAAAAAATACGGCGGCCGACCACGGGATTTCGGGTTTCTCAAGAACACTTGAGAGAAAAAGATGAACTCGTTATTTGAAATCAAGAACAAAACTGAAAATGAAAGAAATGAGGGGAAAATGGGTTTCGGTCTAAAAATGGCCCTTTTATAGTTATTATTATTTTTGAAATGGGTAAATTACACACTTAATCCCACCGCGTTTTCAATATTTTCATTTTTGTCTTGCCGCATGGTATAATCACACCCCATCCCCCTGGTTTTTTCAAAAGATTACAATTTAGTCCCTAAATTACACCGAATCGGTTTCTAAATGGGAAAATTACGCCTTAACCATCCCGTGTTTTTGAATTTTTCACTTTGGGTCCGCCCTTGGTCCAATTACTGATTCTGGTCCTTTTAGGTTTTGTTTGTTTCGCAATTTCGTCCCCCAAATTACATATTATTGCCCTTTAATTTCGCCACTAACTTTCGTTTTCCTTTCATTTCACCTGTTTTCTTTGTAAATATTATTGTTCGTATTATAATCGTACATGTTGATATTATTTTATTTTATGTCCTCGTATATGATTCGTATTTTTCATGTTTTTATGTATATATGTGTTAAATATGATATTTATGTTTTTATCCGCTATTCAGTATCAAGCATGTTATGTTTTAGTTAATTCGCATACATGGCATATTTAGTATTTTGATATGTGTATGTGCTTTCTTATTTTTAGGGCTACATGTTAGTATATTCACCCTTTTTGTACAACATGTGGACCCGTATATGTTGAAATATGTTTTATTACCAGTATGCATGTCTCTTTTTTTTAATACTTGTTCGTATATATGTACTTATTCCTGCCTTGTTATTTTGACGTATGATAGTTTTTTTATATCTACTATTTAGAATAATATGTATATATATACATGTTCTAGTCTAAAATATCATCCATGTTAAATTAGTATTTTGGTATGTCAATTTTTATTATATTTAAATGTTTTGTCATGTTTTACGTTTTTGCCACTAAGATTGCACATCGAGATATAACTTGTTAATGCGGTGTCCTTTTATCCGAGCGTAAACGGGGCGATATCAAGCGTAGTGATAGTGGTTGGCGTTTATTCTCGGATAACGGGACCCTTAAAATATATTCGCAATTACGACCAAAATTTAAGATAATCGTCACTTTAATCAAAAAAAAATCCAATATTAATAAAGCGGTAATTATTAAAGTACCAGTTTTTTAAGCGGTGTGGGGTGCTAATCCTTCCCCATCCGTAACCGACTCCCGAACCCCGTCTTTTGAATCTCGGTTTTGTGGTGTCCGCCTACCTAAGTGGCGGTGGCGGCGACTCCATTTTATAAGGTTTTTTTGTAAACCCCACGGAATAAATATTTTATAACCAAAAAATCCTTCGAAAACACAATCGTTTTTATTTTAGCGATGAAAATTAAAAGGGACATCGCTACAGATGGCGACTCCGCTGGGGACATTTTTGTTTTTCAAAAACAAATGAGAGTCAAGCTTTTAAAATAATTACCGCTTTACTAATATTGGAAATTCCGGATTAAAGTGACTATTAAATTAACATTCGGTCATAATTGCGCGTTTATTTTAACGCATTTAAAATATGGCATATAAACCCGTCTTTTTTTAAGTGGGGGGAAAACGCTAATGCTTTCGTGGAGATATCGTTCTTCCGTATGGGCCTAGCAAGTACCTTCGGGGCTCGAGTACCTTATGCTTTCGTAAGGATATCGTTCCTTCGTACGGGCATAAGCGAATGGGTCCCCCTGAATTGAACCCGGTTGAAAGAAGCCTATAATGGGTGATGATCGGGGGCCTTGCTACCCTTAGTAGGGGACAGCAAGGACAATTCGGGTACCTCCTAGCACCAACACTGCATGTAGAGAACATAGAAACCCACCCTGTTAGAGCCATGCGGATAACCTTAGGTGTTTTGGACTAGATAAATAGGTCGTTTTGTTTATTTACCTTATTTAATTTGTCCTTTTATTTATGTATTTATTATTTTTATCCTAAGTACTACCTCATTTTTTTGTGTTTTATTTTATTTTTACACATATTTTTTGCATTATCATTGCATCCACATTACATAGAGGCGTTGATTCAAGTGGTTTGCCCGATTAGAAAATCTTTCATCATGGAAAAAGGTGTCTTAGGAAGGACAACATCGATCCGATCCACGTGACATCGGTTAGAGATTACTCAACAGATCCGACGTAACAATTTGCGAACGAGCGTGTAGTGCCAAAGTATACACATGAGACCACGATGGTGGACATATACGACGAGTTGCAAAGCGTGTGAATGACTTAACTATCAAGTCGCGGCTCTCCGACCTTTCGTAACCCCGACATAGAAGAAGCACCAAGGTTTATCAAGTTGCTCGGAGTCAGCGAGGAGCTAGGAGGTAGAGCTAGGGATTATATGTAGAACTTTATTTTGTAATTAAGACTTTGTAATAGACTCTTTTTGTAATAGGGACTCATTTTGTAATATGGATCTTTTTGTAATCTGGACCCTTTAATTCCCATGAAAGTCGTTCGAAAGGGTGATTACCAGTGAATTAACGCTTTATTTGCATTCATGTTGCATATCATGACATGGTGTTGATTCAAGAACAATTCATTAAAAGGCTTTCAAAATAGAAAAAGTCTGCTTTGCCGGAACGATAATATTACAATATCAAAGTTAGGCCGAGCAAAGACCAATCGCGAAAAGAGAGGCGGTGCGACAATAAGGCACGTGCGACGCAGAAGATTTAGTCAGGGCCGCAGAACCCTAATTTTAAATCTTCACATTTGACCATTTTTAAAATTCTCAGATTTTAATTTAACTCAAAAAAAAGGAAAAATTAAAAATATTATTATTTTGCTTTGAAATTTCTTCTCTCATAAAACTTTCAGAATAATAATAATAACAAAAAGAAGCCTAAAAGTTTCATTTTTAAGTAAGTTAAAATTTTTGATAATAAAAATAGGGAAATTTTTAAACCAAATGATCTTTGAGAATTTTAATTTAAAGTCTAAAATTTTTTAAAGTACTCCCTTAGGACCGATAGAATCCATCCCTGTTTAGACGTATTATTCGTTTGCACCCAGAAAAGATCTTATATGCATTATGCCTGCACTTGTTGATGTTATTTTTAGAAGCCATAAAAAAATAAAGATCATGACGTCACGAGTCCATAGAATAAGAAGAGAAGATGAAGTCATCCATCATCCTGAAGATGACGTCGAGACGTGGAGCACAGTTTTGCTTCCCGGGTTAAGATCTCCAGAAGGAAACTAACTGTCACCTGTAATTCATTATTAGTTTCTTGCAACCAGACATTTTTCTACTGATTGAAAGCCTTTTAAGGACTGTTCGAGAATCAACACCGCATTTGCATTCATGCATTGCATTGCATTACATTACATTGCATTGCATTACATTGTACAATCATGACATATTTTACACCTTGCATAAAATTTTTGAGGGTAATCCAAAGAACAATTAGAGTTTTATCGTGAATAAAAGAATTGAACACACTCAAAAATCAAGATTCGAAAGCGATTAAAAGATGGACTCGAGAGAAAAAGAGAGAAAAAGAAGTTTGATGCCTTTAATACAAGAAAACTCTGTTTGAGCCTCGATTTGGTCGTTCCTCTGGATTCCAAAGATTTCCAAGATGCCCCAAGATTCGTGTGACCATATTCTCTAAAAAAGATAGGGGCTACATTGAAAAAATTACCGATCCACTACTTACCCGACAGTCTAGCAGGACCTACCGTGATATGATATACTTTGGACCCAGCAAGAAGTCGTCGGTATCTCCGTGGTACGAAGATGAAACCTGATTAAAGCTTCAAGGAATGTGCTTTGAGGTGTATGTGTTTAGCGACCCAAGTGCAGCCTCTCGTAGATGAAGAGGAAAGTGAATTCCATGTCATCTTTCTTATTTCTTCTTTAATAAGATGCTCGGGAAAATGAAAGCCAGCTTTGAGGACTTCATGACAATCGAGAAATCGAACATGCACTCAGGGGACCTAAGTTTAAAGACCAGACCTGCCTAGGAGCGAAAGAAAAAAGAGAGATAAATGGGTACCACTTTCAAAACATTGAGGCGCTGGGGCATGACACTAAGAAATTTGGGGTCGTTAATAGAAAAATTAAGAAGGCTGGTTGACGAGGAGTCATGACGAGAGAGTTGATCCATCAGTGGAAAAACAAGAGAAGAGGCAAGCCTATACTACCTTGGAAGGGGCGAGAATGAGTTAGCACCACGGAGATAATCCAAAGGTCCCTATGGTTTTCTCATCATTTCACAAAGAAATTCTCAACAAAAAAATCATTGTTTATTAGAATTAAAAATCACATTTCCATTTAGAAAAGCATTTTTACATTCTTGATTCTTTAAACATTTCATTTTTATGGGGTAGTTTTCCCATATGCATATACACACATTTTTGAATGGACATATGTATATATCATTTCTATACCAAGTCCTCGAATTTTGAATGCAACAGTATATTTGCTTCAGATCCAAAGATCAACTCTAAGTTGCATATATTTAGAAGAGATTGAATGTTGTGGTGATACTGTAAATGTGAGTATCTGCTAGTTTACTTAGGCCAACAGAGGAACAAAGATGAGTGTTTAGACAATGGGCAATTCCCATTTTAAGAATTTATCTTCTCAGGCACTTGTCGTTTTAGATCCTTGAAACGAAAGTTGACCCTAAACCTCTACCCCCTGAAGGCATTCTCATGACATTTGTGAATATGACAACGAATAGTGTTCTTTTACTTTACCGTAAGACACGGATGAGTCCGCATGATTGGATACGAAGATCGAGAAAATCACCGTAAGAACGTGGTTGAAAACATGGATATGTCCAAACGAAAAACCAAAAAAAGATCAGAAGGCCGAAGCAATCCAGATCGAGTAAATATCAGAAGAACTGCAGAGAGGCAATTAACTCCGAGCGGAAGATCGCATCAATACCTAGTATAGATCCGTGTTGATTCGAGGATACATTCATAGACTCGAATAAGAAGAAAGAGATTCAATGCTAAAAACCCAGAGTGAGAATAAAAAAAAAAAAGAAAAAAAAAAAAAAAAAGAATACAGTCTATGTTTCACACACAGATCAAACAATACAAGAACGAGACTTCAACTATGAGCAAGAGATGTAAGAATCCACATTTCAAGTAAACATCGTTTTGAAAATTAGTATAGAAGCTCGAATTGAAGCCAAGTCAAGACAAGTCGGCCCAAGATCGCCAAAAAGGAAATGACCTCTAGGGTGAAAAACCCAAAAATGGGCAGTCTAGAATGATCCTGAAAATGAAGAAAAAGAGTAGTCTACGAGCTCTCTGCATCAATATCCAGCCAAAATACATTGATCCGAAGGTACAAAAGAAGGAAGTGACCTCTAGGGTGAAAACCCAAAAATGGGCAATCTAGAGCGATCCAAGAGAAAAAAAGTGAAAAGAAAAAAGAGAAAAAAGAAAAAGCAGAATAACATTTCATCTGGGCGTGCCAATCACAAGAATTCCCAGAAATGTATTCGTAGTCCTTCAAGAAATCTTAGTTCCGAGGAGTTCTGGAGGATCAAACATTATTGGACAGAAAACGAACATCAGTATATAGCCAGAATGCAAGGCAGCATACAGTAAAAAGAAAGGAAATGAACTCTAGGGTGAAAACCCGAAAACGGGCAGTCTAGAGTGATAAAAAAAGGAATAATGGGCATATCCAAGTTACACAAGTACAAAAATACTGTTTCACTTAACCATAAACCAAAGGCCTACATTACAAGCCCCAAAGACCATTCTGGTCATCCATAGATATCCAAGTTGAATGAGAATGTCTTTAGATTTCATTCCGCCTATAAGGGTTAACTTTTCTTCAAGGAACGTCAAACTCCGAAGTGCTTGATCGACACCCAAATGAGGGAAGGATGGGGCATGGTGAGATAGTGAGATTAAGAGAGCCACCTTAAACGGGGTAGAAACTAGGTAGGGTTGTTCCTCTCAAAAGCCTATTAGACCAGAAGAAACTATACATTGGCATATATCTCCACAATGGTCAAGATCTTCTAAATATGCGCTTCATTAGAGTTGGTCTCTGGCAACTTGAAACAGATGCGCTATGGTGTTTGATATTTCGGGGCAAACATGTTTTAAAAAGGTTGACATTTTCTCCCAAAGTTATGATGTTTACCATTTGTTCCAAACAATGTTTTCAAAATGTCCAAGTTGTGATTTTCGAAATGACTGTTATCTTTTCAAACAATCATTATTTTTTTTTGAAATATACACAAGTAAATTACCTTTTACTTTACTTTAAAAATGAATGATGATGAGATTTAAAGCATAGGGACCGAGAGTTAGTTCCCGTCGAAATGCTACGAGAAGATCAAGGAAGAGCTTAAGGGATGGAAGCATCTTGGCCCACCCTGGTGACTAGAAATAGATCAAGGCTCTATATGATAGGCCAGAAAATTCAAAGCAGTGGAGCCCGTGGTTGAATGGGGCAACGCCAAGCCAAGAAGATGACAAGGGTTCATATAAGAATAATATAAGAACCAGACGATCATTTATGATGGCGGGTGATAACTCTAAAGACAAGAAAGCCTTTCGCACAAAAAGTACCTGACAAATGCTCCAATTTTAGTCGCACGAAAGGCACAGTCGACCACTAAAACGATCTTCGAGAATTCAATGGGATGTGTCTTTGGGGCAACACGATGAGTCAAGAAAAAGGAGCAGGCCATCTACTACCTAAGCGAAAATCAATGATTGCGAAACACGGTACCCGCCAAAGCTGAAGGCGTGTTGTGCTCTAGTTTGGGCTACCAAGCGGCTCGAGACAAGACATGTTGTACCATACTACCTGTTGATATCCAAGCTAGACCCATTAAAGTTCCTAATGGAAGCGCCAAAGACTAACGGGAAGGATGGCTCGATGGCGATTCTCTTATCCGAATTCGACATCGTATATGTTAATCAAAAAGCCGTAAAGGGAGTGCCGTAGCGGACTTCCTAGCTAGTCGTGCTTGGATGACTATGAGACATTGAACTTTAATTTCCCGGATGAAGACTTGATGTGCATTACAACCGAAGAAGAGATTTGGATGATAAGTCATGGAAACTTTACTTGATGGAGCCTCCAACCCCGGACATGGGATAGGGGCGTGCTAATTTCACCGAGGACGTCTATTATCCTTTCACCAGAGATTGGAATTCTTCGCACAAACAATATAGCTGAATACGAAGCTTGCATCATGGGACTAAACTCAGCCATCGAGAGAAAGGTTAAGGAACTTCGAGTGTTCGGAGATTCGTCCTAGTCATTTACCAATTGCGCGGGGTGGGAAACTAGAGACCCGGTTGGTCAAATATCACAAATTAATCCAAGAGCTCGTCAAAGAGTTCGAAAAGGTCAACTTCAATTACCTACCCCGAGAAGAAAATCGGATGGCGGATCATTGGCAACCTTGGCGTCCATGTTTAAAACAAACACACAGGCGAAAATGAGACCCATTGAGATGCGAGACGTTTGAAAAGCCTGCTCATTGTTGTAATGTGCGGGGAAGAGATTGACGAAATCCATGGTACTATGATATCCTGCAATATGTCAAGCTTCAAAGTATCCGAGAAAGGGCAAACGACAATGACAAAAAAAAGCGCTGGAAAAATGGCAACGAAATATGTCCTAGATGGGGAGATCCTATATAGGAAAAGTCATGATCAAACATTGCTAAGATGTGTGGATGCCCGGAGGCGAAGGAAATCTTAGCCAAGTACATGACGGGATCTGTGGAACGACGCCAACGGGTTGTCTATAGCCCAAAAATTATGAGATACGGTTATTTCGGTTGACCATGGAAGGAGATTGCATCGATTACGCCAGAAATGCCACAAATGCCAAATTTATGCGACAAAATTCATGCACCCCATCGCCTCTACACACCATGAATTCTCCGTGGCCTTTCGCAGCATGGGGCATGGGCGTCATCGGGCAAATCCATCCGAAAGCCTCCAACGGACACCGTTTCATTTTGGTCGCCATAGACTACTTCACTAAGTGGGTAGGCAGCGTCTTACGCCAATATCACCAGGACTACAGTTTGTAAGTTCTTAAAGAAGGAAATTATTTGTCGATACGGATTGCGAGAGAGGATCATCACCGACAATGCTTCCAATCAACAACGAGAATGATAAAGGACGTGTGCACTCAATTCAAGATAACACACCATAATTCCACAGATCTATCGTCCTAAAATGAATGGAGCGAAGGGAAGCGGCAAACAAAAATATAAAGAAGATAATAGCGAAAAACTATGGATACCTACAAGGATTGGCATGAGAAGTTGCCTTTTGCCCTTTTCGCCTATAGGGCGTCCATTCGCACATCAACGGGGGCAACGCCTATTCCTTGGTGTATGGTATCGACGCGTACTCCCAATTGAGGTAGAGATTCCCTCAGTCTTAAACGGTAAAACTGGAAGAAGCTGAATGGATGCAGGGCGGACTCGACCAGCTAAATCTCATTGACGAAAAAGACTAAAAGCCATTTGTCATGGTCGGATGTACCAAAAAGCGATGGTTCAAAGCTTACAACAAAAAGATGCGCCCAAGAGAATTCAAAGAAGGGGATCTGGTACTCAAGAGAATCCTCTCAATCCGAAAAAGATCCTCGAGGAAAATGGATGCCCAATTGGGAAGGACCATACGTCGTAAAGAAGGCCTTCTCGGGAGGAGCCACGATCCTAACAGAAATGGACGGGGGCGAGCTGAAAAATCCCGTAAATTCTGATGCCATCAAGAAATACTATCTCTAAAAAAATGGAGAGCTCGGGATGAAAACCCCGAAATCAAGGCGTCTTGAAGCAAAGGAAGGACTCGAGTTGAAAACCCGCAAAGGGCGGCTCGGGTAAGTTGAAAAGTTAAATATCCGAGGAGAAGGGTATCCCCATGAGCATCATGAAGAGGAAGCTTCAGAAAAAAATTTCTACACCATTGACGAGGATCATATATCATTCATATCGAAGATAATGAGAGATCTTGTGTTTAACTTATACGTGTCATACCTTTCTTTCTAAGATATCTCAAAGCCCTTAATCCTAATAAAACCGTGTTTTGAGCATTCATTCCTAGCCTCCTTGTCAATTTCAATCGGATAAGATAACATAGGCTTATAATGAAACAAGATATTTCAAGCATTACTATGATTTAACCTTGAAAATTGCGGGTAATCAAAGGAAACGGTTAACTCCGTCCTTTAAGTTCCCTAAATGGTCATCGATCGGGAAGGCGGGAAGCTTCAAACAACCTGATAGGATAACCGATGGCACATGTCCTATCTATTCAAGAAAAGCGTCACGAGATAACAAAAGAAATCTCCAGGTGAAAACCGTAAGGGCACCCCTTAAAAAAATCTCTCTAAAGTGAAAACCCGAAGGGCGCTTTAAAATTCAAGTCGAATTGAAAAAGAGAAAGATCGAGACGGTTGAACTTGGCGGTGAAGAAGGGTATCGATGCCCGTAACAAAGGAGAAAGCGAACGGCAAAAGGACCAAAACAAACCCACCATGATATTGAAGCTCATGCATCATGAATAGTCGACATCACTAGGATTAGGAGCATGTCAATTCATTCATTTGTCATAGCATTTTGTTTTCATCTCGGTATTTGCAGATCCAAAGAGACATCAAGGGTCATCACGATGTGAGTCCCAAATGAGGAGACAATGTTTTTACATAAAGGCACATGTTTTCAAGCTCGGAGAGAGGTTCTATATAGGAAGAACTCTCCTCTCCGAGGCTTCGAAAGAAAGTTCTATATAGGAAGGACTGACTCTCTAGGGTGAAGACTTCATGATTCTATATAGGAAGAACTCCCGATCAAAGAAATTCACCCATGACACGCAAGATTATATAGGAGATCCTGCTATGTCAAAAGCAAATAGTCTTATATAGGAAAGACTCTGAGCTCCATTGTCTTAGGGTGAAGGGTTACGTGGTCGAAAAGAACCTGCAGCTCCGAGATTCCAGACGCCAAAAAGTTCTATATAGGAGGAACCGATGGCTCCAAGGTGAAGACTCACGATTCTATATAGGAAGAACTCCCAAATCAAAGCAATTCACCTATGACACAGGGGTTATATAGGAAGCTGTTGTGTCAAAAGCAAAGAGTCTTATATAGGAAAGACTACGAGCTCCATTGTCTTAGGGTGAAGGGTTACGTGGTCGAAAAGAACTGCAGTTCGAGAGACTTGAGACGTCAAGAGTTCTATATAGGAAGAACTTACGAGCCCAAAGATTCAGCCAAGGAAGAACGGAGATGTCCAAAAGAATTCATTTTTCCAAAGCTACAATGAGAGTGAAGGGTTACAGGTCAAAAAGAGCACAGTAGCTCTAAGATCGGAAGGTGACGAAGCTCTATATAGGAAGAACTTGCGAGCCCAAGATTCAGCCAAGGAGAACGGAGATGTCCAAAAGAATTCGTTTTTCCAAAGCTACAAGCAGGAAGTCGATAAAAATCGAGCGCGAAGGGTTCAATGTCGAAAGAGCACAGTAGCTCCAAGTTCGGAAGGTGACGAAGTTCTATATAGGAAGAACTTACGAGCCCAAGATTCGCCAAGGAAGAGCGGAAATGTCCAAAAAAATTCGTTTTTCCGAGGCTACAAACAGGGAAGTCTGATAAAATGAGTGCTTATGAATCTTTGCTTTGTTTCCCATTTCATGAGAACAAGCAAAGATGGGCAACTGTAATCACTCATTTTTACTTAAATATATTAATATTGCATGTATATTTATTATATGAATGTTACTAATATAAAGTGTGTGCATGTATAAGCTACGTATACGTATTAGGGGCGTATGTATGTCACGTATGTATCTAGGGTATAAGCGTATGTAGATGTCATGTTAATTATACATATGATTATACGTACGTATACTAGAATATTATTAATTAATGATCGTATAATATAAAGCATATATTTTCGTATGTACATGTACAGCTATTATAATTATTATTATTATTATTGGGCTGACTAAATGAAAAATTAAATATATATATTAAACCCAAGTAAAAAGTCTGAGTCCAATTACAAAGCCCGTTTGGCCCAATTCTGAATCCTATCTAATTACAATGTGCAGGTCACTATGGGCCGTTGGATCAAGATCTGATCCAACGGCCACGATGCAATGAAGGTCAAAAATATCTGCCAGGCGCGTACTCCACACGTATGGACCGTTCAAGTGCCACGCGCGGACGCTTTATTATCCCACGCGCGCGTAAGATCTACGCGTTCTGACTCCTCGACTGCGGTGCTCCACGTGGCGAAATCTGAAGCCGTTTCATCAGATCGAGGCTTCATCCAGGCCGATCGTTCTTCAAGCCATCTCGACCGTTAGATCGATCCGATCTAACGCCAAAATTGCGTCGGCCTCGGGCGAAATAGCCACACCGCCACCGCGCCGATATTCATCCCAGCGTTCGATTATGCCAAAGACAACAAGCAAATGTCGATCCGGAAAAGAAGATACAAGTTGCAACCAAAATACGAGACAAAGTGATATATATGAAACGGGTCATTTGTAACGGATAGTTTTTTGGGAGGAGCAAGCAAGAAAAAAAAAGAGAGTAATAACACAAAAAAAAAAATGAAAGCTTGTAAAACCATAAACTTGTAACAGTCAAGATAATCAAAAAGCAAATCCAGTGGTAATTTTTTTGTCTCTTTTTTTTCTTACATGTTTTCATTGCATGTACATACGAGAAAAAAAAAAAAAAAAAACAAGTAAAGAAGTCTTACTGGCTTTGTCCGTGGGTCTTCCCTTCCTCTCGTGACAAAGCCTTTCGGCTTCTAAAGCCGATCCGTGAACAAAGGGAGGGAAGACCCTTTGTGGTCTCGTTTTGGTCTAAAGAAAATATACTTTTGGGTTCGTATTTCTTAGATCTAAGGTAAATAAAGGGGATCCTCTGAATCCAACCGTGGATTCATGTTGAGGGACGACAAGAGGAAGGTTTTGGTGTATTTTGGGAGTCCACCGCGCCGGTTAGCGCGGCGGCGGCGGGCGGAGAATACGGCCGGCGGCCGCCGGATTCGGGTTTCTCAAGAACACTTGAGAGAAAAAGATGAACTAGTTATTTGGAAATCAAGAACAAAATCAAAATGAAAGAAATGAGGGGAAAAAATGGGTTTCGGTCTAAAAATGGCCCTTTTTATAGTTATTATTATTTTTGAAATGGGTAAATTACACACTTAATCCCACCGTTTTTTCAATATTTTCATTTTTGTCTTGCCGCGTGGTATAATCACAAATTGATCCCCCGGGTTTTCAAAAGATTACAATTTAGTCCCTAAATTACACCGAATCGGTTTCTAAATGGGAAAATTACGCCTAACCATCCCGCGTTTTGAATTTTTCACTTTGGGTCCGCCCCTTGGTCCAATTACGATTCTGTCCTTTTAGGTTTTGTTTGTTTCGCAATTTCGTCCCCAAATTACATATTATTGCCCTTTAATTTCTCGCCACTAACTTTCGTTTTCCTTTCATTTCATCCTGCTTTCTTTGTAAATATTATTGTTCGTATTATAATCGTACATGTTGATATTATTTTATTTTATGTCCTCGTATATGATTAAGTATTTCATGTTTTTATGTATATATGTGTTAAATATGATATTTATGTTTTTATCCTATTATTCGTATCAAGCATGTTATGTTTTAGTTAATTAAATACGGCATATTTAGTATTTTGATATGTGTATGTGCTTTCTTATTTTTAGGGCTACATGTTAGTATATTCACCCTTTTGTACAACATGTGGACCCGTATATGTTGAAATATGTTTTATTACCAAGTATGCATGTCTCTTTTTTTTAATACTTGTTCGTATATATGTACTTATTCCCGCCTTGTTATTTTGACGTATGATAGTTTTTTTTATCTACTATTTAGAATAATATGTATATATATACATGTTCTAGTCTAAAATATCATCCATGTTAAATTAGTATTTTGGTATGTCAATTTTTATTATATTTAAATGTTTTGTCATGTTTTACGTTTTTGCCACTAAGATTGCACATCGAGATATAACTTGTTAATCGGTGTCCTTTTATCCGAGCGGGGCGGGCCAAGATTGTAGTGATAGTGGTTGAGCGTTTATTCTCGGATAACGGGACCCTTAAAATATATTCGCAATTACGACCGAAATTTAAGATAATCGTCACTTTAATCCGGAAAATCCAATATTAATAAAGCGGTAATTATTAAAGTACCAGTTTTTGGGCGGTGTGGGGGTGCTAATCCTTCCCCATCAGTAACCGACTCCCGAACCCTGTCTTTTGAATCTCTGGTTTTGTGGTGTCCGGCCTACCTAAGTGGCCGGTGGCGACTCCATTTTATAAGGTTTTTTTTGTAAACCCCACGGAATAAATATTTTATAACCAAAAAATCCTTCGAAAACACAATCGTTTTTATTTTAGCGATGAAAATTAAAAGGGACATCGCTACACAGTGTACTCCCACCATCTCTCTGTTCTCCTTTGTTTTCTCCATGTACAGCCAGCCCTTGCTCAAAAAATAAAAGAAATAATTGTATTGACGGTATCCCCAACAACATGTGGCTGTCATTTTCCCATTTTTCAAGCTAAAAAAAAATCCAGGCTGTTTGCAAAAAGGAGGGACGTAGGAGTAGGACCCCATCATCATCTTTCACCAAATTTCCTGCAGTGCAGGAGCAGCAGGCATATGGATCAAACGTAGCTATATTACACAAACAAGGCATCCGTGTACATGTGAACCCTGGGAATGGTGGGTCTACGTGATGCAGTGATGGGCAGTAAAAGCTCTTTCAGCCCCCCCTCTTTACCACAATGTCTCATTTCGAACCTTTGGAAAAGAGCCAATGCTTGAGACAAACCAGCATTAACAACCCACCTTCCCCCCTGCAACTGCAATGCCCCTATTACCATCTAGATATGTCCATGACCGGACCGGGTTGATCTCGGGTTAGGTTCATATATATGATATGAACATCATAAATGTTTGTTCAAGTCCGATGGAATTTATTATACGAATCTCAAATTTTGTCTAAATACGTCTATGTTTGTAAATTACTAACTCAAACTCATTTGCAGTTCATTTTTTTGGGTACATATTGTTTTGTTCATCTTTAAAACTAAAGAATCAATGGTATTCGCAATGCTTTTTTTTTCTTTTCTGGTTAAAATATTGAGAAATGATGTGTTATTAATTGCAAAGGTACAAGATGGCAAATAACATTGGAAAACAAGCCAAGAAGAGTCAACATGAAAAGGACGGAGCATTAAACAACAAAATAATAAATTTGAAAAGTAATAAATATAGATAATTTTACAAGTGTATGGAATCGGTGAGGCTTGCAAGGGGATGTATGGCTAAATCCTAAACCCTAATCTCTAAACCCTAAATCTTAACTCTAGCCCTTAAATTCTAATCATTACCCTTAAATTGTAAATCCTTACACCTAAACCCATAAACATTATATTAGAGTATGCTCAAAGACCAATCATAAGATGATTATAAATGATATTTATTTTTACCTTGTTTATTCATAATTAGGTATTGCCATTTTTATTTTCAGTTACAAGTCTGCGTGCGTAAATAAACTGAATTATAATAAAATCCTTAGAATAATATAGTTATTCTTAAATGTCCTTAGTCGAGTATTGTAGGCGTGAACAACAATAATGCATTAAGACTAATATGTAGTTGATTGATGACAAAGTGTTGTCATTGACATGGAGATGTCAAAATCAATACATAAGTATGTGTTAGAGAACAACATACTGGACTGACCCGCTACGAGCATGTTTCTTGGATTATTATGTGACAGTTACAACATTACTCATAATGATAACTACATGTATGATCCTCAGACTTGAGATCATCATTATTTCAACATCGTGAGCAACATATTTTGATACAGTCAAACGTGTGTTGTAACTAACTACACTATAAAGACTGATATTGGATATGTCACAATCTATGTAGTGGGATATGGTTGATCAAGGTAGGATTTGTCCCTCATACATAATAGGAGTAATATCGCAGACCACTTGATTGAGTGAGACTAGAAATGCATGGCGATGCTCAAATAAGTTGATATGAGATATCATAGTTATTCGTTTATAATAGTCTACTCAAGATATCAAGAAATATTAGATGGAGTATACAAGTGTGACTATTCCATGACTTGTGTCCAATCTAGATATAAGGGCAAAAGGATGTAATACATGAAAAGAGTTAATCACAAAGAGGTTATGTCAAATCGTGATTTCTTGTAACTTAGGTGACAATGACATATTGCTAGATGTCACTCATTGTTTATAATATTAGAAATGTTCTAATATTTACTACAAACGTTACATGAACCTACAGGGTCACACCCACAGTTAAAATGAGCATATATGAAACGAATTATATATGTACAAATTTGTTGTACACGAATTTAGTTAAATTAATATATATTTGATATATATATATATATAATTTAACTATAGGATAAATATTAAAAGAAAAATAATTATTATAATTATGACTCTTTAATATATATAAATAATATAATTCAATTTAAATCAATATATATATTGAAATCCTAATTAAGTTGAATTGATATTATATATATTTAATATATATATTTATTGAAATCCTAATTAAGTTGAATTGAGATTATATATATTTAATATATAAATATTGAAATCCTAGTTAAGTTGAAATTCTAATATGAGTTGAGTTAGGATTTCAAAAGCTATATAAAGGCACGAGACATCTAGCAGTCATGAATGCCTTTTTGGGAAAAACCTTCTAAATAGTTTAGAGAGTTTTTATATGCTCGTTCCCTTCTAAATAGTTTAGAGAGTTTTTATATGCTCGTTTCAACTGGGTGAACTACGTAGAGGTCGGAGCGTTATCGTTGCAGCTTAGGAATCGACATCGTGATTGAATATCTATCTCCTCCAAATTCAGAATTCCAGATTTTAAACAGATAATTCTTCACCCTTATTTACCCCGATTCGTTCCTTGTATTTGGATCTATGGTGTTAATCGCTGGATAATTTTTTCCGCTACGCCATGGGGTGTACCGATGTGACCCAACAATGGTATCAGAGCTACTTGTACGATACAGATTCGGGTTTTAATTACTTGGGTGATGTAATTGTATGAGATACATGTTATTTTTCGATTTATTTAGCGAATATATGATATTTTTATGAGCAAATATATTCAATCATGGTTAATCTGTTAATCCAATTAAAAGATGTTTCTAAGATTGATGATTAAGAGTTAATCATCATGATATTTGTCGATAGGGTTTGAAATATTATATGTTAATTTTTAACATATTCAATATGGATTTTTAGGGTTTTAGACGTTAAGTGTTAACATACACGAGTTATAGTTATATATTAGACTAATGGTTAGTCTATAAATTTCTTGCGGGAAAGTAACAAGAGTTGTTTCAGTAAAAATCTCATGGATTTTAAAATCCTGAAAAAATGCGATAATATTGATAAAAGTTATCAAATTGTGAGGTTTTTACACAACAATTAAGATGCCGATCTTAAAAAATTTCCCCATCGCTAACTGGGCAATGACAACCCCGCTAGCAGCTGCGGGCTCGTCAGAACCTCGCAAGGGGCTTGACCCCTTCGTAGGAGCAATCTGGTAAGTCCTTAATAACCAACTGTGTTGTTATAATGTTTGATATGCACGGTGTTTGGAATGCATGTTTATAGCCCAATGGCCCATTTAGTTTTATTTATAAGGTTTTATAAATACGACTTGCATGTCGTGCCTTTCTCTACTTCTATTGTAATTCTCTTCTCATCTTACTCCATCATTTGTAAAATGAGTTTTTGAAATTGTAATCTATACGAAGAAGCATGGACCAGAGGAACAGAAGTGTACGCCAACAGAAAGATGCTTGAGAAGTGTTTTTGTCCTTAGAATAATTTGGTTCTCCCATTGGCTTGGGACAGACCACCTTAGGATATGAGTTATAACTATTGCATTCATATTTACTGCTTTTCATGTATGTGATAAAATGAATGTATGAGATGCATGCTAGTTAATTGATAAGATCAAATGTTAAATGGTGAGATATTATTCACAAAACTCCTTAATAAAATATTGTATTTTATTGCTTCCCAATGTTAACCCTTGTTAAAGACTAGATCGATACAATGTAGGTTATGCTAAAGTGAGGTACTTGTATCTATCTTGGCCAAACGCGAAGAATAAACAAGTGATATACGTTGGTTGTAACATTGGTTAAAGACTTAACTAGGTTACTCTAATTAGATTTGAAACCTAAAGATTAGTTATTTGGATAATCATAAGATGATTATGAACAAGATTTGTTCACCAAATGAAGGAGTTACGTGAGATGTAATTAGCAAGTGTTTCTTACCTAGATAGACCATAATCTTAAGAGAAAAGCCAAAGCTAACTTAAGAGAATGTGAAATTTGGATCCTTGCCCACTAGAAAAACTTACAGAAAGTATTTTCAACATTCATATTTGAGGGTTATTAATTTTAATAAAAATAGTGGGAGTATAAAGTCCTTTTATAAGCAAACATGGTAAACGTACTCAAAATTCATATTTTATTGTTGTAGACTTATTATGACAAATACAAATTTGTTATCATTGCGATCGGTCCTTGAGAAGGACAAGTTAAACGGCGTAAACTACCTTGACTGGTCACTTGAAGGAAAATGTTTCCATCGTAATAAGACATGTCATTGTAAAATGAACTGCCCCATTTATCTTGAAAAAATCAAGAAGGCAAATGAAAGCGGAGCGTCCGCTTCGGATATTTATCTTATTGATATTAATTTATCAACACCTACTTCTTGGGTATTGGATACTGATTGTGGTTCTCATATTTGTACATTTGTATAAGGACTACAAAAGAGTAGAAATCTGAGAAAAGGAGATGTGGACCTACGGGTTGGTAATGGAGCAAGAGTTGCTGCATTAGCTATAGGAACATATACTTTATCGTTGTCTAGTAGACAATTTATGTTTAGAGGATTGTTATTCTATGTCTAGTTTGACTAAAAACATTATTTTAATTTTGTGTTTAGATAAGATTGATTTTGAGATAATTATTAAAAATAATTGTTATTCTTTTATCTCGATAATTTTTTATATGGTATGAAACAATTAATAAATGACCTCTATATTTTGGATCAAGAGAATTCCATTTATAACATAAATACGAAAATATCAAAAATAAATGACTCTAGTCAAACTCATCTTTGGCATTGTCACTTGTGTCACATAAGTGAAAAATGCATTTCAAAACTTCATAAAGATGGATTTTTGGATTCATTTGTTTTCAAACAACTTGATGTATGCGAGCCTTGCTTATTGAGAAAGATGACCAAAGCTCCTTTTAATGGTAAAAGTGAGCGAGCAAGTAATTTATTGGGATTAATACATAGTGATGTATGTAGACCAATGAATACAGAAGCCAGAAGAGGGTTTCAATACTTCATTACTTTCACAGATGACTTCAGCAGATATGGGTACATTTACCTAATGCATCATAAATCTAAAGACCTTGAAAAGTTTAAGGAATTTAAAAATAAATTACAAAACCAACTAGGAAAAAGCATTAAGGCTCTTCGATCAGATCGAGGATGAGAATACTTAAGCTTAGACTTTGGTGACCTTCTTAAGGAATGTGGGATTGTCTCACACCTTCTGGTACTCCATAATGGAATTTAGTTTTCGAAAAGAAAAAAATCAAACACTATTAGACATGGTTCGATCAATGATGAGTCACACCGATATTCTAGTTTCTTTTTAAGGACATGCACTAAAATAGTTGCTTTAACACTAATTCATGTTCTATCTAAATCACTTCAAAAGACACCATATGATATATGGACTAAGAAACGTCCTAGTATGTCTTTTATGAAAATTTGGTGTTGCGAAGCTTATGTTAAACATAAGATATCTACAAAGCTCGAACCCAAATCTCATAAATGTAATTTTGTAGGTTATCCGAAAGAAACTAAAAGATATTATTTCTTCAATCCTACCGAGAACAAAGTGTTTGTTGCTCGAACATGATTCTTCCTAGAAAGAGAATTTGTTTTCCAAAAAAGAAGTGGGAGAAATACTAAACTCAATGAAATTCGAGATCAACCACATATCATTGAACAACAGTAAGTTCCACAAGTTGTTGAGGAATATTCAACAGTTTTGGAAACACAACCACTGCGAAGATCTTTGAGAGAATGCAATGCACCTGAGAAATATGAATTTCTTGTCACATTGCATGGTGATGTTTTCTTCATGGATCAAGATAAGCTTAGGACTTATTAAGAAGCAATGACGGGCCCCGACTCTAAGAAATGGCTAGAGGCCATTAAATTCGATATGGATTCCATGTTAGAAAACCAAGTTTGGACCTTGGTTGACCCACCTCTAGGGATTAAGCCCATAGGGTGCAAATAGGTTTTCAAAAAGAAAAACTGACATGGATGGTAATGTAAAAACATACAAAAGGCGATTAGTTGCTAAGGGTTTTCATCAAATTCATGGTATAAACTATGATGAAACCTTTTCTCTTGTTGATATGTTTAAATTCATCCGAATCTTACTTACGATAGTTGCATTTTATGATTATGAGATATGACAAATGGACGTTAAAACCGCTTTCCTTAATGGAAAAACTAGATGCGGATGTGTACATGAAACAACCTGAAGGTTTTTCGATCCAAAAGATGCTGGAAAAATATGCAAGATGCAAAGGTCCATTTATGGATTAAAAGTAAGCTTTTCGAAGTTGGAATCTTCGTTTTAACAATGTATTCAAAGAGTTTGGTTTTATCAAAAATAAGGATGAGCCATGTGTTTTCAAGAAAATTAATGGGAGCACTATCATATTCTTGATATTGTATGTGGATGACATACTGATAATAGGAAATGACATACCTAGCTTACAATCTTTAAGAAAACTTGGTTAGGAAAATGTTTTTCAATGAAAGACTTGGGTGAGGAAACATACATATTAGGAGTCAAGATCTATAGAGATAGATAGAGATGACTCCTAGGACTCAGTCAAAATGCATACATAGATAAAGTACTGAAAATGTTTAGTATGAAAGTATCTAAAAGGGGATTCTTACCTATGAGACATGATATTTCACTCTCGAAAGAAATGTGTCCTTCAACGCCTCAAGAAAGAGAGCCCATGAGTAAGATTTCATATGCTTTAGCCATTAGATCTATCATGTATGCCATGCTATGTACACATCCGGATGTATCATATGCATTAAGTATGATAAGTCGGTACCAAGTAGATCCCGATGAAGGTCTTTGGGTTGCAGTAAAAAACATCCTTAAGTACTTGAGAAGAACTAAGGATACATTCCTTATGTATGGAGGCGAGGATGAACTAAGTATAAAAGGTTATACTGATGCAAGCTTCCAAATCAATAAGGATGATTCTCGATCACAATCGGGTTTTGGTTTTTGCCTTAATGGAGGCGTTGTGAGCTAGAAAGGTTCAAAGCAAGATACAATAGTTGATTCTACAACAGAAGCTGAGTATATTGCAGCATGCGATGCTGCAAAAGAGAGTGTTTGGATTAAGAAGTTCATATCTGAACTAGGGGTTTTGCCAAGCATATTGAATGCTACAGATCTACGTTGTGATAACAATTGAGCCATCGCACAAGCAAAAAAACCCAGATCTCACCAACGATCCAAATATATACTTAGGCATTACCATCTTATTCTAGAAATTATAGATCAAGGAGATGTGGAAATATGTAGAGTACCAACAGATGATAAAATTGTTAATCCACTAAAAAAGCCTTTGACGTAGCAGAAGCATGATCGTCACACTAAGTCACTTGGTATTAGATACATTAGTGATTGGTCTTAGTGCTAGTGAGAGATTGTTAGAGTATGCTCAAAGACCAATCATAAGATGATTATAAGTGATATTTGTTTTTACCTTGTTTATTCATAAAGAGGCATTTCCATTATTAATTTCAATTATAATTCTGCGTGCGTAAATAAACTAAATTATAATAAAGTCCTTAGAATAATATAGTTATTCTTAAATGTCCTTAGTCTAGTATTATTGTGAGCATGGACAACAATAATGCATTAAGACTAATATATAGTTGATTGATGACAAAGTGTTGTCATTGACATGGAGATGTCAAAATCAATACATAAGTATGTGTTAGAGAACAACATACTGGACTGACCCGCTACGAGCATGTTTCTTGGATTATTATGTGACAGTCACAACATTACTCATAATGATAACTACATGTTTGATCCTCAGACTTGAGATCATCATTATTTCAACATCGTGAGTAACATATTTTGATACAGTCAAACGTGTGTCGTAACTAATTACACTATAAAGATTGATATTGGATATGTCACAATCTATGTAGTGGGATATGATTGATCAAGGTAGGATTTGCCCTTCCTACATAATAGGAGTAATATCGTAGGCCACTTGATTGAGTGAGACTAGAAATGCATGACCATGCTCAAATAAGTTGATATGAGATATCATAGTTATTCGTTTATAATAGTCTACTCAAGATATCAAGAAATATTAGACGAAGTATACAAGTGTGACTATTCCATGACTTGTGTCCAATCTAGATATAAGGACAAAATGATGTAATACATGAAAAGAGTTAATCACGAAGAGGTTATGTCAAATCATGATTTCTTGTAACTTAGGTGACAATGACATATTGTTAGATGTCACTCATTGTTTGTAATATTAGAAATGTTCTAATATTTACTAGTAACGTTACGTGAACCTACAGGGTCACACCCATAGTTGAAATGAACATATATTAAACGAATTATATATGTGCAAATTTTTTGTACACGAATTGAGTTAAATTAACATATATTTGATATATATAATTTAACTATTGCATAAATATTAAAAAATAATTATTGTAATTATGACTCTTTAAATATATATAAATAATATAATTCGATTTAAATCAATATATATATTGAAATCCTAATTAAGTTGAATCGGGATTATATATATTTAATATATATATATATTGAAATCCTAATTAAGTTGAATTGAGATTATATATATTTAATATATAAATCTTGAAATCCTAGTTAAGTTGAATTGGGATTATATATTTAATATATATATTAAAATCCTAATTAAGTTGAATTAGGATTATATATATATATATATTGAAATCCTAATATAGGTTGAATTAAGATTTCAAAGGCTATATAAAAGCACGAGACATCTAGCAGTCATGAATGCCTTTTTGGGAAAAACCTTCAAAATAGTTTAGAGAGTTTTTATATTCCCGTTTCCTTGTAAACAGTTTAGAGAGTTTTTATATGCTCGTTTCAACTAGGTGAACTACGTAGAGGTCGAAGCGTTATCGTTGTGGCTTAGGAATCGACATCGTGGGATCATGATTGAATATCTATCTCCTCCAAATTTTTTCCGCTGTGCCATGTGATGTACCGACGTGACCCAACACATTACATCCTAAAATGAGTCCCTAAACCCTAACACTAAGACGCTTGTGAAAACTTTTAATTTCCAACGCCAATGTATTGGATATATATATATATATATATGAGATATGGTCCAGTTACTCAGTGTAAAAATCTTTAAGTTTTGCACGTTTTTTGAATCGTTGGATGAGTGAAATGGATGACTGAGATTAACAGTAGAATATTTAAAGATTGTCACTTGAGAAAAAAAAAAAGAAATTAATCCTAACCATCTATTTTCCCCTTTCAACAATCCAAAAAACGTGTAAAACTTAAAAAAATTTATATTGCGTACGTAAAACTTAACTCTCTATATAATTTCAGTAAATGGCGACCCCATTTGGAAGTCCCCTATGTGTCTAACATCTTTAATAATGTCGGCCATCTGCCACGAACTTACAGCCTTAAAATATATATGACATTACAATTAAGTCCCATCGACATGGGAAACATCGAAACAGGTCAATTCAAACGACCAATTTCCTATCATAACAGCTGGGAGTGTCCCTCCTAGCTTCAAGTTTAATCATGTTTGAAACATAGGGGATATATGATGTAGGGCACAAGTTATGTTTATTTGTATTAAATGTGTAGGATGTAAATGTACGTCTTATAAAATTAGTATACCCTTTCTCTAAAACTTTTTTTTTTGTTTTTATTAGTTGGCTATGATATTTTGTATGAGATGTCAATTGTGTGATGGGTGTTATTAAAATTACCGATTATCGGTTGGTCCAACCGAATGAGAAATTAAGTTGTTTAAACAACATTAATAATTTGAATTTTTACATTGTGAATAACAAAATTAGATTGTGATGATCTCATAACCAATTAATCAGATATCGATAATTATAATAAAAGAAAAAATAATAATTAGATTGTGGAAGTGTTGGCGATTGAGTTATTTGTCAATAACCCATGTACAAAAAAAAAAAAAAAGATCGGAGGACTAAGATTGGATTGTAAATTTTTAGCGGACGTAAATAGTTATATTGTCATTTTATTATTTAAAAACTTTTATAATTTTAGAAAGAGTTATTATTTGACAACTCCCCTGGTGCCACCCTTGCAACGACATATATGTACCCTATATGGATAATAAGAATAATTGAATGAAATAATTACGTTACTTTAACACATTTAATGTTTCATTTAAATTATAATTTCTTTTTTATTTTCGAACGAAAAATAACCATTCATTTATTACACATCATGTGTACTAAATAAATAAAATGATAATAATTTAGTAAGATTTAAATATAATTATACTCTATTCAAAAAAATATAATTATACTTATCTAAGGTAAAGGTTCACATTAATCTAATATTTGTCATATCATATAGATAAAGTATTTAATATTTATTAATATATACTTAACGGTTGTATAAAAATATTAAATAATTCTATTTTATTGAAAACTCGATTATTAAATGAATTTTACACACTTTAATAAATTCGTATCATTAATATTTTAACAAAATGACCGTTGATATTATTAATAAAATTGCACTTAATATGATCATAAAATTTCACATCAATCCAAGATCTCTATTACATATTTTGAGAATACAATCTTTATCAAAACATATTTAAAGGTTGATTTTTTATATAAAATAAAATATAAAATATTTTTATTTTATCCAGGACGTGATATACATAATCTACAAGAATATAACTTTAAATGAAAGGATTAGATTGTTAGAATATTGACCGTACAAAGAGTTGTTTAAATGTATAAAACTAAAACTCTTATAATAAATAATAGTATTAGTTAACGGTTTCTCATGAATAATTGATGAACGTGGATTTCTGGCACAATGTGGGGGTAAAAGAGCATAAATAGTTGACAGAAATATTATGGTACGTTAGAATATTTTGCACATAGGATGTCTTGTCCAACATTATTTCCCTTAAAAAAAGGGAGAAAAAATCAAACTGTTCTGTAAATAAAGATCAACATGCAGTAAGAAAATTCAACTGCATGCCGACTATGGTAACTAGCACTAGCACTAGCACTAGCACTAGCACTAGCACTAGCACTAGCACTAGCAAGGTTTAAATTTACGTTCTGCTTTTTACGTGTTAGTTTAAAATGCAAGAAGAGAAACATTTCAGTTGGGGGAGGAATGAATGAGGGGGTTTGTCTAATGTACGATGCAAGTATACATGTCGAAACAAGTAATAAAGTGATGAGCGAGTATCATCTCCACATGGATTGGAGGTATTTCAAGCAAAGCTCAAGCACACAAAACACAAACTGAAAATAGAAGCAATAGCGAGAGGGAACATGTTAAGAAATGTTGTAGCAAACAACTGTAATGAAAACTGGGATGAACTGAAGATACTTTAACGTCCTCTCACGTGCGTGAAACTCTCAAATAGGATGACATGCTGGGTTTATCAAGGAATCCTATGCCTAGTTCTCATGAATGACTAACACCTTCTAGCCTATAACATGCTCGACAGAGTTTACTTAGGTGTTTCTAAACTATCTTTAGCAAGAAACTTGACAGCAAGAATGCTATGGCAATACCTCTCAGCGTGAACCCTAGCAAGCTACTATCCTTGAAGTTATACTCCTTTTAGTCGTTGAAACTCTATCCTTATCTCTAAGGTGAGTCAGGATTTTGCCTCTCAGCATCAAACCCCATTGTCCACGTAGATCTAAGCTTAACTCTCTCGACCATTAAGCTATCAAACACCTAAGTAACGACTAACTCTCGAAAGCTCTTTCAAACTTAAGGCAATAAAACAGTGAATAAAGCATGTAAAGAACTGGAAAAAAAGCTAAAACATCCATTTAAACTAAAAGATAATCATCCACAATAAACCCAAGCCACTTAAAGTTAGTTCATGGCTGGGAAAATATCATCCATAATCATTCGACTAAAATAAGCCATTCCAGAAAAGTATGCTAAAGCAAAGAGCAACTAAGAGTAAAGGAAACTCTCAAGCGGCCGTGGATTGCCTTGAACCACCCTAGGCTTGTTGCTTCTCTCAAAGGCTAGCAAGATCTTCCCTTTGGAGCTTCAACAATGGAGGACACCAAGATGATGAAGAAGAAGGGCAACCGCTTTTGCTCCTCTCTATCTTATCTTATAAAGCACTTTTTCATCTCACCCTTTAATGTAGGTGTCCTTTTCTTTATACGGTGCGGGCTCCTAGGGTTTTGTGCCCTTAATTCCTAGGGAATATTGCCTTCACATGTGGGGGTACAACTGGCTGGTAGGGCTGCAAAATATCTTCGTTCCTTTTTCCTTTAGTGCGCCCAGAAATACCGTCCAAAATGCTGTGGCATTTTCCCCTTTCCCCTGCAATTCTCCTCAACTTTCATGCACATCACCACACCAGAACAAACCTATCCCAAGCAGCACCAATTTTCACAAATATATACAAACAACCAAACAACAATACCCTATGCAATTTTATGAACTAAATGCAATGAAATGAGATGAAATGGGCTTGAATCCACACAATAACCTAAATAAAAGGGCAAGAAATGTATGCTTTTTACAAGGTTAACATCTAACATACGGCAGGTTATGGTACGACACCAACTAAAAATGTAAAACATGGAATTGAAAATATTATACTTTCTAATAACATTTTCGGTTGTGGTAAGTATCAAAAATTTAAATTTTTTGTTAGATCAAGAAAAAGTGTGTAGCCGGTTAGTTAAAAAATATGACACTTAAAATGTTACCCACCAACCTAAATGTTACTAAAAGATATGGTATTCAACATGCTAGACAGTTTTGAGATTTTAAGAACTATTCATTAGGACAAGATCCTTTGCATGTGTGTGCATAATTGCATCAAATCTATGCTTAACAGAGTTAAAAAAAATTCTAAGTAAGTTCTATATTATACCCTAGTATTTGTTAACCAATTAAGCACAAGTTTACTCCCATATTCTAACTTGTTTTCTTTATCTCTTCTTTGTTTTTTTATACTGCTACGAGGGGAGTCAGCTCATCACAACTACCGTCCTTAACTCTAGATGAATATGGAGCAAACATTTCATCCTCGAGCTAGTAAGTAGAGTAATCCCGTGACTACTTTCATTCACTCATTTCTTGTTGTTGCCATTTATTTAAACGCATCATCCAGGCAAACAACACAAAGATGAGTGTCCCTCTACAGTTATGCCAAAGCATTTATTCACAATTCAACAAGCACAAGGGAGTTTAACAAAGCCTTTACTTCTTTCATACATCATTCAAGTTCATTCATATCATTCATACTAAGGCATGCAAGAGTTCTTTCATAAATTTTTTAACAATCTTAAGCATAGAGAACATGCAATCGTGTAACAATTAAATCATAAAGCATCAAACCCTAAAGGCAGTTCTACCAATCTCAACAGTCATGAACATTCAATCAATTCGCAACCACAAAATTTAAATAATCATCATCGGACATCATCAATTTATTCATAAAACCATCTTTAAACCAAACAAAATGCCATAGCAAAAACTACAAATGCAAATGACTAACTATGAACACTACCACCCCCAACTTGAGAGCTTTAGTGTCCTAAATGTAGGAAAATTAAGCAAAATGAAACCACTCTATATGCAATGCAAAAGAGAGGTACCTCCTATGTTGGGTGTGATGTCTTGGTATCCCAATGCTTGATATTTTTCTTCTTTTTGAGTGCAGCAATGGGCTCATCATCCTCGGCTAGTTGGGCTTGTGCTGCTTGCTCGTCTAGATCGGCATGGTCAGGCTGGTTGTCCTCAGAATCACTCCCTGCAGTTGGAGTGTTCCAGATATGGCCGACAGTGCGTTTTATACGTCGGCTTGTTCTTGTTGAGGTAGCGGGTGTTGGAGTTTGTGCTGCTTGGAGTGTGGGCAACCATTTCTTCATCAGTGTCACTCTCAATAGTGACTGGGTCGTCGGCTGGGATTTCAGGCGATGGGGCTATTATGGGGGACTTGCCTTTTTTTTTCTCTTATGGCTTTGACTGGCAAGTGTATTGGTAGGGTCTGGCTGAGATTTCGCAAGGGTTGAACGTGCAGTAGGCTTTCTCTTGGCTGTAGGAGTGAAATAATGAGCGGTGGCTGTGTTTGGTGGAGGATGATGCTTTGAGGTTGGGAGCACAACAACAGGGAAGGGTGGGAAGTCAATGTCCATATGAGGTAGCATCTCTTTAAAATAGGAGTTCATTGCAGTATCCCGTTCCACGATGTACTTAAAGAAAGTAGTCAAGTTACCTCACATATCCTCCATCTCTTTTGTCAGGCACTTCGTGGAGGCTACCAGGGCTACAATTCTTGCCGCAAAAAATGTTTTAGCCTCGCCCTCCACTGTCTCTACTGGGGTATCCTCATCAAATCCTCTTAGCCCTGGATTTGGTCTGGAGTGAGACCAGTCTTCCCTTTCTCCACCGCGTCCTCGTGGGGGTCTTTAAAAACTCACTTCTTTCAGCACAAGGCTGTGATCAGGTTGGGAAAAAAATAAAGGGCTTGACTTCCTTTTCACGCATGCATAGACCCCATCCATGATAATCTTGCCTACATCGATTGGCTTCCCATTGAGAGTAGAGTGAATGAGGAGCAACTATTGAAGTGGACGGTAGAGTAGTAGGATGTAGGCATCAAACGAGTTTTGACATAGTGATTCCACAGCTTAGCCTCAGGCTTCAGGCGTGTCCACTCCACTGACTTGCTATAAGGGTCCAACTCGGTACTAGTAAAGCAGAGGTCCTCTATGACCTCCTTGTACGTTTGGGTGTCAACTTCTTCAACAAAAGGCGTGTGTTGGTCTACCACATTTCGCAGTCCATAAAACTTGTTCACTTCCGTGGCGGTAAAATTTACCTGGTCCCCTCGCACATATATTGCAGATTGTGTGAGGCTTGTGAGGTGAGTATAGAACTTTTTCACTAATGGCAGTGAGATGTCGTCTGGGTACTTGATGAAAGACTCCCAGTTGTGTTTGGTGATGACCTCAATCACCTCCTTGTCAAAACTTTCTTCCCCCTTAGAAGGGAGTTTAAACCCCTACTCGACAAAAACCTTTCTTTCTTTGATGAGTTGAAAGCGCTGTTAGGCTATTCCATCACAAAATTTCACAATTTTAATTATAGGCTGAGCTCGTGTACTGCTAGATGCGCCTTCAATATTTTTACAACAAACCATGGTTGAGGAATGAAGGGAAATCTTTTTGGTGCGGTAAGGGTTTTATGGGAGAAGTCTGGTTTTAATGAAGTTTTGTGTATAATGGGGAAGTGGAGGAGATGACGGGGTTAAGGAAATAAAGTGAGGAAATAATGATGAGGGAAGTTTAAAAGGGGAAGGAAACCGCCACAAGTAATTGGAGAGAGAAGGTTGATGCGGCGGTTGTGAGGCGTGGGGAAGAGAATAGATGTGATGTGTGTTTAATGTAAATCAAAAAGAAGGAAAGAGAGTGTGAAAAGTGTAATTATGTGGTAGGGTTTTGAAAGTTAAATAAGAATAAAATTCCCCCTTTTTCTCCTTTAATGCCGCCCAAATTCTTTGGAAAAATTTGGCTCTTTTCAACTTCCCTTAATAAGATAGAGACAAACCCTAACCCTAATTAGAAATACTATGTTTCCTCTAACCAAACCCTAGCATGCCATTTGTAGCTTTGGGAAGCAACCAGACATGGGATGAAAAAGGCAAAATAAAAACATAACAAAAGAAATAAAGCAAAGAACTAAAAAAACAACTAACTAAAAGACAAACCTAATTATTTATTAACACAAGAAACCAAAAACAGACTATAGCCAAATGAAAAGAGTGGGAGGATGCAAACTATCATGGATCATGGAGAAGCAAGGATGGCTTGTCTCACAAGATCAGCGCTCCATTATAAACCTTTAATCGCTGGCCATTAACCTTGAAAACGGTGTCATCATCAAGGTTCCTGATTTCCACTTTACCGTGAGGGTGAACCTTGTGCACCACAAAAGGGCCTGACCATCTAGATTTTAGCTTGCCGGGGAAAAGCTTGAGCCTAGAGTTATAGAGAAACACTTGTTATCCTTCTAAAAAATGTCGTGGCAAAAGATGCTTGTCATACCACTTCTTTATTTTCTCTTTGTATAGGCGTGCATTCTCATAAGCACGAGCTCTAAATTCTTCCATCTCATTCAACTCAAGCAATCTCTTTTCTCAAGCCAGCTAGGCATCCATATTAAGCTTTTTAATGGCCCAATAAGCTTTGTGTTCTAGCTCGATGGGGAGGTGACATGCTTTGCCATAGACGAGCTTGAATGAGGACATTTCTAAAGGTGTATTGAAAGCAGTGCGATATACCCATAAAGCTTCATCAAGCCTTGGAGACTAGTTCTTCCTCCTAGGGTTGACCACCTTCTCTAATATATGCTTTATATCACGATTGGAGATCTTAGCTTGGCCATTAGTCTGGGGGTGATATGCTGTAGCAATTTTGTGCCTCACCCTATATCTTTGTAATGCCTTGGCAATTAGCTTGTTGTCAAAGTGGGTACCTTCATCACTTATGATGGCTCTTGGTGCTCCAAACCTGGCAAAGATATTCTTATGAAGGAACTTCAAGATTGTATTGGAGTCATTCCTTGGAGTAGCCATTGCCTCGACCCATTTAGACACATAATCCACCACTAGCAAGATGTAAAGATCTCCAAACGATAAAGGGAAGGGACCCATGAAATCTATTCCCCATACATCGAAAAGCTCTTCTTCTAGGATGCATTACAATGGGATTTCGTGCCTTTGAGATATGTTCCTAGTCCTTTGAAATCGGTCACAAGCCTTGCTAAATTCATGTGCATCCTTGAAGATTGTGGGCCAATAAAAATACGATTGTAGGACCTTTGCAGCAGTCCTAGCTCCTCCAAAATGGCCTCCGCACGAGGATGAATGGAAATGGAATATGATCTCATTTTTCTCATCTTCAGGAACACATCTTCTAATCATTTGGTTAGCAGATTGCTTGAACAAGTATGGCTCATTCCAAAAGAAGAAGTGTACATTATGTCTGAATTTTTTCTGCCCTGGCTATTCAAACCAGGAGGCAAAATACCACTAATGAGAAAGTTAACAATATCAACACACCATGGAATTCCCGCAACAAATAATATTTTCTCATCAGGGAACTCTTCCTTAATTTCCAGTTCCTCAGTGTTTTCACCATTGTTTTCTAGCCTAGAAAGGTGGTCATCCACTTGATTTTCACAACCTTTTCTATCCTTAACGTTTAAGTCAAATTCTTGCAAGAGAAGTATCCACCTAATAAGTCAAGGTTTTGCATCATTTTTAGTTACTAGGTACTTAATTGTAGAGTGATCAATATGAACTATTACCTTAGTGCCTAGCAAGTATGATCTAAACTTATCAAAGGCAAACACAACAACCATCAATTCTTTTTTAGTGGTGGTATAGTTGATTTGTGCATCATTTAAAGTGCGGCTAGCATAATAAATAACATAAAAGAGCTTACCTCGGTACTGCCCCAGTGCTGCTCCCACTGCGTAGTCACCCGCATCACACATCACCTCAAAGAGTGAGGTCCAGTTTGGTGGGACAACTATGGGAGCTGAGATAAGTTTCTCCTTCAGTTCTGTGAATGCGCTGTAGCATTTTTTATCAAATACAAAGGGCTAGTTTTGCTGTAGCAAAGTGCACAATGGCTTGGAGATTTTGGAGAAGTCTTTGACGAACCTCTTATAGAAGCCAGCATGGCCCAAAAAGCTCTGGATGCCCTCCACAATGGTGGGAGGAGGTAACTTCTCGATCACTTGAACCTTCTCTTTGTCTACCTCTATTTATTTTTTCGAGATTTTGTAGCCTAAAACAGTCCATTCGGTTAGCATAAAATGACACTTCTCCCAATTGAGAACCAAATCAACTTCTTCGTATCTCTTAAGAACCTTTGCTAAGTTTCCCAAGCATGCCTCAAAATCATCTCCAAAGACTGAAAAGTCATCCATAAAGATTTCCAAAAACTCTTCAACCATGTCTGAGAAAATGGATAACATGTATCTTTGAAAAGTGGATGGAGCATTGCAAAGTCCAAAGGGCATCCTCCTAAAGGTGTAAGTACCATATGGGCATGCGAAGGTTATCTTCTCTTGATCTTCTGGTGTTATAGCAATCTGGTTATATCCCGAGTACCCATCAAGGAAGCAATAAAAGGCCTTGCCGGCCAATCAGCCTAGCATTTGATCAATGAATGGAAGTCGGAAAAGGTCTTTCTTGGTAGCCTTGTTGAGCTTCCGATAGTCCATGTAGATCCTCCATCTCATGACGGTCCTCGTTGGTAAAATTTGATTATCCTCATTGCTCACCACAGTCATGCCTCATTTCTTTGGTACACATTGTACCGGGCTAACCCACGAATTGTTAGATATTGGGTAGATAACATCAGTATTGAGCCATTTGATTATCTCCCCATCACTACCTTCTTCATGACTAGATTAAGTATTCTTTGGGGTTCAACAGAACTGTTGTGGCATTCATCAAGAAGAATTTTGTGCATACTTCCGCAACCTTTTTTTACGGGAGCTTCGACGTTGTTTGGAAAACTTAAGAAAAAAACACAGAGTCGCCACCAATCGTTTTTTGAAAAAAAGTGTGATTGGATCACTTTTAAGACAAGGGTTATTTTAATAAAACATTTTATTTATTAAAATAATATTTTTGGTCCACGAAAATAAGAGAAAACAAGTTCGGGGGTCGGTTAAGTGCAGGGAAGGGTTAGCACTCCCACAACGCCCAAAAATTGGTACCTAATTAATTTCAAAAAGTATTTTAAAAACTGAAATTTCCAAGTTCACAAGAGTTTCAATTTATTCGTCCGTTTAATGAATATAAATCTATTTTAACGGCCTTACCGCTCGAAAAATGAACTCTAATCACCGCCAACACTTCTGGCACTAACCTGTCATTTCCGTTTGGTAAAACACCGCACTAATTAGTTTTCACTTTTTTAAACTAACAAAGGAAATTAAGTGCGTTAAAGTTTTTTTTTATTAAAACCTAACTAGTTATTAAACCCTAAAAGAAATGTCTATGTTCATTTTAACTATTAAGATTATAGTGTATTTAAATGTATTTTATTTAAGGATATGAAGAAAGTTTCCAACACACAAGGCTCTAATCTAATTTTCAAAGGCCCTAATCCTACGTTTTCAAGCATGCACATATATTTACATAAAAGAAAATAAAGAAAAAAAATTAAATGCTTTAAAAGAACTAAAACTTAATTTTAAATAAAGAAAAGGGATGACTATTTTGTTATATTTTTCCAGAATAATTTTTGGTTAAGGAACAAATTGAAAGGATAACAAAATTTGAAGGCTAATTTAGAAACAATTAAAAGTTTGGTGCTCAATTGGAAAAGAAAAGGACCAAATTGAAAGGAAAACAAAAATTGACGGCTGATTTGAAAGTAAGTAAATATCTGGTGTTCAATTTGAAAGAAAAAAGACTAAATTAAAAGAATTGAAGACTAAAGGATTAAGGTCGAAGGTCCGAAGAAGAAGGCCGCGGGTTGTGTGCCGGGTTTGGGTCGGGTCTCGGGTTGGTATAAATAGATAATATCAGAAACAAAAAACATTTCCCTCATATTTTCAAAACGGATCAAACTAGACTCCCTAAAATTCTCTGAGGTGTTCACCTGTGTTCTTCATGGATTGAAGAACAAGATGAATGTCCGTGTTGTCGGCGGCAAAAAATTCTAGAGATTTCCCTATTTCCCAGATTTCAGCGACCCCAAATCATATTTTTTCCACCGGAGCTACATCGAAACCAAATCCACAGTTGTGCTCTTCAAAACAAAGGTAAAAAAACATCTCCCTTTCTTTTTGAAATATAAAAAAGATGGAAAATTACCAGAACAAATGCTTGCTTTATTTCTCTAATGAGATGCTTACAATCTTTGCTTGCTTACACTGAAATCCGAATGCTCTGTGTATTTTCTGTGTATTGTATGAATCGTATGTGAAATTGTTGTCTAAATCATGTGTGTATTCTCTGTTACATGGAATTACAGTGCCTCTATTTATAGTTACAAATTCGCTTGAATCCCAAGCATGAATCCTTGATTTCCACCTTGAATTGCTTCCAATTTGATTCGGATTCAAATTAGGGATTTAGTCTTCTATTATTTCATAAATTATGCTCCATTTAGGGTTTTAATCCTATTTTGTTTCCTTTTGCATATTTCTGGTGTTTGATAACAATGAAAGAGGCACCGACAAAAAGCAATCAGTGATAGAATTGGCTCTAGTATTCTTCGGAGAAGATGAAACAACTTTTGGTAGGTGGTACGTCGGGCGCGTGGCTGCCACATGCGAGTGACGATCCGCGAATATGCTCCAGAGTGATCTGGGTCATTAGATTGCTTCTAGATCCAACGACAGAGGGACGCGTGACGCTACACCCCCAAGACTAGGGTTTCCTGCGTGTGATATGCGTTGTTAGATCTGCCTTTGATCCAACAGTGATCCTTTGGCTGCGTTAAAACAAAGAATGGACATTAGGGTTCTGGGTTTAACATGTTTGGGCCAAACAAGCCTATTTTATAATGGTCTTTTATTAATGTAATTGACCTTTTTATAATGTAATGGGTTTTACTTTTAATACAAATGGACTTTTTATATTAAAATAGACCTTTTATATTTTTTGGGTTTTAGTAACTAACTATTATACATAATGTTGACTCTCAGGGAGATTTGTAAAACGAATGCTGGCAAAAGGTATAAATGGTATGTATTTGGGCAAGATAAACTGTGCCAAGAGTCTTTTGCATGCAAGTATACACGGTCGACAAGTAATACAGCTTGGTAAGCTGAGTATCGATCCTACAGAGATTGACTTGGAATTCGATTGTTTAGTTTGTTACTTGTTTTGGAAGAAAAGATTGTAGTTTAAATGAGTTGATTTTAAAACTAAGAAAAGAAAATAAAATAAAACCAAAGTGAAGTGTTGGCTAGAAAGGTGTTTTCAAATGAATGATGACTGTTGGCAGGGAATGCTTGGTTCAAATGTGGTTCATGCCAGCCTTTATTGACAAAACTATCTTGACATTGGTTGCCGAGCAGATTCAAAAATACCAAAGCCTCTCTCGATGGTCATTGCCCTAAAATGGTCAAGTAAAAACCCTTATATCTCTATAGTGTACGTTTTCCTTAAACCAATTTGATTTAAAAACCAATCTATACTCCGTGGGGGTAGATCTCACTTTCAAAGTAAGTTTATCTACTTGAACGACTTCTCTCGAAGATTCTCTCCCAAGTGTTCAGCAACTTGATCGTTGCCAACACAAGTCTGTTAAGATATTGGAAGGCAATAAGCTAACTATGCCAGCTCTCGCTTTGGCACAGTACTTAAGAGAAATTAAAGTATGCAAAATAGACAAACTTTGCCAAAAGCAGAATTATTATAAAGGAACTAAGGCATAAGAGCCAACGTATAAAACCAAAACACCCCCCATAAACTATTAAATTAGTTCATGGTGTGGGGGTTAACCAACAAACCAACAAACGTTTTTAACATCACCATCATAATAAAAACTAAAGAAAAACAACTTATGGCAAGGGAATAGGCAGAAGGGTCTCTCGATGCAGCCCTCCACGCCAGGCTCTCGGCCAAGAAGTCAAACCATCATTCCTCGGTTGCACCGACTGTCACTCGCCGCTCTAACACCGCGCTTTGACCACCTCTCATCTCCTCTTTTCGATGTCCTCAAATGCTTGATCAGTTGGTCTTTATATAGGCGTGTAGGGGAAAGGATGAGGTAAGCATTTGAATTTGAAATGATCAAGAGATAAGAGATAGAGCTCTATCCGATCATTTTGATATCTTATTAGCTTGGTGTGATAGTTTATCAGGCTAGGGTTGACGTCATCATGCCATGGCCATCATGGCACACGAGCTTGGCACAACTTTGCTAATATCACTTGTGTAACACCTCTCGTCTTGGTTAGGAGCGAGAAGCGTTACAATGAGAAAACATGACAAGGAACACAAAAATAAAGGTCAATTAAATTTTTTTTCTCTTCATTTAAAACTCAACTCTAATAGGTGAGTTGCCTATCTAACAAGTTACCATTTACTCTTGTTAATATTAAATCATACACAATATTCTCAGTTCCATTAGAAACTTCTATCCAAGAAATCATGCTAGGATTTAATTCGTTTCAAGACCATATAGCTAACATGTACCATCTATAATATCAAGCTTAGACTTCTAAGGTAACTTTCATTTCGATGTGATTATTTCCTATTCAAGGATTTAGCATACATTTCGAATAGCATGAAACAAGGTTACATTTATCTTATTCACTTTGATTAAACTTAGATCATTCATCAAGATTCATTACCTTAGTCGAATATAAGCTTATAGACATGATTTAATCTCTAAGTCATTCATTACCATTTGAATAGCTAGCATTCAATAATGATTAGTCAATTGACTTAGTTACTAACAAGCTTACCCAAACATTCAAATCATAACCTATTTTAATTTCATGTTCATTACAATTCAATCCAATAAGCACAACCAATAGTCCATTAGGTTCATTGATTTATTATATTCAATTCATTTAGTCTTAGTCTAGGCTTCTATGGTATACTAGTAGATTAAACACACAACCTTGATCTTCCTAGTTCATTCGAATAGGGTAAATTTAGATTAAGTTTACTTAGTTTCAACCTAAAAAAATTTAATACTTAAGGTTCATAGTTATACTCAATCAAAATAAGCTTGTAAACAAAGTTCTAGTTCATTCATTCATGAGACAAGATCATGAAGTTCCTAAAAGGGTCATTATTAAATATATACAACTTTATACATAATCAAGGTGTATGGCCTATCAAGATCTAGACACAAGACTAGCTTGCCACCGTCTAGGAGTACTTCAAAATAATACAAAATCGTACTCAAGTCTTGCATGCCTTGCTTCAAATCCAAGAAAGCTAACTTCAAAGTCAAGCTACTGATCGGGAAAGCTTTAACTTGAGGTTTGGGAAGAATGCAAACAAGAGTGGTAAGTACATAATGTACTTAGTGAGGTAGCATCTAAAGTCTAGCAAGATTTTCAAGTTATCAGTTTGTCAAGTTATGTGTCCTTTATTTCAAGAAACACCTATCTAGGCTTTAGACAATCTTAAAAGATTTAGCTAGTTTTATCCAAGCATAATTAAGCATTCATGTTATTCAATCAAGCAACTGAATTCATAGATTACCACCATGAATCAATCAAGAAACAACTCATACAAGAACAAGGCCAATCAAGCATGCATAGAATCATTTCCATTCGAACAAGAGGAAGAATCATTTTCATTTATCTTATTTCTCAAGGGATAAACAATCCAAGCATTCATTTTCATCATGTAATTCCATTTATTAGCCATTTCATTTACAAGATCAAGTGTATACTTTCATTCATGTATAATAGGGCAGCAACCACTGTCCTAAAACTGTTTTCAAAACAGTTCACAAACTGTCTAGGACACCAATACTGCTGCTGTCAGCCAGCATAAGCACTGGTCACTTAAATACTTATAACTTTCATTCTGTACGTCAGAATTTCAAACCATTTATATCGTTATAAAGCTTATTTAACCCTCTTTACAACCGTTTAGACCTTCCATTTTAATGCTGTTAGATTATCCGATAGAGTTAGAGTCCTTATGTAAATAGTAGTTTAAATTAAAGTTTACTTCCTAAAAGATAGAGTTAGATGTCTTGTGTACTTAGGACTCCTAATTGTAACTAAAGTCCAATACTTGAGTCTATAAATTCACTGTAAAGGGATGTAATTTTTTGAAAATATTCAATAACAGAAAATCAATTCTGTTTTCTTCTTCTTTTCTGCAGAAACTTAAATTCTGCTTTATTTTTATGCGTTAATTAGTTTTTCCTAAAGCTAGAAAATTGCTTTTCTACAAATGCTTTTCCAATTAATACAGTTTTTAGTTCAAATATAGGGCAATTACATTTCTGGACAGTTTGCATTGTCCAGAGGTTTTCATTTCCAGATTCTAGCTCACAAATCAGAATTAAATTCTCTTTTCACCAAAAGAAAATAGACATACTAAGGTTCATTCCATATAAATTTCAGCCCTTAATTTGACCTACATAATTTATGGTGATTTTTCAAAGTTGCTGCCCAGAACATAATTTCCTGGGCAGATTACACTAGGTTGCACTTTAAGCTTCTTAATTCATTAGGACGTGACTCTAACACGGTATTTAGTTTATAACCCTTTTCTTACAAGTTTAAGTTAGTCTAACCTTGTATCTAACATGTCATTCGATTAGGAAGCCTTTTATTACATTTTATCAATTAAATATAAACTAGCTCAAGTTATTAAGTTCATTATCCTATTCTTGTAAGCTCATCATTTTAAGCTTATTTCAAAAGGTTTATTCTCATTTTAAATACCACTTAACCATGTTGTCCATAGACTACTATAGGCAACCCCAATTTCACTTATTCATTCGAATACCATCATCATATAAAGACTCTATCCATTTCCAGTTCAAACATGATCTTAATTCGACCTTAATTAGCTTGATTCCAATTAGACTAGACACTTAAATATTTTTCGGTTGAATTAGACCAACATTTGAGACCATAGAGTCCTTTGAACAACTTACTTACCAAGTAAGAAACCTTATAAACAATCACATTGCATACATACAAGGCAAGACTTAGTCTTGTTTAAATTCTAATCTTGATTATCTATGATGTCCATTCAAACATATACCAAACGAATAGTGAGCTAGGTTTAAGATACCTAATAATTCATTGTTAAGCAAGACTAGTAAGCAATACTCAAACACAACTAGGTCAAAATTACATTCAATTTCATTTAACTTACAAGTCTAGCATCAAACATCCATTATCAAAACCATGACAAGCTTGTTCACATAATCAAGATCATCAATTCAAGCATTTTCACCGCAACAATCAAGCAAGGAATGAATCCTTAAGCAACAAGAAACTCATCAAGCAATTAGCCAATCTCAAACTCAAGCAATCAAACAAGCAAGATTATATCAAGAATCATACAATGAGCACAATGGCCACAAGTCCCCTTATTCGAATAGGGTTACTTCCAATGTAATTTATCTTTCAAACAATGAGCTAATCAAGATAGTATCTATCTCATCTTATTCATATATTTGTATTTTACTAGAAGCTCAATAGCATGTATCAATTTGCTCATTTATTAGCCATGTATCATGTCTTATTACAAGTTTAGAATTTTTTTTTGCCTTGGTAGTTAGCAGGACTAGGTAATCGAGTCACGTGTTAAGGTACACAAGTACCAGATCATGTTAAGTTGTCTTCTACACCACATATTAGAGTACACAAAGTACTTGAACAAGAAGGTGTATGCTACACCACATATTAGAGTACACAAAGTACCAATAGTGTTAAGAATTAAACATTACATGTCAAGCAATTTGGTTATTTCAAGGATTCAAGTCAAGTGATTCAAGTATTCAAGATTTCTTGTCGGATCATTTATGTATTTTCAAGATATAATTCATGTGTTCGAGATTCTCTCTTGAATTGCTTATTCAATTTCTCAATAAGGTTCATAACTTTTTAACAAGTTCGCCTTGGATCATAATTGGTCATGAATGACATTGGTCCGTGTTTGACCATAAAGGTCCAAGAGATTTCCTAAACTTCTCACTATCCAACCAACTGTCGCCACCCGTACAACTCTCCCGTTACCTCCAACCGTCGCCAATAACTTATTACATGTAATGGGGCATCCCCCGAGCCGTGGCTCATGGACTGTAGTCCCAAGTATACCATGCATCATGCCATTGATCCAAGGACTTCCATTGTAAGCAACTTAAACCTTTTAAATCTTTAATCTTCATTAGGGAAGTGTCTTATGGCATAAGAAGTCTTATCTCACTTTAAAACTTGTAGTTGTTTCTTACATTTTATGCTTACATATTGTAAATTCAAGAACGCATGCTAGTTTCAAACAAGTCATTCGAACCATCATCAATCAAGCATTCAAAGATTCAAACATTAAGCAATACCAATTAAACCATCAATCAAGTGTTTATCACTTAGCAAGCAAGTTCATTATAGTGTAGTATTATTCGAATAGTTATCACACTGAAACAAGTGTCAATTTACACCCAAGGCAGCAACAACTCAATCACACATGAGTATACATATCAAGTCTCAAACAAGACAATCCAAGCAAGTACATTCCACTATAATTCTATTGATTATCAAGAGAGCAAGCATACATGTAACCACCATCAAGTTTCCAATTAAGCATCCTTCCCTTATACATTTACCAAATAGAAATTAGGTTCATTTCATGTCAATTCCATGTCAACTATGTAAACAATTGCAATTGGTTAGGACCTAATTCCTAACCCTAAGTAAGGCTACACTCACCTTGTATCCCGAAGTTACGGGATACCCGATTCCTCGTTTACATCCCGATACCTATCCATTATTTCCACCATTATCTTAATCTAGCATTCACATAACACAATCATGCATTAGAACCATACCAAACTCAATTCACACAAGCATTCAAACACTTGATTTGTTACAAGTAACAAATCTGCCACTGCCTGGCAGTTTGCACACTAGTTACTAATCTGTTTATATCTTTTAATCTATATTTCGGAATTTCAATTAGTTTATACCTTTAGAAAGATAATTCAATTACCTATTCATCCATGTATGGCTAATATTTTTATCCTTTCTAGATCAATACAGTTTATTAGTTAAAGTCGGGTCAATTTTACAGTTTTGAAACTGCCAGATTGTATCTAGATCCACTTTAGTGAGCTATTTAACCTATGATTCATACAGGTTCAATTCAGTCTCTTTTTACCTTAGTTTCCCCTGTTTTCCCCCTGACTTTTCATGTCTAGCTTATTCCTTAATTTGTTTATCCAATTCCTTAAATTTACAGATTTTCCAGAACAGTCCCCTATTCAATAATCTGCCCATTCATATATTTAGACAGTCAATTTTAGCTACAATTCTTGCAATTCGATTATCCAATCATTCAATCTAACCCTTCCCTGTTATTTCAAGTTAGGATAGGTCCCTAAACAGTCCAATTCAGTCCATAATTTAACAAATTTTATAGATTAGTCCAGATTTCACTATCATGCCAATTCATCACTTAAAAGCTATCAATTCTTTACTAATTGAGCCATACAGCTTATTGAACATTTATTCTAGGTCTTCCCCTGTTTTTAGCTAACATTACCAGCTCTTAATTTTATCCAATTCAATCCTGAATTCCTTAATTCATTCAAAACAGTCTATATTAGCCAATTACACTATCTAGGTGACTAGTTTCATTACTAGTTCACTTTTTAGCATATAACCATGATTTTCATTTGTTTAGCACTCCAATTCACTATGTATCCAAATTTCCAGTAAGTGTATTACCCAAATTAAGCCTCAATTCATGTTTAATTCATACTACCTTATCAATTTACAAGACTAATCAAGCAAGAGTCTTTATTTATGTAATTGCACCATTCGACATTAAGCATTCCTAAATATATATTCTTCTACCCAATTCGATTAAAGCAACAATCTCATAATTTTTAAGAAATTGATGCAGTACCATTTCAAGAACCATCCTCATAAATTAATATAGAAATCGAACCTACAAGGAAGAATTCATACCTTCCTTAGCTTGCTAAACGTTTTAGATTTAGGGGATTCATTCCACCACTGATTTTCTCTCAATCTCTATAACTCTCTCTCTCTTGTTCTTCATATTTGATTTTGATGAGAATGAAGTTCGGAAGATGATGAAGATGGATATCTATTTTAATGGATTTAAGAAGTTACCATTTTATCCCTCATTTAATCACTAATCATAGATTAATCAAGGGCAATTTAAGAACTTAGGAAATTAGCACGCAATTCCTTTATTTTCTATGTAATTAGGTTAGGTCATTTTAATTTGGCCACTATTCTTTCGTTTCTTTCATTTTAGCCACTAATTCAATTAATTCTTTGCATTAACAAGTCAATTGATACTATTAGGTTTTAATTATTCATGTAACTTGTTACTAGGCCCTAATTTGGGGTATTACAACTTGGCATCACCTTATCCGCTATTTTTTCGGAAGTTGATCCAATTGTGATCTTTTAGGAGCCTGATCCTTTCCTATTTTTTGGGGGTTCATCTCTTATTGGCATGGCTGCTGGCATACCTCTCTGCCAACAAATTCTTGGCACTCATCTGGTCCTTCCGTGCTCGCAACATCTGGCATTCACCTTGGCATTCCTAACTGCGTCTCTGCGTCCTGCGTCAATTTCTCCTGCCAACCTACGCAAAGGCCACTAAAAACAACCCATGACACTGGCATAGGCAGCCTACTAACTCTTTTATGTAAATGCATGATTCTAACAAACTAATGCAACTAAATGTACTTGAAAACAAGCAAAAGCATATCAAAATAAGCATGAAAAACCATACTTTTGAGGAGGTAACACATAACAATAATACTAACTATAATACACTAACTATATTATCAATACTATATGACACCTAATTACTACATTAACAATATAACACTAATACAATAATACTAATACTAAATTAATATAACGATATAAAACGAAGGTGAAAATTTATTGACAACAGCTGCCCCTTCTTTGGTCATTCCAGTGAAACAGGAATAGAGCAAAGAACGAAGGACACTGATTTGCACCAATTACCAAACCTGTCAAAACTCAATGCCTGAACAGACTGGCGGGTTCCATTATCCAAATGCCCGAACGGATAAGTGAGTTCTATTCTCCTTATGCTTGAATAGATAAGCAGGTTATATTATCTTTATGCTTGAATAAATAAGCGTGTTCAATTCTCCAAATTCCCGAACAAATATGTAAGTTCTATTCTCCAAATGCTTAAATAGATAAGCAGGTTCCATTCTCTAAATGCCCGAACGGATAGGCGGGTTCTATTCTCCAATTGCTCGAATAGATAAGCAGGTTCCATTCTTCAAATGCCTGAACGGATATGTGGGTTCTATTATCCAAATGCTCGAATAGATAAGCATGTTCCATTCTCCAAATGCCCGAAAAGATAGGCGGGGTTCTCCAAATGCTCAAATAGATAAGTAGGTTCCATTCTCCAAATACTCAAATGGATAGGCGGGTTCTATTCTCCAAATGCTCAAATAGATAAGAGGGTTCCATTCTCCAAATGCTCGAACAGATAGACAGGTTCTATTCTCCAAATGCTCGAATAGATAAGCAAATTCTATACCCGTCAAAATTCAAATAAATGTTATGCGAAGATGATTATGCCCCTTGGGATGCATAGTCATGAATGCACGTCACTTTTGTTTTTTAAAATCCTTTTATCAAAATTAGTTTTCTTGTCAGGCAACAGACACAGAAGAAACTGTGAAGCTCTGGGAAACTTGGATTATATCAAACATTTTCTAAACTCTGGCAAAAGATTGTAGACATTTATTCTAATCCCATCTTGTCAAACGAAGGACCAATATGAATTCCTTTCGCTTCTCCATACCGAACAAGACTTTGCACTAAGATTACAACGAGCAGAAAAAGTTAGCAACTGCCCATCTTTCAATCCTAGTTGGTTTCACCAATTTCTTGTTGTTAAAATTCACCGACCATTCTTTGGAAAGAAATCTTCACCATTGCCCACTCCTAACTTCAGGGATTGTAGGACACATCATTCAATTTGGGTGAAATTAACGTTTCACAAAACACCACCAGGCTATATCATGGGTTCAGCGCCATAATTATGGGTCTATAAAAGATTAGACAATTCATCCTATCTTATGGCTTCTGTCTTGATTTTTAACCAGGAAAGCTCTCTGCCAGGTGTTAAGAGTTTTCGTATAACGTTTGCAAGGACAACAAAGAGCAAAGCTCAATGGGAATTAATGCATGGAAGATCACCAGAATATTGCAAATGTGTATTACGATGGTGGAAAAAATAATCATAGATAGTCATCTCTATTATCTCTGCTTCACCATTCTCATTCTTACTACCTCCTTGCTTCATAGAGAACATTTGATCCCTACATAATTGTTCACTCGGTCCATATATCTTGTACTCCTGGTTGGAAGGATTGACTTTATGCTCATATTCTTCAACAAGCTTTCTTGAATAAAGATCCTACTATTCTTCCAAAATCTGTAAATTGTTCTCATTGTCATGGAAGAAAGGTCATGCCAACATCAATGTTCAGAGATAGGCCTTCTTGAGTATCCTTGAAACTAGGATGAAAACCCCCTATTTCCTTAGTTATCTCCTTCATTGTGTGTAAAATTGTTCTCATTGTTGTGGGAAGTAGACTATCTCGTGTAGACATGATGCCTCAAAGTAATGTTTAAAGACCCTCAACACTTCTCGAGGACTCACTGATTTTTGTCTTCACAGAGAATTTTGAATTGCTTGTGCGGGAATCCTTGCAGTAAAGTTATTTCCATCTTGAACATCTTCATGTACTTAACACTTTTCATGCCCTAAGTTCAAAACTTAACCATGAAATACCTCATAGTTCCAACACCCTTTTAAAAAAAAATTCAAAGTAATGCCCAACAATCTTTTGTGTGTTTTAAGTGATGTCAAATTTATTAATTCTCATTTCAATGCAAGATGCTTATACGAAAAAGGAAGATGGTCTAAGCAAAGAAAAGAAGGCTGAATAAACAAAATTTTATCAATATTTTGGCAAATAGAAAAGATATTACAAGTGTTCAAATATCAATGACCAAAACTCCTCCTATCAAAACGCCTTGAGATGTCCTGAATGTTACCCATGCTGAGCAGACTTCGACAATGGTGACGATACGAGAAGGTATATAACTCATATGTGTTACCTTTCCAAGGAAATTATCCTAGTTATCAACTACCTGAGCTGCCCTTTGTGGGTTTTCAACTCAAGCTTTCCTCTGGTTTCAAAACGCCCTTTACGAGTTTTCATTTTGAACCCCCATTTTCTTTTTTCTTTTTTTTTCTTTTCTTTTTTTCCTTTCTTCTTTTTCTTCTTCTTCTTCAGACATAATACTTTTTGACTGAATCTGAGTTTATTGGGCTCTAAAGTTCATCTCCATCCGTTTCAGCCAAAATTAATGCCCCACCTGAGAAAACCTTTGTTATAACGTAAGGTCCCTCCCAATTTGGTGCCCATTTTCCTCAGGAATCGATTTGGATTGATAACTTTTTCTTTAATACCAAATCACCTTCTTGGAATTCTCTCGGGCAAATTTTCTTCTCATGTGCCCTTATCATCCTTCTTTGGTACATCTGGCCATGACACAATGCTTTCAACCTTTTCTCCTTAATTAGATTCAACTAGTCATATCTCGCCTGAACCCATTATGCTTCTTCCAACTTTGTCTCCATTAAGACACGAAGTTATGTTGTTTCAACTTCAATTGGTAGTAAATCTTCCACTCCATACACTAATGAAAAGGGTGTTGCCCTAGTAGAGGTTTGTACTGTAGTTCGATAGGCATATAAGGCAAACAATAGCTTCTCATACTAGTCCGTATAAGTATCAACCATTTTTGCAGCTATCTTCTTAATGTTCTTATTTGCAGCCTCCACTACCTCGTTCATCTTCGGGTGATATACCATTGAATTATGATGCTTGACGTTAAACTGCTCACAAACTCAAGTTATTATCTTGTTATTCAGATTGGAGGCATTATCAGTAATGATACTTTCAGGTAAGCCATATCGACAAATAATTTCTTTTTTTTAGGAATTTGCAAACTGTAGACCTGGTGACGTTTGTATATGAGGCTTCTTCCACCCACTTCGTGAAGTAGTCAATAGCTACCAAAATAAAGCAATACTCATTTGACGTATTCGGGTAAATCTGTCCGATAACATCTATACCCCACATAGAAAAGGCTAAGGAGATGTCATAACATGAAATGATTGTGGAGGTGTATGAACCTTGTCAGCATAAATTTGGCATTTGTGGCATTTGCGGGAGTAATTGATGCAATCTCCTTCCATAGTTGACCAATAATATTCGAAGCGCATGATCCTTCTGGCCATGGTGAAGTCGCTAGGGTGGGTTCCACAAACTCCCTCATGAACCTCTTCTAAAATCAACTGAGCTTCTTTTGCATCTACACATCTTAGAAGTATCTGATCGCAACTTCTTTTATACAAGATCTCCTCATTAAGAACATATACTGATGCCATTTTCCTAATCACTTTCTTCTCATTTTCATTAGCCTGGGGTGGATATTCCCTAAAATTTAGGTAATGTAGAATATCATGGTACCAAGGTAAGCCGTCTGTTTCTTCTTCCACATCATAGCAGTGAGCTGGGGAATATAGCATTTGCAACTTGATGGGCATCATCTCGGAACCTTCACTTGCTTTAGACATGGCAGCTAAAGTGGCTAGGGTGTCAGCCATCTGGTTGTGTTCTTTGGGGAGGTACTTAAAGGTGATCTCATCGAAATTTTTGGTCAACTCAAGGATCAACTTGTGATATCCTATTAATTTTGAATCTTTTATTTCCCATTCATCTCGTATTTGATAGATAACCAATACCGAGTCTCCAAAAACCTTCAAGGTACGGATTTCCTCTTAATTCCTCTCTTAGACCCAATACGAAAGCCTCATATTCTGCCATGTTATTCATGCAGTAGAACTTCAATCGACTCGTGAAAGGGTAACAATCTCCTTCTGGTGAAACCAAAACTGCCCCAATGCCACATCCTAAAGCATTTACTGCACCCTCGATGTTCAAGACCCATGAATCCGCGGGGACTTCAATATCTTTCGAAATACACATCAGGTCTTCATCAAGGAAATTGAAATTTAGTGCCTCATAGTCTTCACAAGCACGGCTTGCCAAAAATTCAGCTATGACACTCCTCTTTATTGCTTTCTGGCTTACGTATTGGATACCAAACTCTGATAGTAGTATCTGCCAACGTGCTAATCTTTCCGATAAGGCTGGAGCTTCAATCATCTACTTTAAAGGATCCAATTTTGAGATTAGCCATGTAGTGTGATATAACATATATTGCCTGAGCCTTTTAGCTGCCCATACCAAAGCACAATATAGTTTTTCAATTGAAGAATATCTGGTTTCTTAATCAGTGAACTTCTTACTCAGGTAATATATTGCATTTTCCTTTCTTCCAGTATCATCATGTTGGCCCAGAACACAACCCATAGAGTTTTCATATAGTGTCAAGTATTGAATTAATGGCTTACAGGGAACTGGCAGTACTAGCACATGAGGATTAGTTAATTGTTCCTTGATCTTTTCTAAAGCTGCCTGGCATTCTTCATTCAATGTGCCTTGGTTATTCTTTCTGAGTAGTCTGAACATTGGATCACACATATCAATTAACTAGGAGATAAAACGGGCGATGTAGTTTAACCTCCCCTGGAAACCCCGAACCTCCTTCTGTGTTTGAGGTGGTAGGAGCTTTTGTATGGCCTTAATTTTGTATGGATCAATCTCAATTCCCCTTCTGCTTACCACAAAGCCTAATAATTTTACTGATGTAACCCCAAATGTACACTTGTTTGGGTTAAGCTTTCACTAGAACTTCCTCAGCCTTTGAAAAAATTTCTTTAAGTTCACCAAATGCTCCTTGTTAAGTGTTCAAAAGTACTATTTTTATTACCCTTTTTATTCATATTATTGCTAGACTTAGGCTCATATTAGTTGCATTATTATCCATTCATGCATGTTTGCATTGTTTCCTTGGTGGACAAGCTTGATTTCATATTTTTCTTAATTTTGTGGAAAAAGATACTGCTTTGGTGTGTTTTGTGTGTGTGTGCAGAGTCACTTACCAAAGCAAGGCTGGAACCAGTTGCCAGGGCAATGCATGAAGGAGATGCCGAGCTAGTTGCTAGGGAATTACATGAAGGAGATGCCGAGCTAGTTTCCAGGGCAATTTTCTATAAGGGATAAGATGATATGGTAGTAAAAAATGATGACTAGATAAGCCCAAGATGACGTGGAGCAAAGTTAAATCCCAAAGGAGTTTGATTTCCATGAAGAGATTAAAGAGAAATTAAATCCCAAGAAGATATGAGAAGTTCTAGAAGGAATTTAAATATAATAAAGAATTATATTCTTTAAAGATATTTAATTCCAACTTAACTTTATCCTCAAAAAAGACTTTGACCTAGCCCTATAAATAGAGCACCAAGCCCTCAACTCCAAAAGGGGAGAGATGAGAGAAATTTCAACAAAGAGCAAGGGAGATTTCGACAAGGCTTTGGAGAGATTTCGACAAGGCTTCAACCATTCTTCGTCTTTTTTCTTTCTTGTTCAATTAGGTTTATGCTAGGAATTCTTTGTCTTGTGTTTCTTTGGAACCTATCCATGAACTATATCTATTTGGCTAAGGTTATTGTGTTTTGTGGTTGTGAGAAACAATTGGATTTGTTTAGGTAATAAGAGTTTGCACTTTTCTATTCAAGGTTTATTTATTCTTGGTTCTTATTCTTGTTTGCGAGTGAATTGGGAGAGGATCTCGTAACATCATCTATTTATCTAATATCGGGAGAGTTAGATTCAAGAAACGAATGAGTATGATCTTTATTCAATCTATTGATGGTGAATATTAATCCGGCTTAGGAATAAGTTAAGGATTTCAACGGCTAAGAGGAGCGCAAGATTGGTTGTTGTTCACCCTTGATTCACGCAGGAATGTATTATCAAGGCATGCACAATTAGCTAGAGTTTCGACTTAGGGATAAGAAGAAACCATTGAAGAACGCTCTGCCAAACCTTGAAGTTGCTGCCCAGACGCCCAAGTAGTTTCCCAACTAGTCGCCCAGGCAACATCGATTAGTTGCCAAGGTAACCCCATTGTGAAAGTTGCCACGACAACTGAGTTGCCCTTGCACTCTTTTGCCAAGATGATCCAATCGGCTATCACACCTCAACTCACGATAACTTGGCCTATTCTCTCTCATTTGATTGCATCTTCTTTTACTTTATTGCTTTCTTAGTTTAGTTGTTAGTTAAAACTCCTACAATCTCCTACTTGTGTTCTTTTACCTTTTTACAGTGCAAGAGATTAGATTCTTGAAGTGGCACCAATCCTTGTGGAGATGATATCTTTTATACTATAACTTGCGACGTGTACACTTGCACTATTGCGGAGAACTTATTACGCGCAACACTCCTCCTCAGATCGGGATTTGGCAATCATATCATCTATGTATACTTCTATCTCCCGATGCATCATGTCATGGAAAAGAGTGACCATGGATCTTTGGTAAGTTGCCCCAGCATTCTTTAGACCAACATGCTTTACTTTATAACAAAAAGTTCCCCAAAGTGTTATGAAGATGGTCTTTTCTATATCTTCTCAGCTCATTTTAATTTGGTTATACCCAGAAAACCCATCCATGAAAGAGAAAAATGAATGTCCAGTTGTGTTATCCACTAATGTGTCTATGTGCGGTAACGAGAAATTGTCTTTGGGGCTTGCTCTATTGAGATCCCTATAGTCAACACACATGCATAATTTTCCATCCTTCTTGGGAAGTGGGACGATGTTGGCCACCCATTCTGGATACTTAGCTACCTCTAAAAATCTTGCGTCAAACTGCTTCTTCACCTCATCTCTGATTTTCATGAGCATCTCTGCTTTCATCCTCCTAAGCTTCTACTTCACAGGCTTGCATCCCAATTTTATAGGAAGTCGATGTACAACAATGTCAGTGTTAAGAACCGGTATGTCTTGATATGACCAGACGAAGATATCTTTGAATTGTTTCAAAAGCCCAATCAGGCTGTGTCGAGTATTAGCTGTAATGGAGGTGCTAATCTTTACCTCACGCCTTTCTTATTCGGTGCCAAGGTTCAGTATTTCTAGCTCTTTTTTGTACGGGAGAATCTATTTTTCCTCTCATTCTACCATTCTAAGCAGATCTCCGGGCAACTCATATTCTTCTTCATTATCAACATCATCAACTTCCTCTAAGCATAAAGGTAATTCAAAGTCAACTTCAGTGTCAGACTGAGAGTCATTTAAGTCATTGATATCTGAAGACCTGCAAAGAAAAGGGATATGGATATATACAAAGAAAAAAGATGAATAGAATGATTTGTTTTTTTAGTTTTTGCTTTAAGTTTTATTTATGAAAAGAGTTTGTCACGCAAGATTTGTTGGAAGAAAGAGAATGTATCTTTATTGAAATTCAAATTATAGAGTTTGATATAGACCTTTTACATAAGATTCCTAATTGCCTCGGGTCTAAAGACTAAAAGGTGGGTTCTGAGAATTACTCTGAAACTATCTTAAAGACTACATGAATTTCTTGAGTAGTCCAGTTCTCAAGTTCAGAGCATGGGCAAATCTCAGACAAGTATTTGTTATTTCCTTCCTCATCCATTATAGCATTAATGCTCAACTTCTCAAATGTTTCACACAGGCCATTCTTTCTTTTCTCCTCCTCATCGACCCGGGTCTTCAGGTCCAACAGGCATCTAGATCTAAAGTTATCGCTCAAAGGCAGAAATATCATTGGCTCCCACTCAATTTCCTCTCCTTTCAGTCTTGCCTTTCTTCTTTTTTGGTGCTTCCTTATTTTTGCCTTCCTTTTTCACTTGTTGGGTTTGAATCTCAAGCCAAATGGATCCATTTTTGCTGGAATTACCACATGATACAACCTCCCTTAGTGTCTTTTCCTAAATCCTTTCCTAACCTCATCTCCTTTTCCAAGAGTTTGTTTAACTTGCATCTTTTTGCAGATGGATAGTTTTGGCTCAGGCACCTTTCTCCCTTCGGTAAAAAAGGTCGCATTGACTAGCTCTAATGTCCTAAAGTGACACTCGAACGCACCCTCATCAATCTCGATAAAGGGTGCATCAGTAGTTATTGATGCAATGATTTTCTCCTCTGCACCTACAGTTATCAATTGGCCATCAATCACAAATTTCAACTTCTTATGTAAGGTGGATGGGATCGCTCCTGCTGTATGGAACCATGGGCGCCCAAGCAAGCAACTGTAACTGGGCCTAATATCCATAACCCCAAATTCTAAGTCAAAAGTCAATGGTCCAATCTGCAAGGGCACTTCAATTTTTCCCAACACATCTTTCTGCGTTTCGTCAAATGCTCGTACTGTATTTTGATAAGCTCTCATATGAGAACTATCTATAGGCAGCTTCTTTAGTGTTGCTAATGGTAGAACATTCAGGGATGACCCATTATCAATAAGGACGCCCGGTAGCATATATCTCTTGCATCTTGTGGAGATATGTAAAGCTTTGCACGATCCCTTTCCTTCCTCTAGTATTTCCTCATCATTGAATGAGATAAAGTTGTTAACAACAATATTACCAACCAACATGTCCATCTTGTCAGTAGTGATTTCCTTTGATACGAATATCTGGTTCAAAATTTTCAGCAAGGCCTCACGGTAACCTTCAGAACTTAGTAAAAGATATAACATTGAAATACGGGCTGAGAGTTTGTGAAGCTTCTCTACCATACTGTACTCATTTTACTTAAGATTCTTCAGGAATTTTTGAGCCTCTGACTCTTTCACTGGCTCATGGTATACTGACAGCTTTTCCTTGAAGAAATCTCTACCATCTTCTTTCTCGGGCTCTTTTGCAGCTGCCTTTCTTTATGCTGCATCTCTATCTTCTGCTATCGACAGGGAGTAAAGCCTTTCACTCCTCGTAAAATGACTAACTTCATTAACCGACTCTTCTTTTACCTTTTCTTCAACAGGTGATTCTTCTGTGGTCGACATCGTGAAAGCGTATTTCTATGGGGCCTGCTTGATGTCCTTGTATGGAAATGGGGTTGGTGCCTTGATTATAAGACACGGGGTTACACCTCTTGCAGGTTCACTAACTTTTGCTTAGTCTTGATAACCAAAGGCTTCATTCCAGAATAATCCATCTTAGAGGAGGACTCATCTGATGCACAAACGTCCAACATACACACATTGTTTTCTTTATCAAAGAACTCCATTTTTTTTCATTCATTTTATTTTGAATCAATTGCTTAAACTCTAAGAAACCCTCAATTCCATGTCATCATATCTTATGATACTCGCAATACGACTCACCTTCACCCTCCAACTTCTGGGCTTTTCCTTCCAACATCCCAGCTGCCACCATTTGGGCCCATACCCACTTCATGGGTTCTTTAACCTCAGCAACATATTTCTTAATCATCATGTCTTCCTCCTCGATAACTGCATTTACTCATATCTTCTGATGGTTTGGAAAAATGATTCACTTTCTCTTCAGACGAGTCGAATGACAACATGCCTGACTTTCTTAAATCATCCACCACTTTTTTAAACGTGGTACAGTTCTCAATGGTATGCCCCCTAATTCCTGCATGGTATTCGCACTGTGCCTTCTCATCATACCATGGCGAGTATGGGGGTGAGAAATGATGGACATGTCTTGGTAGCACCATTTGGGATTTGACTAGTTCAGCAAACAACTCTGCATACGTTATTGGAATAGGAAGGAAATACGGCTTCAAATTCCCTTGATATTTTCGTTCTTCCTTTGGGGAAGTTGCTGCAATAGGGGTTGGAGCTATAGTCGAAACTTTGGGCTTATTAAAGACCACACCCTTTGAATAACTGGGGTTGTAAATATTAGTTGCATTGACTTCATTTCCCTCTTTTTATAGGATTTCTTCGTTTCTCCACTATCAAACTTTCCATTTTTCATAGCCGCTAGAATCAACTCTCCATTCATCAACATGTCTAAAAAGCTTTTAGTTGCATGATTTATCATGCGGTCATAAAAAGAGCCCTTCAATGTCTCCATGAACATCGGTGTAACTTTATTCTCTAGAAATGGTGGCTGAACCTGAGCATCTACATCCCTCTATCTCTGCGCATGTTGGCAGAAGCTCTCATGATGCTTTTGTTCTATCCCTTGTAGGACCAATCGGGTTGGAACCATGTCTAAGACATGTTTGTATTGCTCACTAAAAGCCCTAGATAAATCTTTCCATGATCTGATGATGACCCGACTTAACTGCGTGTACCAACGTGCAACTGACCCTACTAAACTGTCTTGGAAGCAATGAATGAGCAACTTCTCATCATCTAGATACATTGAAATTTTCCTACAGTACATGGTTAGATGTGCTGAAGGACATGTGGTTCTATTGTACTTCTCAAAATCTGGAACTTTAAATTTCAGAGCTACCACCAAGTCTGTCACTAAGCTCAAGTCTTTGGCATATGTGCCACCGTGTATACTTCCTTCTTGAAAACACTTGATCATTCCTTCCAACTTCTCATATCGGTCTTCCTATTTCTTCTTAGCTTTAACCTTATCGGTAATCTCATCAAGGTCAGGCACCTCATGACTGTGGACCTCTTCTTTAAACTTCATTTCATTTATGGCCGAAAATTTAGCAAAGTGAGGTGAAATCTTGACTTTGGGAGAAAGAACTTCCTTTTTTATACCTCGATAGATTAATGCCATCCTCTAAAATTTTAGTAGTGCATTAGTTTCTCCACCAACTTCTACTGCATCTGGATCCTTGAATCCCAGCATGGTTGCAATTGAACTAATCGTTTTCTAGTGAGCTAACTAAATTTGTTGCTTCAAGTCAGTTTCTATCCTGTCCAGCCGATCTTGGGTGCTTTTGTGGTTGGTTTCCAAGGTTGCTACTCTGTCTTCCATCACTTTGACTTGGGATCAAGTTCTGTATTTGTGGGTTGTTTTTGCTATTTTGAATTTCTGTCATGTTTTTTATTTTAAGTTAGTTTCTTATCATGTTACGAATGCATGCAAAAACTTAAACAAATGCAAAGAAAATCAACAAAACATGCAAAAGAAAATGCAAATGCATGAATGCAAGTAAATGGCCATTAATTCTATGAAATGTCTGCTCAAGAAACTAATCTTTATTGAATAAGAAATGTCCTTATTACAAGAAATTTCAAATTTTCTACAAATATTTTTCAGTACAAACTCCTAATTCCTTGACTTATTCAATAATCCATGTAAGTCTTGGTTCCACTTCCCCTACTGGCTTCATGTACTGACGAATGGTTGCAGCTTCAATGGCCATCATCGTCATGTGTCGAGCCACATCATGTACTTGAGTCATGATAGTCCTATCGAACTCATCTCGTTTCTGGACTTTTCGTGCATTATCTCAGAGATGAGTAAACCAATAGTCATTTCCTCCACCAGCTATATCTTCAAGAACCAAGATCTTCGTTCTGTACTCTTGAATGATGTTGTCCATTTCTTCCACTTGCTCTCCCAGGGAATCATTCTTATTTAAGATAGCCTGGAGTTCTGTGTAAGCGTGATGGCTCTGAATATCATGCAACGAATGGTTTAGGTCTTTCACATTGGCTTGCAACTTAGCAAGACAAGCTTGGCTTTATTTTAGCTTCTCACTATTCTCATCACATGCTGTTTGGAGCGTAAATAAACGAGTCTTGTTATCGTGTGCCTTCCTTTTCCATGCAGCCATATTTTCTTCTTTTTTTCAAGAACCCGTTTACCATTCTCATTTTCGGTTGTGTGCTTACCCTTCTTCTTTTCTTCAGTAAGTGCCCTTTTGTACTTCTCAATCTCGCACGTTCCACGCTCCTTCTTTTTTCCCACAACATGTTCTATTTCTTATTTCCACTGTTCAGGGGTTTTTCTCAGGTCGGTATTTTGAATAGTAGTTTGGAACTTGGGGAAATCTACCCTCTAAATCTCGTACTTCTTTTCTAAGTCTATGTACATCTTCGTTACTCGCTTCATTTCCCCTTTACATTTTTCCGCGTCAAGGCTTGACTCAAACTTGTCCTTTTGGTTCTATTCTCGTCAGGTTTCTATCTCCAACTTGGCCCTTCTCAGCTCTTCTCTTAGGATGTCAGCTTCTGTAGGGACTACCTTGAAGTGTTCTTCTAAAGACTTAGCATGTCCAGGTGTAGGAGCTATGACTCTGTCATCCATTCTTGTACGCCTCCAAATACCATAGTCAGTTATGTACATGCAATAACTATCAGACTCCAACTCCATATGATAATAGTGGTTCCATGAATCACTGATTATCTGTACCTTCTGCCTCAACTCTCCCTAGAACTCAAATTTTGACGAGCTAAGACCAATAGTGAATTTGATGAACTATCGAGACCCAAACTGATGAGATACTAGCAAAGAGGCACATCCAATTCCTCCATATAAACCTAGCAGCATCAGTAAATTGAAATCCCCACATTTTTACAAGACCTTAGCATGACCCATCCAAGGAACCCTCTATCTAATGTCTTCATCACGACGATCTTTGAAAATTTCAACCCACTTGCTTTTCTTAACAACTGACCACTCATTTTTCAAGAACTTTCGGAGAGGAGAGAAATTTGGAGAAATACTTTTGACAAGGCCAATGTTGGGCATTTCCAGAAGTGAATAAGGGCCTATACCTAGATTAAGGGAGCACACCCACCAAAATGCACACCTTCAACTTTTCGACACGCATTTAGGGAAATGAAAGTTTCAGCTAATATAGTTGGCACTAGGTTGACCTCTCTCTTCCGCCGCTCAAAGAAATCTAACAACGCTACATCGATATTTCCCAAGACCTTCGGAAAGATGACCAAGCCGTAGATTGCAATAGCCAGGAGATCCACCCTCTTTTCCTTGTCTGGGTAGACTGGAATTATGTTTCGGATACTTGACCAAGGAAAATTTAAATTGCCTCCCCTTTTCCGTATCATTCCCTTGACCCATCCGTCACTTATACCAACGAAACTTTGGAGCCTCGAGTGCGGTTTCTTGTTTTTAGACGGTTTTGCATAGACCCAGTTCTTCTTCACTTTGCACAGATTGAAAAGAGCCAAGTACTTTTCAAACATGGGCATCATATCTTCTCTATTAAAAGTAAAGTAACAGTATTTGGGATTCCAGAACTGAACCAAAACTTTCAGAAACGGCTCATCCACCTTCACGTACAAGAGATAAGCTATATCACCATAAGTTTCATAGAACAACTGCTTGGTCTCATAATCAAAATGGTCTCAGATTTCTCGTAGCTCTTGTATGCTATTCTGTTTGACACTTATATGGGTATACTCTGAGGTCTCTGTCTTATGATCAACTGCTAGACTGTCTCCGAATGTTTGTTGATTAACCTCAGACCAATTTTGCACTCTTGCATTTTCATCTTCACTCTTTAGGATCCTTCCATCCATGTTGAGATCTTTTCAAAGTTGAGCAAATGTTTTTGAGAATCAATCACTTCTGGATATAGAATGATGATGTATGAATGAATATGCAAAAAAACCAGACAAAAAGGAAAAAGATCATAATTAAGAAAACACAAAGATACCAAAATAATTTCACGAATAATTCTGGGTAGCACATTCCAGCACTCCAGGACATGTCTCTACGGATTATCCGCAACGATTTTGACCAGACTCAAAACCCTATTTTTTGCATGGCTCTATTGGGGTTGGCTCTAGATTCTCAAACGGTTTGGCTCTAAAAGGGTACCTGAGTTGTCTTTGTTGTCCCCTACTAAGAGTAGCAAAGCCCATGGTTCTCACCTATTATAGGCTTCAAATGAACCAAGTTCAACTTAGGAAGACTCACTTCCTATGTCTTCTCGAAGGATCGATATCCTTACGAAGACATGAGGCATATGAGTACCAAAGGTACTTGCTAGGCTCATATGGAGAATCAATAACCTTACATGAGCAAAACGTTTTCCCCTTACTTAAACGATAGGGACGAAGCTCGGGTATAGAGCTTTTTGCAGCAGATTTTAAAATGTGTAAAATAGAGTTATATTCCTTAAACTGACGAATAGATTGAAAGATTTGTGAACTTGCAAAATCTTTAAAAAAACATTTTTTTGAAAACAATTTGTGGTCTGACCCTCTTTTGTTTTTGTAATCACTCATTTTTATCTGGTCTGTAAATACATATTAGTATAATTATTAGTATACTAGTGTTGCATGTATACATTGTATTATATTATGCTATATGTTTATTATGTGCATAAGTGTTACTAATATATGTAAAATGTGTGGTGTGTGCATGTATATTATAAACTATGTATGTATACGTATTAATAAGTAATACTGTGTATGTGTCACGCATGTATCTATATTTAGTACGAGCGTATTTGTTTTTACAGATAATGTGTATAGATGTTATGATAATTATGTATATGTATGTATGCTAGTATGTTATATTAATTAACGTTTGCATAGGTATATACGTATGTATTGTTGTATGTGTATTGTTGTTATAACTAATATTAATGTTAATATTATTGGGCTAGCGGCGGCCGGCGGCGGAGAAGACGGCGGTCGGCCACCGGATTCTGGGTTCATGGGATGAGGTTGAGAGAAAAATGAAAGAACGAGGGTTATTATAAAAACTGAAAATGAAACGAAATGAGGAAAATTTGATTCGGGCCAAAAAAAATGCGTTTTACAGGTGTTTTTATTTTGTGAAATGGGCGAATTATGTAATAAATCCTCCCGCGTTTTTGATATTTTCATTTCTGTCTCGCCGCATGGTATATTTACAATTCTAGTCCCCCTTATATTTCAAAATCTTGCAATCCAGTCCCTAAATTACATCGAATCAGTTTTTAAATGGTAAAATTACCCCTTTAACCATCCCGCAATTTTTGGATTTTTCACTTCAGGTCTGCCCCTTGGTCTAATTACGATTTGATCTTTTCAAGTCCAAATTGTTTGCATTTTCGTCCTTAAATTGCATATTATTGTCCTTTAATTTACGCATTGCTGATGTTTATTTCTTTTCATTTCATCCTGTTTTCCATGTAAATATTCATGTTCGTATTATAATCGTATATGTTGATCTAGTCTTTTGCCTTATTATATATCCTCGATATGCCTTGTATTTTTATGTTTACATGTATATGTGTGTTAAGTTTATGATGATTATGTATCTTTATGTATTTGTTCTTATTCAGATATTACATATTATGTTCTAGTCGGCTCGTACACAACATGTTTTGTATTTTAGTACGTATTGTATGTTTTCTTGGCTTTTAGGTTACGTGTTAGTATGTTTTCTTTTTATGTATAATATATTGCTCTATATGTGTTGAAATGTGTTTTATTTCTAATATGTATGTCTTCTTGAAATATATGTTTTTGTCCATACATGTATTTATTCATGCCTTGTTATTGTGACATGTTAAATTTGTTTTTATCTACTATTAAGCTTGATATGTATATGTGTGTTTTAATTACGTATTTTATTTATGTTAGATTAGTATTCTGTTATGTGAATATTTACTGTCTTTAAATTATCTGCCATGTTTTATATTTTGCTCATTAAGGTTGCATAATGATATATAAATTGTCAATGCGGTACCCTTTTATTCGAGCGTAAACGGGGCCAGTATCAGGCGTAGTGATAGTGGTTGGGCGTTTACTCTCGGATAACGGGGCCTTTAAAATTTATTCGCAATTATGACCGAATTTTAAACTAATCGTCACTTTAATTCGGAAAATCTAATATTAATAAAGCGGTAATTATTAAAGTACCAATTTTGGGCGGTGTGGGGGTGCTAATCCTTCCCCATCCGTAACCGACTCCCGAACCCAATAATTTTTTAAATCTCTGGTTTTATGGTGTCCTGCCTACCTAAGTGGCCGGTGGCAACTCCAATTTTTAATAACATACGATATTTTCAAAACCCCTACGGAATAAATATTTTATATCCAAAAAATCACAAACACTTCGAAAATCCTCGTTTTTTTAGCGAAAAGGGGACATCGCTACAGATGGCGACTCCGCTGGGGACAATTTTTTGTTTTTCGAAAACAAGAAGAGAGTCAAGCTTTTTAAAAATAATTACCACTTTATTAATATTAGAAATTCCGGGTTAAAATGACTATTAAATTAACATTCGGTTATAATTGCGCGTTTATTTTAACGCATTTAAAATATGGCATATAAACCCGTTTTGTTTAAGTGGGAGAAAACGCTAATGCTTTCGTGGAGATATCGTTCTCCCGTATGGGCCTAGCAAGTACCTTCGGGGCTCGAGTACCTTATGCTTTCGTAAGGATATCGTTCCTTCGTACGGGCATAAGCGAATGAGTCCCCCTGAATTGAACCCGGTTGAAAGGAGCCTATAATGGGTGATGATCGGGGGCCTTGCTACTCTTAGTAGAGGGCAGCAAGGACAATTCGGGTACCTCCTAGAACCAAGACTGCATGTAGAGAATACATAGAAACCTACCCATTTAGAGCCATGCGGATAACCTTAGGTTTTAGACGGGATAAATAGGGTTGTTTTGTGTGTTTATTCTGTTTAATTTTGTCCTTTTATTTATATATTTATTAATTTTATCCGCATGACTTGTTTTCTTTTCGCTTTTGTTTTTTCATACATCATACATTTGCATCACATAAAGGTACTGGATCAAGTGGTTTGCCCGATCGTAAAGTCTTTCACCATGGAAAAAAGGTGTCTTAGGAAAGAAGAGATTAATTTGTCGATCGGACATTGGTCGAGGTCAACCAAAAACCCAAGGGGGACAGTTCGCCGAACGAACGCGTAATAGCAGGGTACACCTATGTGAGTCTCCAACAGAACAACTTATGGGATCTTCAAAGCATTTGGGAAAGATGGGACCGAAGACTACAAGACTTGTTCTGTGATAGTTATGGCGACATTGTACAGCTGTTATATGTTCGGGTTAACCAGCCCCTGCTCCGAGCTATAGTCCAGTTCTGGAATACGGCTTTTTGCTGCTTCACCTTCAATGGGCAGGACATGATGCCTACAGTAGAAGAATACACTACTTTACTTAACCAGAAGAACATTCAGGAAGATTGGATCTACGCGAAGCCTCCGAGGAATCAGAATTACACTGCGAAACTCAAAACCTTTGCGGGAATGAATGACGATTGGGTTAATGGCTTGCTTCAGATCCGAGGAGACAATAAAGTTTTTGCATGGGAAAGTATTCGGGACATCATACCGACACATCCAGACGAGGCAAAGAAAATAGACCTGTTCGCCTTAGGAATATATGGCTTGGTGATCTTTCCAAGAGTACTCGGGAACATTGACATAGCCATTCTGGACTTGTTTGAGCGGGTAAAACGGAAAGCAAACCCGGTACCAGCAATCTTGGTCGAGACTTTCATTTCCTTAAATGCTAGCCGAAAACATGAAGAAGGACGTTTTCGAGGATGCGCACAGCTGTTACAGGTATGGATTCAGAGTCACATGTGGAAGACACCGACGAGGGTCCTGCCGGGGATATCCTTCCAAGGTTTTTCGCCTTTATATGAGTACTTAGCAAAGGAATGGCGAGAGGATTTGAAAACAAAAATGTGGACTAGTTTCTTCAGGAACATTCAAGACGGAGACATAGCATGGAGGATCCCATGGCTCGGTAAAGTTAATTATTTTCTATACAGTTGTGGTGATTTCAACTGGCTGATGATGTTGGGATTGCACGGAGGGATCGCCTGTGCTCCGCTTTTAGTGTCTCGACAGTTCGGATCACGATAGTTCATTCCCAATACCGCCGGGTTAAGCCAAACTGAATTTCTTTTCAAAGGGGAGTTCAAAGGAAAAATTCAGACCATCATGAGGGCCTGGGACCATTGTTATCGGATCAGGGTGGAAGGAGATACCGAGCACATGACTACCCCAGACTACGATCTTTGAAGACGTTTGAGGGTTAATAATGTGATTCCCAAATCTGATCAAGGACCAGCAGTGTCACTCGAAGAGCTTACAAGGGTGGTACCGTCTGAAGCTGACATCTTAAGGAATGAATTCGAAGAAATTAAAAGGAAAATGGACATCCAACAGACCCAACATGCGAGCGAGCTCTATAAGGCAAGCTTAGAGGTTGACGAACGGGACGGGATCATTAGGCAGTTGAAGAAATTAAATGCAGATTTGAGCGACAAGAATGCTCTTTATCAAAAAGATGCCCTTCTACTACAAGCAAAAATACAGAAGGCCGGTCGGAGTCAATTCATAGTCGTGGAAAGAGAAAGAATGAATGGTATCCGTTGGGTGGAAGAATAACGAGAAATCAGCAAGAGAGCGATCGAGAAAGAGATAGAAAGCTGCCGGTTGGCTATGGAGGAAGAAAAATGGTCCTCCAAGAAGGCCATTGACCAAGAAAAAGAAAGATTCAGGCAAGAAATCAGCAAGGGAAAACAAGCTGTCCATCATGAGAGAGAAAGCGTCGCCGTATGGAAAAGAAAGTCCATGAGTAGCCGAAATAGACTGTTAGAGATGCAAAAACTGTACGATGACACTATTCAAAGTCTGGAGCAAAGCCAAAGTCAGAATGGCGAATTAAAAGGAAAAGTGGCGGAAGTTGAACACTCCCTACAAATGTACTGCCAGAGAAATAGCTTCACTGAGCTACAAGAAAGGGAGCGCGAGGTGGACATGTTACGAGCACGAATTAAGTCCCTCGAAGCAACTGTTGAGGATTACAAGAAAAGAATTAGTGCGTTCGAGGAGGCTGCAGCCGGAGGGGACACCTATTGGCAAACGAGACTGCGTGACGCTGCCCGGATAATACAGGATAGGGACCAGTATTACGCAAACTTGATGGTGGACATACAGCGAGTCGCCAGGCATGTGAATGATTTGGCTATCGAGGCCGAAACACTCCGACCTTTCATAGTCCCGGAAATGGAAGAAGCTCCCAGGTTCCTCAAGTTGCTCAGGGCAATTGGAAAATTAGGAGATTGAGCTAGAGCTTATCTATAGGGCTTTGTGTTGTATTTAGCTCATTTGTATTAGGAATCTTCATTTTGTAATACGAACTCTGTTGTAATTTAGACCCTTTAATTCTCGTGGAAGTAGTTCAAAAGGGTGATTACCAGCGGAATCAGTACCTTATCTGCATACATTCTCGCATTTGCATCATGACATTCGCATCATTATACATCCATTTATCTTTCTTGCAACCATATTAATGTTGTGAATATTGTTTCAGTGAGTGTGTGTGTGAAAATAGAAGCTAACCCGCAATCATTCATCACCTATACCTTACCCAGTTACAAAGCAAGCACATGGAAGACAGGATAATCAGTCTAGAAAAAGGGCAAAAAGAGCTCGAGACAAGGCTTGAAGAGACTCAAAGAAGCCTCAGTGACCAGATTGCGCAGTCGCAAGCATCTATAGTATCCGACATAACCGCATTGTTGGCTAAGAGTCTTGGAAAAAGAGTGGAAGGAGAAACCGTTCAAGAACCAGAGGGTACCCCAGTTCACTACAAGGTTCAACCAACTGCACCAAACCCGGCTAGAAAGGTGTATATCGACCCTGCAAGAATGTCATATAGTTTTCAAATCGGAGTACCTGAAACTCAACCCCTCGATGCTGAAGCACTCTATGAAGATGAGGTGCCAGACCTGAACATGGTTGAAAGGATCAGGACCGAGGTAGAGAAAAAGTGGGAGGAGAGGTTTCGCCTCATGGAGGAAAAATTTAAAACATTACAATCTATGGAAGAATCAGGAAATGACGCTAGCGACCTAAGTCTGGTGTCCGATCTTATCCTACCGCCAAAATTTCAAACACCAGAGTTCGACAAATACGATGGAACCACGTGTCCTTCCGCACACATAACAATGTAATGTCGAAAGATGGCGGCCTAGCTTAAGGACGAAAAGCTATTGATCCATTGTTTCCAGGACAGCCTAACTGGAGCGGCGTTACGGTGGTACACCCAGTTGAGCAAGGCAAATGTTAAGACACGGAAGGATATGACAAGAGCATTTACTGAGCAATATAAGCATGTAACAGATATGACCCCCAGTAGAATTATGTTGGAAAATATGGGGCAGAAGTCCAACGAAAGCCTGCGGCAATACGCCCAAAGGTGGCGGGAAGTGGCAGCCCAAATTTAGCCACCCCTCCCGGAACATGAAATTACGCCGTTATTTTTTAATACTCTGAAAGGGGCACTCTTTGTTCGACTCATTAATAATACAACGCAGTGCTTTGCTGACTTGATCAGGACTGGGGAGTCCCTTGAATTGGCAATTAAGAGTGGTAGAATTGATGGCGGGGAAGGGTCTCGAAAATATAGCAAGAGGAATGAAGTAAACGCCACCAGCACTTATACCACCCCGAAGAACTTCACAGTCTCACAGCCACAAGCACCTGTGGGAAAAACACAACACTCGAATCAAAGAGATGAGAGAATCTCTAAAAAAGAGAAAGAGAGAAGAACTTTCACTCCCCTACCTATTTCGTACTCAGAACTTTATTCCCAGTTGTATGAAGCAGACCTGGTCCGTCCATACATCGTTACTCATGTCAATCCGCCCTTCCCTTCTTGGTATAATTCGAACGCACATTGCGACTATCACGGCGGTACCCCTGGACATCCCACTGAGAACTGCCTTGCCTTCAAAAAACTTGTGCAGAATTTAATCGATTCTGGGATATTGAAGTTTGAAGAACCGAGTGTAGCCAATAACCCGCTGCCTAATCATGGGAGCAGAGGAGTAAATGTTATTGAAGAATACTTTACTAGGAGGATTAAGGATGATGTGTCAGAAATCAAATCTCCTTTACGGTGGGTATTTCAACAGTTATGCATGGCCCGTGTGATCGACAAAGGCATGATAACAAGGCAGAAGGGATCTAGAGTGTATTGCGAATTCCACCAGACTGAAGGACATGATATCCAAGAGTGCGATGAGTTCAAGAGATTGGTACAGCAATTAATGAATGAAAAACAAATAGAATTCTTCGAGGAGCCCATGGGGAAGAAGGGGTCAGATGTACACATGACGGATAGCCCCAAATCTAAATACGAGAATGATAGACCTTTTATCATCTCTCCCAGGCCAGGGAATGCAGGTGCCTCCCAAGGAGAAACCAACAAGATAAGTCCTAGGATCATCATTTCAGCACCATCCCCATTCCCATTCAAGGATATGCGACAAACCCCCTGGAATTATGCTGTAAATGTGACCACGCCAGAAAAACTAGAACATGGTCAGGTAAAAGAGCCTACGCTAAAAGACCAACAAAGCCAGAGCGATGTAAACGTTGGTGAGGCCGGCCATTTCACAAGGAGCGGCAGATGTTATTCCTCCGAGGCTTTGAAAGCAGCTGAAAAAGATAAGGGGAAGAATACAACAGTTAGCCCCACACAGATATTTGGAGAAGAACCTCCCCCAAAGATGAATGAGCCGGTAACTGAGGCCCAGGCCAAAGAATTTCTGAAATTCTTAAGACATAGCGAGTACAACGTAGTGGTACAACTACGAAAGCAACCGGCCAGGATCACAGTACTGGAATTACTCTTGAGTTCAGAAAAGCATCGGGAGACGCTATTAAAAGTACTAAATCAAACTTTTATGCCCCAGGATATTTCTGTGACAAATTTGGACAGGATAGTGGGGCATATCACTGCCTATAATCATATAACATTCAGTGATGATGAGATCCCTGAAGGAGGAATGGGGTCTACCAAAGCCCTTAACATTACAACCCACTGCAAAGGGTTTGTAGTACCTGGCGTACTGATTGACAACGGGTCAGCATTAAACGTCTTGCCAATGGTGACCCTGCAAAAACTACCAAAAGATGGTTCTCACCTAAAGCCCTGCCACAATTCGGTAAGAGCCTTTGATGGTACGCAAAGAGGAACAATGGGGAAAATTGAGGTGCCCCTATTGATCGAACCGACTGAATATGTGATCGATTTTGTGGTGATGGACATAAAACCATCTTACAGCTGCTTATTGGGAAGACCATGGATCCACTCCGCAGGAGTTGTCCCCTCATCATTGCATCAAAAATTAAAATTTATAGTCGAAGGTAAGTTGGTCACAGTAGAGGCTGAGCAGGAGATTGTTGCTTCCGTGACATCAGACGCGCCCTATATTTAAAATGATGAAGATGCTACAGAATGCTCGTTCCGAGCATTGGAACTAGTGAATGCCACGTTTGTTTTGGAGGGAAGTCGGATCCCCTACCCCAGGTTATCTAATTGTACCAAGATGACCGTCGCAGAAACTTTGGGCCGAGGAGCCAAAGTAGGAAAGGGGCTGGGGAAGAAATTACAAGGAAACCTAAGAGCCAAGAATATGATAACCAAGAAGGATCGTTTTTGGGCTGGGTTACCAACCAAGTGTCCAACAGAGAAAAGAGGAATACAAGAGAAAGGAAGAGCAAAGAAAAGCCAGATTTAAAGGAGAAGACATTCCGTGGAGACCAATGTCCTTTTCCTAGTTTAAAAACCACTTTTGTCTCCGGAGGATTCTACCAGCCAGGTCAAGAGGTTGAAGAGGCAATGAAGGAAAATGACGTACTCAACCAGGAGGAGATACTCAATGAATCATTTGAAGGGATGTACATCAACATGATAGCTGGAAAAGACCGAGGCAGCAAAATGTTGACCAACATCCGCCCCTGTCGTCCCGGGGAAACACTCGATAACTGGAGCTGCATTGATCTACCTGTAGTTTTTAGGAATAGATCAGAGTAATGCTCCGAATCAACCTTTTGTTTTTGCCCGTAAACAATGGGGATCTCTTGTATGGGGCACCTATGTTAACTTTTTGATTGAAATGAAAATATCCCCACTTTCCTAAAATGACCAAAGTTTCATTTATTTCATTCATGCATTCTTCATGTTCATTCCCTTCATATAAAACTGTCTCCTTCCCAATACAATTCATTCTCATTTAATGCAGGTCGCTCATGATTGACGATATGAATGATACCGGATCCAATCCTGGAGTGAATTTTGAATGCCCTGAGGTCTTAGAGGGAATTGAGGAAGGATATGAGGAGATGGAAGGTGAGGTCCCGGAAGAGTTAAAGAGAATGGTGGCCAACGAAGAAAGGCAGATCATGCCCCACCAAGAAGAAACAGAAGTTGTAAACTTGGGAACTGAAGAAGAGAGAAAAGAAATAAAAGTAGGAACGATGATTTCCTCAAAAACCAAGCATGAACTGATAATCCTACTTCAGGAATTCAAGGATGTCTTCGCCTGGACTTATCAAGATATGCCAAGGTTGAATACCGACATAGTGGTGCACAAATTGCCAACAAAATTGGAGTGCAAACCAATACAGCAAAAACTTCGGAGAATGAGACCAGATATGTTGTTAAAGATCCGAGAGGAAGTAAAAAAACAGTTTGATGCTGGGTTCTTGGAGGTAGCCAAATACCCCGAATGGGTTGCAAACATTGTACCGGTACCAAAGAAAGACGGGAAAGTTCGTATGTGTGTAGATTTTAGGGATCTAAACCGAGCTAGCCCAAAAGACAACTTCCCCTTACCACATATTGACACGCTGGTTGACAACACTGCAGGACACTCATGGTTTTCATTCATGGACGGCTTCTCAGGGTACAGCCAGATAAAGATGGACCCTAACGACATGGAGAAAACTACATTCATAACCATGTGGGGTACTTTTTGTTATCTAGTGATGCCGTTTGGGCTAAAGAACGCAGGGGCAACATACCAAAGAGCAATGGTGACTCTTTTCCATGACATGATGCACAAAGAAATAGAAGTATATGTGGACGACATGATTGCCAAATCCCGAACAGAGGAAGAGCACCTACAGAACTTGAGAAAACTATTCCAAAGACTACGGAAGTACCAGCTGAGGCTCAATCCTGCCAAGTGTACCTTCGTCGTTACTTCTGGAAAACTCCTAGGGTTTGTGGTAAGTCGAAGAGGGATTGAGATCGATCCAGATAAAGTGAAAGCCATCCAGGATCTCTCACCACCCCACACTCAGAAGGAAGTTCGCGGTTTCCTGGGGAGGTTGAATTATATCTCTCGTTTCATTTCCTAATTAACCGACCGATGTGACCCGGTATTCAGACTTCTTAGAAAGAATAATCCTGGTGTATGGAATGAGGAATGTCAAAGAGCCCTAGAAAAGATCAAAAAGTACTTGACAAATGCTCCCATTTTAGTCGCACCAGTACCAGATCGACCATTAATTCTCTACCTGACAGTTTTTGAGAATTCAATGGGATGCGTATTGGGGCAACACGATGAGTCAAGAAAAAGGGAGCAAGCCATCTATTACCTAAGCAGGAAATTCAATGATTGCGAAACGCGGTACCCGCCAGTGCAGAAGCTGTGTTGTGCTCTAGTTTGGGCTACCAAGCGGCTTAGACAGTATATGCTGTACCATACTACTTGGTTGATATCCAAGCTAGACCCATTGAAGTTCTTAATGGAAGCGCCAGCACTAACAGGAAGGATGGCCCAATGGCAGATGCTCTTATCCGAGTTCGATATTGTATACGTTAACCAGAAAGCCGTAAAAGGGAGTGTCGTAGCAGATTTCCTAGCTAGTCGTACTTCGGACGACTATGAGGCATTGAACTTTAATTTCCCAGATGAAGACTTGATGTGCATTACAACCGAGGAAGAGGTTTCATATGATAAATCATGGAAGCTTTACTTCGATGGAGCCTCTAACGCCCTCAGACATGGGATAGGAGCAGTGCTAATTTCTCCTGAGGACGTCTATTATCCTTTCACCAGCAGATTGGATTTCTTCTGCACTAACAATATAGCTGAATACGAAGCTTGCGTTATGGGACTGAACTCAGCTATTGAGAGAAAGGTTAAGGAACTTCGAGTATTCGGAGATTCATCCTTAGTAATTTACCAATTGCGCGGGGAATGGGAAACTAGGGACCCGAAGTTGGTCAAATATTACGAATTGATCAAAGAGCTCACCAAAGAGTTCGAAAGGGTCAGCTTCAATTACCTGCCCCGAGAAGAAAATCAGATGGCAGACGCCTTGGCAACCTTGGCATCCATGTTCAAAACAAACACCGGGGCAGAAATGAAGCCCATTAAGATGCAGACGTTTGAAAGGCCTGCTCATTGTTGTAATGTACAAGAAGAGATTGATGGAAACCCATGGTACTATGACATCTTGCAATACGTCAAGCTTCGAAAGTATCCAGAAGGGGCAAACGACAATGACAGAAAAACACTCAGAAAAATGGCAACAAGATATGTCCTAGATGGGGAGATCCTATATAGGAGAAGTCATGATCAGACATTGCTGAGATGTGTGGATGCCCGGAAGGCGAAGGAGATTTTAGCCGAAGTACATGACGGGCTCTGTGGAACGCACGCCAACGGGCTGTCTATAGCCCAAAAAATTATGAGATATGGTTATTTCTGGTTGACCATGGAGGGAGATTGCATCGATTACACCAGGAAATGCCACAAATGCCAAATCTACGCTGACAAAATTCACGCACCCCCATCGCCTTTACACACCATGAATTCTTCGTGGCCTTTCGCGGCGTGGGGCATGGACGTCATCGGGCAGATTCATCAGAAAGCTTCTAATGGACACCGTTTCATTTTGGTCACCATAGACTATTTCACTAAATGGGTAGAGGCAGCATCTTACGCCAACATCACAAGGACTACAGTATGTAAGTTCTTAAAGAATGAGATTATTTGTCGATACGGATTGCCAGAAAGGGTCATCACCGACAACGCTTCCAATCTGAATAAAAAAATGATGACGGACGTGTGCACTCAATTCAAGATAACACACCATAATTCCACAGTCTATCGTCCTAAAATGAATGGAGCAGTGGAAGCAGCAAACAAGAACATAAAGAAGATCATAGCAAAGACGACGGATACCTACAGGGATTGGCATGAGAAGCTGTCGTTTGCCCTTTTCGCCTATAGGACGTCTGTTCGCACATCAACGGGGGAAACACCCTACTCCTTGGTGTATGGTACCGAAGCAGTACTCCCCATCGAGGTAGTGATCCCGTCTCTTCGGGTCTTAAACGAAGTAAAATTGGAAGAAGCCGAATGGGTGCAGGCCAGACTCGACCAGCTAAATCTCATTGATGAAAAGAGACTAAAGGCCATTTGTCATGGTCAGATGTACCAAAAGCGGATGATGCAGGCATACAACAAAAAGGTGCGCCCAAGAGAATTCAAAGTAGGGGATCTGGTGCTCAAGAAAATCCTCCCGATTCAGAAAGATTCTCGAGGAAAATGGATGCCCAACTGGGAAGGGTCGTACGTGGTAAAAAATGCCTTCTCAAGAGGAGCCCTAATCCTAACAGAAATGGATGGAGACGAGCTGAAAAACCCTGTAAATGCTGATGCTGTTAAGAAATACTATCTTTGAAAAAAAAATGGAGAGCTCAGGGCGAAAACCCAAAACCGGGCGTCTTGAAGCAGAGGGAGGACCCGAGTTGAAAACCCGTAAAGGGTGGCTCGGGTAAATTGAAAAACTGAATATCCGAAGAGAAGGGTATCCCCATGAACATCATGAAGAGGGAGCTTCAGGCAAAAAAATCCTACGCCGGTTAACAGGATCATGTATCATTCATGTCAAAGATAATGAGGGATCTTGTATTTCATACTTAATTTTCCTTCTTTCTCATGTGTGTCATACCTCTTTTAAGATGTCCCAAGCCCTTAATCGTAATAAAATCATGTTTTTGAGCATCCATTCCTTGCCTTCTTGTCAATTTCAAGCAAATAAGCTAACATAGGCTTATAGTAAAGCAAGAGATTTTTGAGCATTATTGTGATCTAACCTTAAAAATGCAGGTGATTAAAGAAAATGATGTTAACTCCGCCCTCTAGCTCCCTACATAACGGCTGTTGGTAGGAAAGGCAGAAAGCTTCAAACAACCGGATAGGATGACCAATGGCGTACGTCCTGTCTATTCAAGGAAAACATGCGAGATAACAAGAGAGGTCTTTTGGGTGAAAACCCAGAAGGGCACCCCTAAAAAAACTCTCTAAAGTGAAAACCCGAAAGGGCACTTTAGAATCCCAAATCATGAATGGGGAAAAAGAAAGGTTGGAATGGTTGAACCTGACAGTGAAGTGGGGTATCGACGCCCGTGAGAAAGGAGAAAGTGAACAACGAGATCGAATAAGGATCAAAACAAGCTCACCAAGATATTGACACTCATGCATCATGAATAGTCAGACATCACTAGGATTAGGAGCATGTCAATTCATTTGTCATAGCATTTTGTTTTATCTTAGACAGGTATCTGTAGATTCAAAGAGACATCGGTGGCCATCGTTGTGTGAATCCCAAATGTGAAGACAGTGGTTTTACATACAAAAGGCATATGTTTCCAAACGCCTACAGAGAGAGGTTCTATATAGGAAGAATCCTCCGCTCCGAGGCTTCAGAAGCTGAAAGTTTTGTATAGGAAGGACTTACAGCTCTAGGGTGAAGACTAGCAGTTCTATATAGGAAGAACTCTCAGTCGAAGGAATTCACCCATGACACACAAGGTTATATAGGAAATCTTGTTGTGTTTGAAAGCGAAGAGTCTTATATAGGAAAGGCTCCGAGCTTCAATGTCTTAGAGTAAAAGATTCTATATAGGAAGAATCCGTAGCTCTAAGATTTCAGACGCCAAAAGTTCTATATAGGAAGGACCGACGGCTCCAGGGTGAAGACTAGCAGTTCTATATAGGAAGAACTCCCAGTCGAAGGAATTCACCCATGATACATAAGGTTTTATATAGGGAAAACCTGTTGTGTCGAAAGCGAAGAGTTCTATATAGGAAGGGCTCCGAGCTTTACTGTCTTAGAGTGAAAGGTTCTATATAGGAAGAACCTGTAGCTCTGAGATTTCAGACGCCAAAAGTTCTATATAGGAAGGACTGATGGCTCCAGGGTTTGAAGACTAGCAGTTCTATATAGGAGGAACTCCCAGTCGGAAGAATCCATCAACGACGCAAAAGGTTTTATATAGGAGAAACCAGCGTTGAAGGCAAAGAGTTCTATATAGGAAGGACTTCATGCTTTACTGTCTCGAAGTGAAAAGTTCTATATAGGAGGGACTCATAACTCGAGGCTTCAGAGCGAAAGGTTCTATATAGGAAGAGCTTGTAGCTCCCAGAACGGAAGGTGACGAAGCACTATATAGGAAGAACTTACGAGCCTGAAGATTCAGCTAAGGAAGAGCGGAGAGTTCCAGAAGAACACATGTTTCCAAAGCTACAAACAGGGAAGTCTGATAAAAATGAGTGCTTATGAATCTTTGCTTTGTTCCCATTCCACGAGAACAAGCAAAGAGGGGCAACTGTAATCACTCATTTTTATCTGGTCTGTAAATACATATTAGTATAATTATTAGTATACTAGTGTTGCATGTATACATTGTATTATATTATGCTATATGTTTATTATGTGCATAAGTGTTACTAATATATGTAAAATGTGTGGTGTGTGCATGTATATTATAAACTATGTATGTATACGTATTAATAAGTAATACGGTGTATGTGTCACGCATGTATCTATATTTAGTACGAGCATATTTGTTTTTACAGATAATGTGTATAGATGTTATGATAATTATGTATATGTATGTATGCTAGTATGTTATATTAATTAACGTTTGCATAGGTATATACGTATGTATTGTTGTATGTGTATTGTTGTTATAACTAATATTAATGTTAATATTATTGGGCTAGCGGTGGCCGGCGGCGGAGAAGACGACGGTCGGCCGCCGGATTCTGGGTTCATGGGATGAGGTTGAGAGAAAAATGAAAGAACGAGGGTTATTATAAAAACTGAAAATGAAACGAAATGAGGAAAATTTGATTCGGGCCAAAAAAATGCGTTTTATAGGTGTTTTTATTTTGTGAAATTGGCGAATTACGTAATAAATCCTCCCGCGTTTTTGATATTTTTATTTCTGTCTCACCGCATGGTATATTTACAATTCCAATCCCCCTTATATTTCAAAATTTTGCAATCCAGTCCCTAAATTACATCGAATCAGTTTTTAAATGGTAAAATTACCCCTTTAACCATCCCGCGTTTTTGGATTTTTCACTTCGGGTCTGCCCCTTAGTCTAATTACAGTTTCAGTCCTTTCAAGTTCGGTCCTGTTTGCATTTTCGTCCTTAAATTGCATATTATTGTCCTTTAATTTCTGCCACTGATGTTTATTTCTTTTCATTTCAGTCCTGTTTCCATGTAAATATTCATGTTCGTATTATAATCGTATATGTTGATGTAGTCTTTTACCTTATTATATATCCCTCGTATATGCCTTGTATTTTTATGTTTACATGTATATGTGTGTTAAGTTTATGATGATTATGTATCTTTATTATTTGTTCGGTTATTCGTATTACACATATTATGTTCTAGTCGGCTCGTACACAACATGTTTTGTATTTTAGTACGTATTGTATGTTTTCTTGGCTTTTAGGTTACGTGTTAGTATATTTTCTTTTTATGTATAATATATTGCTCTATATGTGTTGAAATGTGTTTTATTTCTAATATGTATGTCTTCTTGAAATATATGTTTTTGTCCATACATGTATTTATTCATGCCTTGTTATTGTGACATGTTAAATTTGTTTTTATCTACTATTAAGCTTGATATGTATATGTGTGTTTTAATTACGTATTTTATTTATGTTAGATTAGTATTCTGTTATGTGAATATTTACTGTCTTTAAATTATCTGCCATGTTTTATATTTTGCTCATTAAGGTTGCATAATGATATACAAATTGTCAATGCGGTGCCCTTTTATCCGAGCGTAAACGGGGCCAGTATCAGGCGTAGTGATAGTGGTTGGGCGTTTACTCTCGGATAACGGGGCCTTTAAAATTTATTCGCAATTATGACCGAATTTTAAACTAATTGTCACTTTAATCTGGAAAATCTAATATTAATAAAGCGGTAATTATTAAAGTACCAATTTTGGGCGGTGTGGGGGTGATAATCCTTCCCCATCCGTAACCGACTCTCGAACCCAATAATTTTTTAAATCTCTGGTTTTATGGTGTCCGGCCTACCTAAGGGCCGGTGGCGACTCCAATTTTTAATAACATACGATATTTTCAAAACCCCTACGGAATAAATATTTTATATCCAAAAAATCACAAACACTTCGAAAATCCTCGTTTTTTTAGCGAAAAGGGGACATCGCTACAGTTTTTTTATTAAAAATGTCCCCAATAGAGTCGCCAAGCTGTCACAACCCTTTTTTACGGGAGCTTCGACATTGTTTGGAAAACTTAAAAAAAAAACACGGAGTCGCCACCAATCTTTTTTGAAAAAAAGTGTGATAGGATCACTTTTAAGACAAGAGTTATTTTAATAAAACATTTTATTTATTAAAATAACATTTTTGGTCAACGAAAATAAGAGAAAACAAATTCGGGGGTCGATTACGTGCGGGAAAGGGTTAGCACCCCCACAACGCCCAAAAATTGGTACCTAATTGATTTCAAAAGGTATTTTAAAAACTGGAATTTGCAAGTTCACAAGAGTTTCAATATATTCGTCCGTTTAATGAATATAAATCTATTTTAACGGCCTTATCGCCCGAAAAATGAACTCCAATCACCACCAACACTCATGGTGCTAACCTGTCATATCCGTTTGGTAAAACACCGCATTAATTAGTTTTCACTTTTTTAAACTAACAAAGGAAATTAAATGCTTTCAAGCATGCACATATATTTACATAAAAGAAAATAAAGAAAAAAATTTAAATGTTTTAAAAGAACTAAAACTTAATTTTAAATAAAGAAATGGATGACTATTTTGTTATTTTTTTCTATAATAATTTTTGGTTATGGACCAAATTGAAAGGATAACAAAATTTGAAGGCAAATTTAGAAACATTTGAAAGTTTGGTGCTCAATTGGAAAAGAAAAAGACCAAATTGAAAGGATAACAAAAATTGACGGCTGATTTGAAAGTAATTAAAAATCTGGTGTTCAATTTGAAAGAAAAATGACTAAATTAAAAGAATTGAAGACTGAAGGGTTACGGTCGAAGGTCCAAAGAAGAAGGGCGCGGGTTGTGTGCCAGGTCTCGGGTTGGTATAAATAGATAATATCATAAACAAAAAACATTCCCCTCATATTTTCAAAACGGATCAAACTAGACTCCCTAAAATTCTTTGAGGTGTTCATATGTGTTCTTCAATCGAACGTCCATCGTGCCGGCCGTCGGCCACTGTTGTTGGGGGCAAAAAGAATCCAGAAAAATCCCCATCTCCCAGATTCCGGTGACCCCAAATCATATTTTTGTGCTGGAGCTACATCGAAACCAAATCTACAGATGTGTTCTTCAAAACAAAGGTGAAAAAAACGTCTCCCTTTCTTTTCGAAATATAAAAAAAGATGGCAAATTACCAGAACAAATGCTTGCTTTATTTCTTTGATGAAATGCTTACAATCCTTACTTGCTTACAATGAAATCTGAATGCTCTTTGTATTCTCTATGTATTGTATGAATCGTATGTGAAATTGTTGTCTAAATCGTGTGTAAATTCTTTGTGTTACATGGAATTACAATGCCCCTATTTATAGTTATAAATTCGCTTGAATCCCAAGCATGAATCCATAATTTCCACCCTGAATTACTTTCAATTTGATTCAAATTATGCTTGATCATAGCCATGACTTCAAATTAGGGATTTGGTTTTCTATTATTTTGTCAACTATGCTCCATTTAGGGTTTTAATCCCTTTTTGTTTCCTTTTGCATGTTTCTAGTGTCTGTTAACAATGAGGGAGGCACCGAAAAAAGCAATCGGTGATGAAATTGGCTCAGGTATTCGTCAAAAAAGATGAATTGACTTCTGGAAGGTGGTATATCTGGCGCGTGGCTACCACGCGCAAGTGAAGATCCGCGTTATATGCTCCAGAGTGATCTGGGTCGTTAGATTGCTTCTGGATCCAACGGCAGAGGGACGTGCGTCGCTGCACCCCTAAGACTAGGGTTTCCTGCATGTGATATGCGCCGCTGGATTTGCCTTTGATCCAACGGTGATCCTTTCGCTGCGCTAAAATAAAGAATATGTATTAGGGTTCTGGGTTTAACATGTTTGGGCCAAACATGCCTTTTTTGTAATGGTCTTTTATTAATGTAATGGACCTTTTTATAATGTAATGGGTTTTACTTTTAATACAAATGGACTTTTTATATTAAAATAGACCTTTTATATTTTTTGGGGGGTTTAGTAACTAACTATTATACATAATAATAATACTAACTATATTAACAATACTATATGACACCTAATTACTACATTAATAGTATAACACTAGTACAATAATACTAATACTAAATTAATATAACGATATAAAATGAAGGTGAAAATTCAGTGACAAAACATACAAATAGTAGGGCTTATACCATTCAAGTTAGCCATAGTCCAACCTAAAGCTTTTTCATGTTGAGCTAACACATTTATTAAGCCATGTTCTTGCTTAGGTGTAAGACTAGAAGAAACTATCATAGGCAGAGTCTCATTGGAACCCAAATAAGCATATTTAAGGTGTAAAGGTAATGGCTTTAATTCTAATATGGGTGCATGCTCAAGTGAGGGTTTAGGAGGGATAAATTCAGTAAAAACCCAAAGATTATACATAATAATAATACTAACTATATTAACAATACTATATGACACCTAATTACTACATTAACAGTATAACACTAGTACAATAATACTAATACTAAATTAATATAACGATATAAAATGAAGGTGAAAATTCAGAGACAAAACATACAAATAGTAGGGCTTATACCATTCAAGTTAGCCATAGTCCAACCTAAAGCTTTTTCATGTTGAGCTAACACATTTATTAAGCCATGTTCTTGCTTAGATGTAAGACTAGAAGAAACTATCATAGGCAGAGTCTCATTGGAACCCAAATAAGCATATTTAAGGTGTGAAGGTAATGGCTTTAATTCTAATATGGGTGCATGCTCAAGTGAGGGTTTAGGAGGGATAAATTCAGTAAAAATCCAAAGATTATAAATGTGTACCTAGTCTAGCAATGAGAAAGCTAGATTGTTGCACCTCCAATGGGAACTCCTCAAGCTTCTCGTTGTCATCCTCATTGAGTTTCACACAGTCTTCAATTTGCACAAAATTGCTGCAGCTTCCTTTTCTTCCATGGCATCCATGTATTGAAACTCCTCATGTTCATCCACATATTTGAGGGTGTTGAAGACATTTATAGTCACCCTCTGATCATCCACTCTCATGGTGAACTTACCCTTTTCGCAGTTAATCAAGATTCGACCGGTTGCTAGGAAAGGTCGCCCCAAGATAATGGGTGCATTATCATCCGTTTCACAATTGAGAATAAGGAAGTCTACTGAGAAGACAAATCTGTACACCTTTACCACGACATCCTCGATTATTCCTTCTAGACGCACATGAGATCGATCAGTTAGTTGCAAAATTATTGAGGTAAGCCGCCAAGCTTCATAAAAACTAATTTGGGTATTAGATTCACACTGGATCCAAGGTCACATAGGGCTCTCCCCATATAATTACCACCTATTGAGTATGGGATGATAAAGCTGCCTGGATCATTTCTTTTAAGAGGCAGTTTGCTCAACATAGGACAATACTTTTTTGATGTGGCAACAATCTCATATTTTTTTTGCCTTCCTCTTCTTGGTGACAATATCCTTGAGAAATTTCACGTAAGTGGGCATTTGGTCAATGGCCTCTAGAAATGGGACCTTGATGTGCAGCTAGTCAAGAATATCCATAAATTTCTTGAATTGAAGGTCTACATTCTGCCTCTTTAATCTTTGAGGAAAGGGTGGTGGGGGTCTCACTTTTGCTGTGGCAAGACGCTGTCCTTCATCAATAGGTTCATTTTTCGGGCCCTCATATTTATTCTCTTTAGGAGCTAAATCCTCTTGCAATTTTGGTTTTTCTTGCATAGGGTTGGAATCTCCTACTTCCTTCCCCCAAGCTTATCTCCTTTGTTGATTTGTGCGTCACTCCTTAAAGTGAGTGCACTACACTGTTTCTTGCCATGATTTCTAGTGACTTCAGTATCACTAGGGAGATTACCTTGAGGTCGAACATGTAAAGCTTGCACGATTTGACATACTTAGGTTTCCAACGCTCTCAAAGATGAGCTATAACTTTGTAATAGTGATCCTTGGCTCTTGATAGACGTAGCATGGTCTTGAAGTAAAGCATTTGTAGTTTTCATAAAGTCCTTTGTAGTTGTCATAAAATCTTTCAAAGCTTCCAAAGAGTTGTTGTTTGATGAATATGTTGAACTCTTGTTTTCAAATTGCCATGGCATATTTTGCTGGAAACCTGGGGGTTTAGTTTGATTTTGTTGCCGATTCGAGCTGCTAGGATTGTTGTTTCCTTGATTGCCCTAAGATAGATTAGGGTGCTGACGCCATCTTGGGTTATAGGTGTTTGAGTAGGGTTTATTTTTTCTATTTTAATTCCCCATGTAGTTGGTAGACTTTTAGTTCTCGGGGCACTCACTCAAATGATGGTTTCCTTCGCAACGAAGACAAGTGGATGCAACCTTTACTTCCTGTGTACGTCTTTTTTGGCGAAACAAGTGCTCGATTTCAGGCACTATAGGTGTTGATGGTTCGTTAAGTCTTCCTCGGGTCATGCAACAACACAACACATGAAAAAGGTAAACACAAATAGAAAATAAATCTATACAATAAGAAGAAATAAAATGGTGCAAAAACTAAACTCAAAATAACCAATTGTCAATCCCATGTACTATAATGATACACAAATGGTGCAAGTATAAACGTTGAAACAAGTAATAAAGTGATTAGTGAGTATCGTCTCCACATGGATTGAAGGTATTTCAAGTAAAGCTGTAATGAAAACTGGGATGAACTGAAGATATTTTAACATCCTCTCACGTGCGTGAAACTCTTAAATGGGATGACATGCTGGGTTTATCAAGGAATCATATGCCTAGTTCTCTTGAATGAATAGCACTTTCCAGCCTATAACATGCTCGACAGAGTTTACTTAGGTGTTTCTAAACTATCTCTAGCAAGAAACCTGACAAGAAGAATGCTATGGCAATACCTCTCAATGTGAACCCTAGCAAGCTACTATCCTTGAAGTTCTACTCCTTTTAGTCATTGAAACTATATCCTTATCTCTAAGGTGATTTAGGGGTTTACCTCTCAGCATCAAACCCCATTGTCCACGTAGATCTAAGCTTAACTCTCTCGACCATTAAGCTATCAAACACATAAGTAACAGCTAACCCTCGAAAGCTCTTACAAACTTAAGACAATAAAACAGTGAACAAAGCATGTAAAGAACTGGAAAAAAGCTAAAACATCCATTTAAACTAAAACATAATCATCCACAATAAAACTAAGCCACTTAAATTTAGTTCATGGCTGGGCAAATATCATCCATAATCATTCGACTAAAACAAGCAAATCTAGAAAAGTATGCTAAAGCAAAGAGCAACTAAGAGTAAAGGAAACTCCCAAGCAAAGGCCAGCAAGATCTTCCCTTTGGAGCTTCAACAATGGAGGAAACCAAGATGAAGAAAAAGAAGGGCAGCCGTCTTTGCTTCTATCTCTCTTATCTCATAAAGCATTTTTTAGCTCTCCCTTTAATGTGGGTGTCCTTTTTTTTATGTAGTAGGGGCTCCTAGGGTTTTGTGCCCTTAATTCATAGGGAATATTCCCTTCACATGTGGGGGCACAGCTGGCTGGTGAAATCACGTGTGGGGGCTGCAAAATATCTTCGTTCCTTTTTTCCTTTAGTGCGCCCAGAAATGCAGTCCAAAATGCTGTGGCATTTTTTCCTGTAATTCTCCTCGGCTTTTCTGCACATCACCACACCAGAACAAACCTCTCCCAAGTAGCACCAATTTTCACAAATATATACAAACAACCAAACAACAATACCCTATGCAATTATATGAACTAAATGCAACTATATGCAATGAAATGAAATGAAATGGGTTTGAATCCATACAATAACCTAAATAAAAGGGCATGAAATGTATGTTTTTTACAAGGTTAACATCTAACATACGGCAGGTTACGCTACGACGCCAACTGAAAATGTAAAACATAGAATTGAAAATATTATACTTTCTAATAACATTTTCGGTTGTGGTAAGTATCAAAACTTTAAAAATTTTGTTAGATCAAGAAAAAGTGTGTAATCAGGAGTGTGTGTAGCCGGTAAGTTAAAAAACAAGACATTAAAATGTTACCTACCAACCTAAATGTTACCAAAAGATATAACATTTTAAGTTGACATGAAAAGTTCATAAACTTACTAACTAGTATGGAAACTTACCATAATATGTAACATTTTCGGTTGCAACCTAAAATTTAAAAAACACGGAACTTAAAATGTTACTCACCAACCTAAATGTTAATTTGACATGGTAGGTTTAGAAACTTACTAACAAGTATCAAAACTTACTATGATATATACCCACCAATCTAAATGTTACCAGAAGATATACTTTTTAAGTTGACATGGTAAGTTTTGAAACTTACTAACAAGTATGGAAACTTACCATAATATGTAACATTTATGGTACCACTATATATAACATTTTAGGTTGCAACCTAAAATTTGAAAACTTAGATAACATTTCTAATTGCAGTATAAAGTGTTAAAACCTAAAATGTAACTACTATGGATAACACTTTAGGTTGGAATAATATAGTTTTTGTAAGTTACGAAACTTCCGACTAAGTTTCAATACTTGTTGTGAGTCTAGCCGAGTTTCAACTTCTTTAACTCTTTAATGGTGATTTTGTTAATTCTTAATTAAAGCTAAAATTTTCTATTGTGTTCTAAAGATTTCTTAGAGTATATGAGTAATCTAAACTTGGTTTTAACAAATTAAACCCATAAAATAGGTATTTGAAGAAATAACTTATTTTTCAAGTTCTTTAACTTTTTAATGGTGATATTGTTAATTCCGAACTAAAGTTGAGATTTTCTATTGGGTAATGTAGATTTCTTAGAGTATATGAGTAATCTAAACTTGATTTTAACAAATTAAACTCAGAATTAGGCAATTGATGAAAGAATAGCTTATCTTCAAGTTTTTTAACTCTTTAATGGTGATTTTGTTAATTCGACCTAAAACTAAGATTTTGTATTGGGTAATGAAGATTTCTTAGAGTATATGAGTAATCTAAACTTGATTTTAACAATTCAAACTCATAATTTGGTAATTGATGAAAATTGTAAAATTGCTTTTAAGCTAGAATTCTTGAATTTCAGTAAAACTTAGAGCAAGGTTTTAATACTTATCGTGAAATATTTTCATTCTTGGACGGTCAAATCTCATATAACAATTTAGGTTGAAGTGAGTAAAATTTTAAGTTTCAACCTAAAATGTTATACAAAATTATAAAAATTTAAGTTGCAGCCTAAAATGTTACCAATTTAGGTTTCAACCTAAAATATTACCAATACATGTAACATTTTAGTTTTGAAACCAAAACCTGAAATATTACTCAAAATCATAACATTTAGTAAAATTTTAAGTTTCAACCTAAAATCTTATACAAAATTATAACAATTTAAGTTGCAACCTAAAATGTTACCAATTTAGGTTTCAACCTAAAATGTTACCAATACATATAACATTTTAGTTTAGAAACCTAAACCTGAAATATTACCCAAAATCATAACAATTTAGATTGCAACTGAAATTGTTACTAATATATATAACATTTTAGGTTGGTTACCGGGTAAAGAAAAGAAACACTTATATTAGCCGCATTTTAACCTGTCGTACAACAGACCTACCCGGAATGAGGGTCTGGGGAATTGTTGAAGGTTTGGACCATTTTAAGTATGGTGTTGGACCACCCCACCCAGGCCCAGAAGTATGTTTTTTTTTTGTTACAATAAAACGATATTTAAATTTTTAATATAAATATCGAGATTTAAACTTGCATAAAGTAAAAGTAGATAAATATTTTTGACCACTCAACTAATTAAAGGATATCTGAAGGGTTCTTTAATTTAGTATAATCTGATTTTATTATTATTGTCATTGTTGTGTGCCATAGTTCTATTGGAATATGTCTAAGTTTATGGGGGCAGCCCGACCATAAGCTTAAAAGGAAGTATGTGCCAAATAATAATGCAAAAAAAAAAAAAAAGTTTGAGACTATCAGTTATAATTAAAAAAAGGTGTCTAATGCAAACTCAAACAAAATTATAAAAATTCTTTAAAATTTTAAATGTAAAAAAAAAACACATTCTAAATGATAATAGCATTAATTATCACAATCCAATCAAACAGTACAATTTGGAAACCCAAGTGATATTTATAAAGTTAAATGAAAATTCGAAAGAAACAGTTAATTAGTGAGCCTTATTTGGGTTGATCATGACTCGGGTTTGAATTGATTTTTTGGTCCATCCGCACTCAATTAACATCCGTACTCGACTAAAAAATGTAGTAACTCCACCTGAACTCGACTCGTATTTTATGATGTTTCATCTGATCAGAACTTGACCTGGAATTTATAGCAAAAATCTGAATCCGACTCTGACCCGACCCGACAAAAATAATTTTTTAGTTTTATTCGATAGAATAGGGAGTTTATTGAAAAATTACAAATAGAGATGGACCATTATAATAATTATTCCATTTTTATTAGACAAAACAATGAGATAATTGAAAAAATATATATAAAGAGATACATTATAACAATTATACCTGAATATTTAAAATAAAATTAAACTATTATTTCGGGTCGGGTCTGGTCAGGTCGAATATTTTTCACCTTAAACCCAAACAGACCCGGCATTATTCTAAAAAATTCAACCCAAAATCGACCTGAACCCAAAATTTTCTTTAAAAATATGATTCTATAGGAACGGGTCAGATCAAATCTCATCAAGCCTAGGTCAAATGACCATCCCTAATCTTATTACATTATAATTCAAGGAAAAAAAGTTTAATGCAAACTTTAATAAAGAGTTTGAAGCAATAAACTAAGTTGAGAGTGTTTGACAATCTTTACTTGGAAATAATCTAGTTTTTTGTATAAGGTAATTATTGTCAAGTAAAGATGATCAAATATTCTCAAGATAGATTATTACTTTAAACGCTTTATTTTTTTGTCAAATTTTAATTTTCATCTTAATCTTACCTAGAAGAATGAAAGAGGACTCTAGGAGGAAAAAAAAAGATGTTTTTACTGAGTCTAGAACCTATAACATAAATGTATATAGAGGAACAAATACGAGTAACTTGACCAACCAACCAAATATGCGTGCTTTATTTTAAACTCTTTATCTGAGTTTGCATTCTACATTTTCTTTGAATTATAATGTAACGGGTCTCGAACTAACTAATTGTTTGTTTCGAAATTTCATTTGTCTTTATAAACTTCATTTGAGTTTTTACTTTGGAGTATTTGATTGGGTTGTGATAATTAATGCTATAATCATTTAGATTTTGAGGGAGATTTTATATATTTAAAATTTTAAAAATATATGACTTTAAAGAAATTGTATATTCTTATGATTTTAAAAAATAATTATAAATTTCATATTATTTTAAACAAAAATTATGTGATTTTTAGAATTTATTATTTCAAAAATATTGAGAAAGTACCAAAATAAAATTTTAGAAACATTTGAGGGGTTAAATGCGATATTAACCATTAAATATAATGTCATATCATTCCCTTAACACAAGTAATAACAAAGTGATCATTTTGTAACATTTTAACAAGTTAAAGACTGTTTGTAACTGTTGAATGTTTTCTGGTGAAAATGACCAAATAATCAGAGTCTAGAGACTATTATAGTACTTTACCCCAAGGAAAAAAGAAGGAAAGGAAGAAGCACGCACTAAAATGACGCGTAGAAGAGAAGAGGGAGACAAAAGGGCCCCAAGTGTTTGTCGTAAGAGGAAAACCAAGTGCGCGAGGGCAATTGGTGGACACCAACGTGGAGGAGAAAAAGATGGTCGGCGTCCGCATAGTCGGTGTTAGTGTGTTCGCACGTGCACGCTATCCATTCGATGTACTTTTGCTACGCTATGAGATTTCTTATTGTTATTTTGACCCCTCACTGTAAAAATTATTAGGGTAAACCACTTCAATGATCACCATATTTTTGATAAAGTTGCGATTTGATCATATTACTTTTTTCGAAGCAATTAAACTATCAAACTATTTAAATGTTATCAATGTGACCACCGGCCGTTAAATGTTAACGGCTATGTATTTCGCTTCACATATTGAGAGAGCTACCGTTTGTTGCTTCTTTGATGATCATGAAAATGTTGTTGAGCCGATATGTAATAGATATCTAAAAGTACTTTTTCTATCATCTATGTCTTCCCCGTAATCACTATTAGAGTGACCAACTAACTTTGAATTTTGTGAATGTGTGTAGAATAAACCATGATCCAACGTACCTTTGACATATCTTAAAATTCTCTTTGCTGCAATCCAATGATTTTGTTTTGGATTCTCCATGAATCTGCTTACCAATCCCACAACGTATGTTATGTATGGTCGTGTGATAGTTAAATACCTTAAACTTCCAACGATACTTTTAAACAATGTTGGATTCACCGGCTCTCTTCTTGAATCAACAATTAATTTTATGCTCGTTCCGGCTGGAGTGGCTCCTGGCTTGCAATCTTTCATTCTGAATTTGTATAAGATTTCCTCTGCTACTTCTTTTGGGATAAGAAAAATTTCATCTTCCATTTGCTTCACTTCGACTCCAAGAAAATATAACATCTCACCGATATCTGTTATTTCAAATTCTTTAGTCATAGCTTTCTTAAAATCGTGAAACATACCTGGGTTGTTTCCGGTAAAGATCATATCGTCCACGTATAAGCATACGATCATGATATCACCATCTTTATTTTTCTTTGTATATAAAGTATGTTCGTATGGACTCTTTATGAACCCATTCTTCTGAAAATATTCATCTATTCTTGTGTTCCATGCTCTTGGTGCTTGCTTCAATCCATATAAGGCTTTCTTCAAATAATAGACTTTATCTTCATGGCCTTGTTTAATGTACCCAGGTGGTTGCTCGATATAGACTTCTTCTATGTAGCCGTTTAGAAATGTCGACTTCACATCCATTTGATAAATCTTCCATTTCTTTTGTGATACAACTGCTGTGAGAAGTCTGATAGTATCGATTCTTGCGACTGGAGTGAATACTTCATCATAGTCTATTCATTGTCTTTGCTTGTAGCCTTTGGCAACTAGTCTCGTCTTGTATTTCTCTACTTGTCCTTCTTTATTTGTTTTCGTCTTGTACACCCACTTGACTCCAATTGGTTTATGTCCTTCTGGTAGGCTTGTGAGCTCCCACGTATCATTTCTTTCTATCGATGCAATTTCTTCATTCATGACATTCTTCCACTTGTCATCTTCAATTGCTTCTTCATATGTTATTGGATCACTGCTTGCAAGTAAACAAAAAAGTGAAATGATTTCAGTTTGATAGTCTTTGTACCTTTATGGTACTCTTCTCTCTCTTGTAGGTTTTCGAACTTCAGTTGGTTGTTCCTCAGATTTTCTGTATTGGTATTACAGCTGCTGCTGCTTGACGAAGATGGGTCAATCGGATTTTGTTGAATACTTTGATCATCACCTTGTTCTTCTTGGTTGATGAAGTCATCATCGTCTTTATCTTCATTAAAAAATAGTCCAACTTTCTTTTCTTCTTGAGTAAAAATTTGTACTAATTGAGTAAAAATTTGTGTAGATTTTGTTTTAGGTAAGATTTTGTGTAAATACACAAATTTTTATGTTATAACCTAAATTCTTACCATTTGGACAAGAATTTCTGTAGATTTTGTCTTATGTAACCAACTGAATAAGAATTATTTGTATAGGAGCCTGTCTCATTTTAGCTGCATTCTAGGGCCTTACCCTAAAATTACCCGAGATTTAGGTCGAAACTCGTGTGCATGTGCAAACATGAGTGTGATATTGGGAAGCTACTCTTGGTTTTACTAGTCAAACGTGAGCTGGTTTGACATTGCTTTTGAAAAAGTGATTTTGAAAAGTATTTTTGGAAAGTACTTTTAAGTAGATAAGATGTCTATTTTAGACATATTTTTTAAAAAAATATAAAAGGATTGGTGATATAAACGAGGATATATGAGTAAATTTACTTAATAATATTTTTGGAAAAGCTAAAAGCTAGAAATTTAAGCTTTTAAAAAGCAATTTTTAAACCAAGTTGAAAAACACTTTTAGCCTGGAAAGCTATTTGTTTTTCATTGCTTTTGGTCTCAATAATTTAACATTGCTTTTGAAAAGTGCAGTGAAAAAATGCTTTTTAAAAGTGCTTTTGAATTTTTGGGTTTGAGATTTAAGTGTTTAGTATTGTCGAAAAGAACTTTTAAGAAGATAAATGACCATTTTAGACATGATATTGTAAGTTATATATATATATATATGTGTGTGTGTGTGTGTGTGTGTGTGTACATATATAAATGATATCCAAATTCTTTAATGTTATAAATATGAAATATATCAGCTTAAATCATTATAAAATATTTTTATTAATAAATATATTTTTTTAACAATTGTACGTGCTCCATGAAAATATAATAAATTTAAAATATTTTATTTAAAAATCTTGACACGAATATATATAATTTTTAAAACTAAAAATAATTTATTAATTATATAATTATGTGTTCGTAAGAAATTATAAATTTATAAATTAAAACTAAACACAACAGGAGATGAAGGTTAAAATTGTAATTTGGCTCCCAAAAGCACTTTCTAACCGTAAAAGTTAAAAATTTTAGCTTATACATTTGAATTGAAAAATACATTTCAAACATAATTTTTTCTCAAAAAGTTAGCAGTCTAGCATTATTTTTGTTTCCAAAAGTACTTTTAAGTTTTAGCCCAAAAATACTTTTGAGAAGCATTACTAAACGGGTTTGTAAAGAAATGCAAGTGGAAGTTTGTGTGTATGTATAAACACACGTGGTCACATGTACTTGTATGTTATTTCTTAAAAACCGAGAGGTTGAAGAAAGAGAAAAGACGGGTTCAATTTCAGTATATTTAGTTTTTAGCAATGGGTAAAGTAAAATAAAATTAAAAAAATTCCATTTAATTCAATGCTCGAATGTAGATCATGGTCTTGATAAACATTTTATCAACACATTACGAGAGCCGTTAGTGTTTAGGTGGTGCTTTGTTCTTGATGTCGTCCGACTTTACAATTATATATGTTACATATATTTTTTCTTTGTTGCTCTGTTTTTTTTTTTTTGTGAATCTCTATTTATTTTCAATGAATTTATGTTTATATTTTTTGATTTTTTTACTCATAGAAAAAATATTAAAACGTTTAAACATGTTCAATTTTACATCTTATATAATATATTGACGATGTCAACAGAATTAAACCAAATCAAATATAACAACTTTTTTAATGAAAAAAGAACTTTGAATTGATATGTTTAGGAGTACTACTTAAAAAAAACATTTACCTAATAAAAATTGACTAAACATTACACGTGGAAATAAATATAATGTAGGAAAAGTAAGAAAAAGGAGTATATAGGTTAAGTACAAATATGTCTTTAGAAGTTGCATGATTTTCGTGGAAACTGTGCACCCAAAATCTGAAATTAATTGTTCAAATATATGATATATTGTGTTCTTTCCGAGTTCCATGCATGAAAGAGAAAACTAAAAATAAATATATATCCATAGTGTTTGTACTTAATACATTGTTAGATATATATTTATATACACATAATAGATCACATATTGATCATTTTTTATATGATATAGGTTATAAAACATTTAAGTATACTCGATTATACTTCAAATGTTATACTAATAATAATGTCAATTGAGATAAACTTAATCCGACTATAAATAAAATCCTTAAAAATAAAATAAAAAAATTAAACATTCAAAAGTTTATAAACACTTAAAAACAAATTAAGATAAACATTCAAACCCCATTTTTCAATATTCCTAACCTACCATTTGCAGCCCTCAACCCGTAACTAATAATACTCAAAGTGAACATCATCAAACGCAGTGACAGAATCAAATGGGCATTGACAGCCCCTTCAAATTTTGGTTTAATGACACTCTAGGTCCTCTTAATTTAAATATTAATCAAATTAGACTTTAACCCTCTTAAAATATAAGTTTAAAATTCAATAGATTCATATTTTCTGAAAGTTATCAAATCGATCCGTCTCAATCTTGATTCCTAATTCTGTCCATGATTGCATGCTTTTATCTGATTGAATCTATGAAGCTTTTGAAGTATGAATACATATACATATACATATATATTTTGGTTGCCTCCCCACTTCCCAGGGCTTTATCCTGACTAATTTGGTTTGACTTGCGTCGCACACTTGACTTTGATGGGTGAGTCTCTTGGTGGTGATTTTCTACATACACAAGGCCTCAAGCTCTAAACTTACTTAAGCGATATTATGCTGCTTACCACTTGGACCAATCCCGTTGGTAATACATACATATCTATACACCAAAAATATGTTAAATATATATATGTCTACTAAATGTTGGTGAAATTGGCTGATGTGTAAATGGTTGTTTTCAGTGTTTAGAATAGAAAAATATGAACTAGTCTCTATGAAAATGTGGTGGTAGGACCAGCAAGAATACTAGTGCCCAAGGAGGTGTGGCCGGTTTTTGTCAAGAGAGTACGCAGTGCCTGGTTGTCTAGCATGTGAAGCTACTGTGGCTTTCCCCTTCTTCTTTCTCTCTCTTTCCTTTTCTCACTTCCATGCACCCCAACTGGCACTTTTTGATTCATTCACATTCTGTGCCGAATGGGGAAGATGGCGACAAATTTATTCTCGGATTTGAGTGTCCTCCCCCACCAGAATTCCTTTCCCCATTGTTTCTTTCTTACTTGATCCAACACCCATCTATAGGGACACATCTAACCTCGCCATCTCCTGTCATACCATTACCTGCCCCTTGTTAGGGTTTATTTTTTGGATATGGGGCTGTGGGGCTTACACAAGTAGACGATACAGTTAGTTACTTTGGTTAAACTGATTCTAATTGTGTGACCAATAAATAATAATTCTGCGGTATTGTTTAATGGTTCAACAAATAATGGTGATATTCGAGATTCATTGATTGTCTGAGTGGTCAATGATGTTTATGTTGTTCTATCTTATGAGGGTTCGAATCATGACATTTGCCTCGAGAATGTAATTACCTCTCCATTGAATAAAAAATAACGAGGATATTTGTTTGGAACTTTCTAATAACATTAATTGAAGTAGGATAATCGAGTCACGTCAACAATCTCTAGAGCAAGTGGTTGAAAACTCTCAATTGATATCCCCCTCTCTCGTAGGTTGTGGTTAAATACTCATTAGGAGCAAAATTTATCTTCCCCATATAGGAATTGTTCAAAAAATAAAAGAAGAGAGATTAAATATCAATATTAACATAGTAGAGGGACTAAAATCATAATTAGACCAATTTATTTCGGTTCTCGATAAAAGGGAGCCTTAGCAGGAAACACACCGAGTCAGTGTAGGGTTTTCTTTTCCAAAGAGAAGGAAGAAACATGAATTTTATGGACTCTGAGTGTAGTAGTGGGTGTGAGTCTGGTTGGACTAATTACTTGGAACAATCTTTTATATCTGCAAATCCTTCAAAGAAAAAGAGTGGTTTCAATGCTAAAAAGAGTGGTTTTCGAGATGGAAATAGAGAGAATAGAGGTAAACAAAAGGTTGAAGTTGAAGAAGAAGACCTTTCCATGGTTTCTGATGCATCTTCAGGGCCTCCACATTTCTATGAAGATACGGCACCCCAAGGTGTCGCATTGAATAAAAATGGTGGCCAAAGACACAGGAACAAGGAACAAAGAAGACGCCTGCAGGTACATGAAGACGATGATGATGCAAGCTCTCCTTTCATCAGTTACTCCAAGGTAATAACATGTCCGAGTTTTGAATATGTTCTTTCAGTAATCATGTTATTTTCAGTGGTCTTAATTCTTGATAATTTCCCCCAGAACAACAATAATCAAGCTCCAGTTGGTTTCTCTGCAACACAGTTTGAGGTATTTGTCCAATATTCTTAGTTCCCAATTCAAGTTTCTTTCTTTTTTAGCTTATAGGTTGATAATTTACCAGGGAGGATTAGGATCAAATTTTCAAGGCCATTTTGGGTTTTTGCAGTCTTCTTCTCCTTCTACAAACCAGCTACAAAGCAATCAGTTAAGTAAAATTCAAAAATTAATTTTATTATTTTGCTTTGATTTTATTACAATGTACCATGGCCAAACTCATGGGATGTTCCAAAATTTACAGGTGGTTTTAAGGAGAAAACCGAAGAGAATGTGGAGTTGGGAAATGAGATAAAAAGAAATGTAACAAAGGGGTTGCCATAAATCAAAGGAATAAGATCTTTTTCCCTTTTTTATTTATTTTTTAATTTTAATTTTTCATCTCATTTCATTTCCAGTCTCCTTTGTACTGGTGGCCATTGCAAAACTTGGAAATAAATTTCTCTTTGTTTTTAATTTTTCTTCTGTCATGCTTTCCTCTTTATATCTGCAGTTCATCATTCCTTTAATTCCAAAAATAGTTCAATATCTTCATATACATATTTTCCCACATTAAGTACTTTTAGCTTCATCCTTGTAGCAAAACTAAAACTGAGAAGTGAGTATTTTACTATTTTATACAGAAACCTATTTGGAAAGCTACAGATTGGTATACTCTTGCTTTAGATAGCAAATGTTTCCTCTGCAATGCAAGTATAAAAAGGTAAAATTTAGTTCTGAGATAAAATCCAACTTCGAATTTTACAAACTATATTATCAGAAAAGAGAATCATAAATCTTAAACGCGAACAATTACATGAAAGACAAAAAGGCTATTGTACTTGTAAGGGCATAAGAGATGAAGAAACTAAACAATGTTGATTGTTGCATGCATGTGAGGGCGTGCTATTTTAATCTTTTAGTCTTTTGTTTTGTTTGGTGAAAATTTGAACCTAAAACCGGCCGACACCGTTTATTGGCCAGAATAACAAGGTTGCTTAAACTCTAACATTCATCTTTTCAACAAAACAGGACAAATAAATGAGTCATAATCTTTGATTTTATTAGGTGGGAATGGGATTTTAATTTCCCTCCTATATTATAATTGAAAAAGCAACCTTATTGAAGAAACATGAGATATCAAGATTGTTCACTTATATTGTTACATTTTGGCATTATTTGTAATGTTACAAATATGATGGTAAAATCTTATATTTCTATTGATAATGGAACATAATCTGATTCAAACTTTATGTAAAAAGATTTAATTGAGACTTTTCATTTTTACCTAATATTATAATTGAAAAGCTAGCTTTTTTCCATCTATGAATCAAATCATTAAAAAAGCTTACCCATGTCTCAAAGTGTCCAGACTAGGGTCCATATACACCCTTGATAAGTTGAATTTCTCATCACAACTCACCAAGTTTTTGGCCCCCGAACATTGTCACGCTTGAGAAGAGGCGGGGTCATTAATCCCACATCGAAAAGGAAAAGGGAGGTCTTGGGATATAAATACAGTGGTGCTGCACATCCTATTAGACATGTCTTTTGGGAAGAGGGTAATGGCCCCATGACAAATGGTATCAAAGCGACCCTTTGACTGCTCGATTTCACGCCGAGTCCCCATGAGTGGGGTAGGCAAGGTGGACAACTGTGACACAAGGTAGCCCATCACGAGAGCGGAAGCTCGTGACGAGGGCGTCACGAGGTTGAGTGGGAGAGAATGTCACGCCTGAGAAGAGGCGAGGTCATTAATCCCACATCGGAAAGGAAAAGGGAGGTCTTGGGATATAAATACAGTGGTGTTGCACATCCTATTAGACATGTCTTTTGGGAAGAGGGTAATGGCCCCGTGACAACATGCACATGATGAGGAGGCACAAAGATGATGGAAAGTGTTAAAAATGGGGGGTGGGAATTCATTCCCACAGCTTAGAGATGATGGGCAAGCAAATGAAAAAAAAAACTAGTTTCATATACGAATAATCGGTTAGTATAGCAATACGAGACGACATGCACATCCTATTAGATATGTCTTTTGAGAAGAGGGTAATGGCCCTGTGACAACATGCACATGATGAGGAGGCACAAAGATGATGGAAAGTGTTAAAAATGGGGGGTGGGAATTCATTCCCACAGCTTAGAGATGATGGCAAGCAAATGAAAAAAAAAAACTAGTTTCATATACCAATAATCGGTTAGTATAGCAATACGAGACGCTACATCCCTTAAGTAATGTTTAAAATTTAAATCTTAATTTTGTAAACCAAGTTAAATAAGTTGAGAAGGCCACATTCACATTAGACATTTATAAAATATAATCCAAATTAATCGAGCAATAAACCAAATACTTATAATTATATATAAAAATAATTCATAACCCTAAAGAACATGCTTCTTTCTTCTTTTTTAAAAATCCCCCTTGGAAGATCCTGCCTGTGTTTTTCCTAACCCAAAAGAACATGCCCCATTATTATCAATAGTTTGCTCTTGCTTATTGGATTTTATTAATGCCTCTTTGCTCCCTCCAATCATGTCTGCTTTGCAGCTGTCATCCACAATTATGTCTCTAAATCTGAATTCTTTATTCATCAAACAATTCCTAATAAAGATTATATAATTCGGGTCCCATTGAAAAATATTGATAAGAAGAAATATTGAAACTTTAGGGGGGGGGGGGGAATTTAGAATGCCAAAAGTTGTGATATATTAGATCCACATGTGTTATTTACATATATTTTAATATTCTTCGATATTTGGGAGTTCTCTATGTTATGTTAGTCAAATTCAAAAAAAAAAGAAAAAAAGAAGCAAAGATAGAGACAAATTCAATCAAATATTATATAATAAATAAGATTAATATTTATTATATTGATAAATTAAGTAGTGGAGAAAACCTTAAAGAAAACCTAAAGAAAATCTAGTAAGCGTCGCTCTTAAAATTCGAACCAATTTTTTTCATTAGTTCTTGATTCATCGACGGTGGTATCAATTTTAGTGTTGTTGCCACCGTTGGTATTCCTTTTTGCTTATTTTTTATATTAAGTTCTTGTTTTCTTTTATATTTTAATGTTTTTTTAGTTTTATCTGTCTTGTAGCACGTTTTTCCTTTGTCTTCCTCTGTCTTGTGGCACGTTTCTGCCTTATGGCACGTATCTGTCTACCATTGTGGTAGATCTGCGTTCATAGATACGTTTTTCACGACGTATTGATTTTGATTTGCGGATTGTCGGTGATCTTCAGTAGATTTATCCCTTTTTGTGGTTTGTTTGCCGATGCATTCAGATCTGTTTTACAAAGCAGTCTCCAAGCTTGATGGTTTTGCACACCACTCTACTTCAAGTCTGAAGCGTGTAGGTGGATAGAGACAAGAAGTCTTATTTTCTGCTTCTAATTTCTCCGGTGTTTCATCTTTATCACTGATTTGTAGCATACTAGAGTAGTTTTGCTGGTTTGATGTTCGTTTTCTTTTTTTTTTTTTTCTAATTTAAATTTATCATATTTTTATTTTTCTGCTAAAATTACATTTCTTTTTTAACTATTTTTTTTATTTTAATTTTTAATAAAAATCAGCATGCATATTGTTCAAAAATAAATTAAATAGTGAAATTATTTTAAACTGTTTATTGTTAGTTGACTAATAATTTCAATACTTAATGTATTGATGAATTAAATGATGAAATAATTTTAAGTTGTTTAACGTTAATTGACTGACAGTTTTCATCTACTGAGGTACTATGTTGACCTGAAATGAAACGTTGAAAGATAAAGTATTTCAAAAAAGAATAGAGCGAGCCAAACGTTAAAGACTTTTTTGACATTATGTCATTTATAAATTGTAAAATAAATTTTGGATATGATGGGTCTAGAGTAAACGCCCTATACTAATATATACCGATAATTATATGTACCGATATGCATCATTAACTATTTTAATAACTTTTAAAATTATAAGGATCTAACACATGGTTATTTATTTTTTAGAGTAAAATATGTTTAATCACTTTTTATGACACTTTTTAGATTTTTTAAAAATAAAAAACTATTAAATAAAAAGCCGACAAAAAATTAAAAATAGAATTTTTAATATATTTTATTTTGAAAAAAAATCATGTTTTAGGTCTTTGTAATTCCAAAAGTTATTAAAAAAAGTACATATCAGTACATATGATTAGTGGTACATAACAATATATAACATTTACTTTAAAACTTTCTTATAGATATGTTTCAATCATTTAATTTTTGAGAGAGTAAGTGTATAATTTGTCAAAAAATTTAAAAAATACAAATATATGGTTATATTAATATTTATGATTTGTAATGATACTTATAAAGAGGGACGAATCCATGTAGCACTGTTTTATGTCAAAAAATAAATGTAGCACTGTCATCCAAATAATCTAATTTTATTAATATTTTATCAGTCTAAACACTAAAGCACTGTCATCCGAATAATTATTTCATTTTATCCAACTAATCAAACGTAGCATAAATGCAATTATCCGAATCTTAAATAAATCCTTCAACTCATGCTTAGGAGGATATTCAGATTTAGCTCCGACTACCCTAACAAGCCCTTGTATTTACACCATGCAATAGCAATCACATAGAGGAATACCGTCCCGGCAGTGCTACCGCCGATCGTCCAAAGAAACTCCGGCATCCCTGCTTTATCGTCGTCAAATAGATCGATATGAATGTTCATGCCAAATACACCGGCAACGACAACGAAAGCACTGATCACAAGAGTTGCGGTCGATAGCATCACTCCCATCCGTAGAAGATGGTTCTGTTTGTCGTCCAGCATTATGTTTATGTAGTCCTCTGTGTCATCCACATATTCCCTCAGCTTCCATGAAAGAGGAAAACCATCAAGAACAACTAAATAATCAATTATTTTCGAGTTTGATTTCGAGTCGAAGTAAACATACCGTGGAGAGCTTGTTGAGTGTACCATCAACTTGTACAAAGTAAGCTTCCAATAGCATCTCTAACTCCTGTACGTTAAAGTGTTTGCCGATGAAACTATGATCGGAACTCGAATGACTTCCATCGCTACCTTTGCCGATAGAAGCATAGAACGAATGGTCTCGGGGTCTGTCGGAATCTTGGGTATCTTTTTCACCTTCGTAGCAGGGTGTCAAAGGGGCTTCAGCAGGTGTGCTGACATAGCACAATTTTATAAGCAAATAATAAATGGGAAATCTGTAATGAAAAATGTGGGAAATTGTTTGGTACCTTTCATCCTTGTCTGGTTCAACAACTTCTTCTTGTTCATCTAATTCATCTCTTTCATCCAGAGAAGGAGTCGAAGAGTTCTCGATTTGTTGTTTCTCTGTTAAATACATCTCGGCCATGTCACCATCGTCGTCTAGCAAGTGTTCTAACTCATCCCGTACCTTTTTTGTAGTTGTTACGTCAACAATTAAGGATAAAATTGAACAAAAGTTAGTGGAGGGACCAAGATTTTCAAATAAAGAATAGTAGATGGACTTAATGTGGTAAAATTAAAGTAGGGGACTAAATTTTAGATTGTGAAATAGTAGAAAGACCTTGGACATATTCAAACTCAAAATTTATCATTAACACACCTATAGAATCCAACTATTTTTTAAGCAAACCATTATATAAACTCACGAATTAACCAAATGATAAGTAAATATTTAATTGAAAACACTAAGGTGTCAACAATTGAGACTTAAAACTTTTAAATCTCAAATTACATGAAATAAATCTCAAGTTATGTGAAAGTATAGGGACTGTGAGCATATTTTTGACCGAAACTAAATGAAAGTGTACAAAGACCAACCTTTTGAACACGGCCGGTTATTGCAACAAGGCGGCTTTTAATTTGGCGAACACGCTCCAAATTGAGAGTACTAATCTTCGAGGTCAATCTATCCAAGGCTGGATGAGCCTCTTGCTCCAGTGTTCTTGTCTGCTTTGGCAATTCAAAACAACAAATAGCTCTAATTTAATACATCTATTTTTATTTGACATAATTTCATCTTTTTCCTTTTATAATTTTATTTTCACGTCAAAATTGATAATACTATTAGTTGTTTTAAATTTATGAAGTAGAAAACTGTCGATGATAAATATGAAATGGTGATGGTTTTAAGCGATTTTTTTTTTTAGATTGAACAAAAAACAACAAAAAGTGGAGATGCGAAGAAACGAGAGATTATATAAAATAATAAATCATATGTATGAATGTTAAAATTATTGTTTCAGTCTAACCAGCGTGAGTGTATATACGTGGCCGGTGTCAATTTTATTGTTGATGATTGTTAATAGATTGACGGTATAAATTAACTGTCAGATATCAGAGTCAGCTAGTAGGTCAAGTGAGTTTAACAAGTGACAACAATCATAGTGAGAGACTGTAGCTTTTAAGAGCTACCATGAGATGGGACTATGACTAAACGGAGGATATGATGAGATATCTCTGGACGAGCCATGAGACCTTACATACAAAGGTGTGGCAGCGAAGAAGTGATAACAGAAGATTTGAAGACGAAGATACAACAAAAAGAAAAGGAGAAGAGAGAATGCTCACTTCAGATTCTAAGCATCCGCACGCAGCTTCAAGGCCGGCCTCCAATGCAACGAACTCAAATGGGAGAATCTTTGTTCCTTCCTGGTTCTCAACACCCTGCTTCTCCTCTGCCTTGCCTTCCTCATTTTGATTCAGAAGCTGTGAAATCCTCGGCAACAGATTCTGGGATGTTGTTCGAATTATGCAGTTGGTATCATCAATTGCACTCTCCTGAACCCCAATTCAAATTCAAATCTCATTTGCATTTCTAGCAAGTAAAATCCAGATTGAAATTTTTCTAAATTCAGTCCCAAACACGGCATAAATGAGAGAATTCGTGTTCAAACATTGAAAAAGATATTGTTGAGAGAAAAAGCCACTAATTATACTAAGAAAATGAAATGGAAAAGAAAGGACCTTGGATTGGTTTGCTTGATAATGCAGCTGAATCCTTCTCTGCAACTCATTCACAAACGGCTCAACGGAAGGATCCTTGGAATTCAACAGCAGAACCTCTTGAGCCGTGATGATTGCCTTTATGTGCTCCAAGTTAATCACGATTGCCCTTTCTCGACCCAGCACCGTCGACGGGTACGAAAGTAGCGGGTCCAGGATCCGAAGATCCCGACCGGGTAAACCCGTGCGTCGCATGATGGAATGCTTTCCGGCCTCCACTCTCATGGTCTGGGCCGTCGAGTCCAGTACAAGCCATGAACGGACAGTCGTGCCTTTTTTCCGATGAACTAGGCCGGTGAAGGTGGGGGTTTGGTTGGGGATTGTAGCGGTCTGATTTGATAGGTCCGGGTCGTCTTCGGGTTTGGACGACGGCGGTGGAGTTCTCGCTGTCATTGTTTTCTTTTTAGGTGGTTCTTGGTTACCGGAAAAACTGCCGTTTATTTTAAAAAGTTGAACTTTGAAAATGCCGTTTATATCGTTTGTCCTTTGTTGTCTAATTTTGGCGCAAGTGTTACTACTACCATATTACTAGCAAGTGAATTTGGAAAATGTAAAAACATTTCTTAGGTCACTTTTAATTTTCAAATTGGACAAATTGGTCCATATACAAAAATAATTTAGTCGGTAATTAAGGACCATTAATAGCAATGTTAATATTTCTCATCAATTTTGTACAAGTGCATTTTTTATATAATTATGATTGATATAGTAACAAATTCATCCCTCAATGTTTATACACTATGCCATTTTAGATATGATTTTTTTTTTAATTTTAACCTTAAACGTTTATAAATGTGGGAAGAAAGACGATCCTTTACAGGGGCAGAAGGTAGTGAGGACTATGGGGGCCATGACCCCAAAATTTTGGAAATTAGAATTTGACACCCCAAAAATTTAAAAATTAATTTAACCCTTCAAGATTTTTAAAAATTCATATTAAGCTTAAAATTTTGATTTTTTTTAAAAAATAAACGCCTCTCATAATTTTTTAGAAGTTCTTATTAAATTTCTCAAAATTATTAAGAACTTTAGCTAAACCTTCAAAATTTTTGAAAATTTTAGTTTAACCTCCAAATTATTTAAAAATTTAAGTTGACCCCAAACTCTTTTCCTAAATTCCGCCACTGATCCTTTATCATTCGGAAAAAAGTATAAATCTATAGTAGATGGTAATATATTAAATAATTTTTGTAAACTTTTAGTATTTACCTGTGTTTTTAACATCTTATCTATATTCGTTCTCATTCTCGCAGACAATAATGTTCAAATTCAAGTCATTCAGAAAAAATTAATCACCCTGTATCATTGAGGTATAGAGAGTTGAGATCACTCTTTGAGCTCTTTTACTTGTTTTCTAAATAATATTGTTTATTATTAGATACTATAAAATAATAATTTTTAATACGTAAGAGATAAAAAATACAAAAGAGTATAATATTAATTTCATCCTAAAAAGCGAGGTATTTAAACACTAATAATACAACGCCACATTACAGTAATTTTTAAAGACATGCCATTAATATTGTATACTCGTGTATTCAATATGCAGAAAAGATGGATTTTTAAAGATATACCATTAATATCATTTAGTTTTCTATCAAGATTGGATTTGACGTCGTCACAATTGATGGAGATGACACTCTTTTGATTATCTTGTTGATCTTCTTATTTTGAACTCTCGAATTGGATTTAGATACGTACTCATAATTATTGTTTCTTGTTCGCTATTGAGTAGTGGTAATTCTTATAGGAAAAATGTTTGGATAAACCGAAAAAAGGTTAAAAATAAGACTTGCATGAGGTGTGAACTAGATACTGTGCTGGAGGATATTTTGCGGTGAAGCGTACCCTCAAGGATTCAACAAGCACTTATGCCGAAGCAGGCTACAGAAAGAGCCAAGAACCAATGAACACTTAGCTTTAAAACATGTTTAAAATGGGAGAGAAGAGAAGAAAGTAAGTAGATGATTCTACTTTGAGATTTTGTTTGAAGGCATATGTGCATGGTATTTATAGTATCATGCATGCCCAGAAGGACATCTAAAAATAGCCATTAGTCAAGGGCAAATCAGTCAGAAATAAAATGAGTGGTTAAAAATAAAGATACTTTAATTTAAAATGAATGATTAAAATTAATAAAAAAATAAATGGTTCAAAATAAATTTTAAATAATAAATAAATAATAAAATAATAAAAATAGATCAAGCTTCTAGTTCATGCACATGGGAAAATCGATCAATTTCAATTGAATTGGATTTCTTGGCCAAACCCTGAGTGCGCAAAACCACCATCATATTTATTCTCTTACAAGTCCAATACTAAGTCTTTATATTTAAACCCCAAAAAAGTAATAAAAAATAAAAATGTGGGATTCATTAAAATATACTAAATAATCTTATATTTTTACAACAATCCCCCACATATTTTAAAGAATGATAAAGAAGTTTAGCTGAGCACTCTGACATAACGTATTTATTCTGGTGTCTTTTTGGGCTATGAACCAAAACTTAAAAAAATGAGACATAACCTACTGAGTAATTAGTGAAACACGTTTCTATGAACTAATAACACATTATTGTAAGCTAACATTCTCATTAATCACATTATATTTGTTATTGCTCTTTATTGCGGTTGTGCGCTAATAGGCCATGTGCTTGCCTGGATTTTCATAAGTGCTCTAGAGATTTTGCCATAAATCTCATAGAAGCGGCACCACTTCACACTTATATAGGTCAAGCCATCAAGTGTATTCTGCAGGTCAATACACTACCTATAAAGGCTTTGGACTTGATTAAGAATTTTACTCACCTTCACCATCCTTGCAATTTTTTAGCACTATTTACACCATAAGTAGGGACAAAAAAAATAATGTAGTGCTTTCTCTACAAGATCAATTAATGACTTGTTATTACCTATATGAACCTTCTTCATGGGGTCGCCAATCACAAAAGTTGGGTTACCATCATTGTTGATTTCTTATATTGGCATAAGTCCCTTTTCCCTCGATGTTTCACACAATAATTTTCTCCCCATGGGTTTAGTTGAATGATTTGGCCAAATTCATTTTTAACTTCACATAATTAATATCACTTCATCTTTTTGCAGTTGCTTTATTAGCTCATGTCATTAGACAAATATGTCTAGTTTAACCATTGAAAGTTTTTATTCTTTGCAATGTCTATTACTACTTGGCAATCACAATGCATTGGTACTGAATCTATTAGTTTTGTGTCTAATGAAATACATGCTAAGGAGTTTTTTCAACCACTCAACTTCAAATACATGCTAAAAGATTTTTCTATCTCTTATCTTTATTGTCCAGGCTAAGAAATTTTTCTACCACTTAACTTCATTACACAAGCTAAGAGGTTTTTCTACCACTTAGATTTATTACCAGGCTAAAAAGTTTTTGTACCACTTAGTTTAAGATTTTCTACCACTTAGCTTCATTATTAGCCAACTCCAATACAATAAATGCAGACTTTATAGTAATTTTTTTATAAATGTCTGTTTGGCTAATTTTCAAGATATGTTCTACCTCTAAGGGTGAATACATAACCACTAGTAGATATAGTCTCACATGAATAAGATATTTAATTATCATCATTGTATCCTTTTAATACAGTGGGTACGTCAACAAGTAGAATATCATAACTCATTACATCTTTTTGATATCTCATTAGCTTTGCTACAACAACTCAACAATAATGATTTGAGTTGTGTTTATATTAGCTCAATTGAAAATAATATGTGTCATCTTAGGTCTAGTAAAATTCATTAAATGCATCAAAATTTTAATAATTTTGTGCATACTTGGATTGGGCAACATGACCATATGTATCTTTCCTCATTTGAATATCAAAATCATAAGAGTTATTCACATGTTTGGTGAAAAATAACTAAATAAAATAAATTAAAGATAAAGTAAATTCATTCAACCGGGTCATGACACGTGTTGTCATCTGATTGGTTGATTAATTAAATTAAAATTAGGACTAAATTGATATAATAAGTAACTAATATGGACCAAATGTGTAATTATAAAATTTTTCTTTAACTGCCACATTACCTCTCCGTTAGATTTTAATGCACGGTGGTCAAAATAGGTCCATTTAAATAGTTGAATGGTCAAATTTTGAATTTTTGTAGTTCGGTGGTTAAAATAAGTCCGACCCAATAGTTGGGTGGTCACCCAGGTAGTTTACCCATATTTTTATGCAATCTTTTGATCGTTTTAATTATGACATATTAATTGCAAGTGCAAGGTCACGCCGATAGATGGTAAACGAGTTAGTGCCAGAAATATTGGCGGTGATTAAGTTTATTCTTCGGACGGTGGGCCGTTAAAATGAATTCATATTCATAAATGGACAATAAATTAAATGTTATACAAACTTGCAAATTTTGACATTAAGATAATTTGTAATCGGCTAGGTACCAAATTTTGGACCCTGTGGGGGTGCTTACCCTTCCCCGCATGTAACCGACTCCCGAACCCGTTTTTGTATTTTCGTAGACCAAAATTGTTGTTTTAATAAAACAAATTGCTTTTATTAAAATGACTCGTTTTTAGGTGATCCAATCACACCTCAAAAAATATTAGTGGCGACTCCGCTGTTCGTTTTGTTTTTAAAACGCCGAGCTCGAAAAAAAGGTTACGACAACACCTTATAGACAAAGCTGATTGAACCTGAGTCTCCTGGGACGACCATAATCCTCTTTTCTAATAGGACCACTCGTTAGGTTCAAATGATAATTAATATTATTATACTTTTATATAAAATATTTAAATAAAACAACTAAAAACCATTACTTAAATTTAAACTTAGGGTAAACTACACGGGAGACCACCGATCTTTGGGGTTGGTGTCGAAATGACCATCGATCTTTCAATTTTGTCAAAATAACCACTCAACTATTGATATGGTTCCAATATAGCCACCAGCCGTTAAAACCTAATGGAGAGGCCGACGTGGCAGTTAACAAAAACTTGTATAATTACACATTTAGTCCTTGCGATTTTCACATTTAATCAATTTAGTCCTAGTTTCAATTTAATAAAATAAATTAATTATTCAATTAAGGTGGTGACACGTGTCACCACCTTATTGGAGGACTTTATCTATTTTTATTTAATTAAATTAATTTATTTTCCTCCTCCAATCAGGTGGTGACACGTGTCACCACCTTATTGGAGAGAAAAATCAAAGCATTGCACAAATGTAGTTGGGGGGAATCAAACCCACAATCCCTTGGGTGTAGGGGGAAAGCCTCTGCCACTGGGCTAGGCACATATTTATGACATGAAACACAAAATTTAATATATAAGTTATATGATTGTTAATGCCATAAAAAAAGAATTAAATGTGATTTTAGGGGATTCGAGCATGACCCTAAAACCTAAAAACATTTATGAACCTAGCCCAGTGGCAAAGGCTTTCCCCCTACACCCAAGGGATTGTGGGTTCGATTTCCCCCAACTTCATTTGTGCAATGCTTTGATTTTTCTCTCCAATAAGGTGGTGACACGTGTCACCACCTGATTGGAGGAAGAAAATAAATTAATTTAATTAAATAAAATAGATAAAGTCCTCCAATATGTCACCACCTAATCGAATAATTAATTTATTTTATTAAATTGAAACTAGGACTAAATTGATTAAATGTGAAAAATGCGGGGACTAAATGTGTAATTATACAAGTTTATGTTAACTGCCACTTCAGCCTCTCTGTTAGGTTTTAACGGCTGGTGGCTATATTGGAACCATATCAATAGTTGAGTGGTCATTTTGACAAAATTGAAAGATCGATGGTCATTTCGACACCAACCCAAAGATCGGTGGTCTCCCGTGTAGTTTACCCTTAAACTTATTTTTGATAAATACTTAAATTTAAACTTGAACTATATACAAAAATAATATTTTACCACTCTATTTATTATCCATTATTGATTAGATTTTGATAAATATTTTTTGGCATGTAAAAACCATTCACCAAGAATTAAAAGTTGTTACAAAAGTATATTGATGATCATAGGTAAAGATTTCGGTAAACATTGATTTCCATGTATATATGATATAATATCTAGATTTGGATGCACATTTATTATAATACCATAGGCGTTCAAAGAAAATCTCCATCTTTATCAAATAAAATATTAGCTAAGATTTTTGTTGTATGATTAGTTGGTAAGGATGATCCATTATCTGTTTTTTTTACCTGATTTGCATAAAAAAATTGCTATAAAATCCTCCATACAAAGACACTTTTGTATATCGTCTCATCCCCGGTCAATACACAATACAAGAAATTCATTTTTTCTTCTCTGATCAACTTTAACACTATCTACAAATAAATGAAGATCGATTGTTTTTGCATTGCATGCTTTCTTATCATCTTGATTGTAGCTTGTTGTCAGTACATTCATACATATATGAACTATACTTTTTGATTTTAGTATTTTTTAATGAATTGTTTGTTTAAACAAAATATTTAAATGATGATAAATTATTATTTAATTTAATTTAATTTAATTTACAGATGTATCAAATTCAATAGCATGTTCTAGTGACAAAGATTGTGAAGGTCCAGAATTTTGCGCTTGTGATCTTTCTGGTGGCAACTGTATGTGCCAGCCTCCTATGGTTGCTGCTAAAGCTGTAGCAGCTGTGGATACTCAATGCCAAAAGGACCCCGATTGTGCCAATGTTTGTTCACCGGATTGCTGCTAAATTCTATCAAAGGTACATGTTTCTGTGAGTGTTAGTTGTGCCAGAAATTTTGATACATTTCCAAAAGAGAAGATTGGATATGAATTCAGGAAAATAAATAAGAACAATAATAAATATTTGAAAATGTTTGAAGAATCTATTGTTTAACTTTGACAATATTTGAAGTTAAATATTTGAAGAATTTATAATTTGACAATGAAGCAATAGTAACAGTTCCGATCAAATTATAATAATGAGTATAGATTACTGTCGATGAAAATGTTTAACTTTGTACGATGTAACTGAATTAAATAAAAATACACTAAGTAAATCAAGTTACTTAAATTTATTTGTAAAACTTGTTAATGACCAAGTGTTATTACCTAGATTTGTTACATATTTTTATATAACATCATATTGACAAAGAATTTCTTAATAAAAATCTATGTAATTTTTAAAACTCAACCCTAGCCGCTCTCTATTTTTCCTCAAACGCAGCAAAGTTTTTTTCTCTTAATTTTTATGTGGCCAGCGGCAGCACCAGCATTGATGCTGGTTGCCGACCGCCGGTAATATTTTCTTGTTCCTTTGTTTTGTTTTTTAGTTTTTAAATTTAATAAATCTGTTATTGTGACACGATTTTCTTTACCGTCTGACATACTTTTTTCTCTTAATCGATCGTTTGACCATTTTTTTATTTTTTCTATAAGGATTGAATTTGACTTCGCCACGACTAATCAAGATGTTGCTCTTTTAATTATCATGTTGATTTTCTTATTTTGGACCCTCGAAGTAGATTTGGATACAAGCTAACAGTCACTGCTCTTATTCGCGATTGAGTTGTGGTAATGATCGTTTCGTCAGCGTACCTTATTATTATAATATGCATTTATTAATGTTGTTGTTATTGGTTTTACCTTTCATCGTCGAGCTTTGGTGATATTTATATCTATTTTGTTTCAAGCCTTTGTGTTAGGGATTTTAGCTTTTCTTTACATGGTCATGTCTATGATCTAAATGCGTTATTTTTTCTAGGAATATGCCCGGGTCAAATTTGTTTACTTAAATTGTAACTCTCATTATATTTTGGTTTTCTTCTCTTCTCATAAAACTGACGTATTCATATTCAAAAAATAATTTCTTAATAAAAAATACTGACATGAAATATTTTTTGTATTACTTAGACTAATGTATCAATAGTTTAATGAAAAAAGAGACCAAATTAATATTGATAAAAATTTACTTGTTTCAACACATCAGCATTTTAAGTAGAATATCGATGAAAAAACAACCTACAAAAATTGAAAGGGTAAACTGTATATTTAGTATCTCACGTATTTCTGTGTTTCTGTTTTGGTCAGTAAATTATTATTTTTAATAAAATAGTACCTAACGTTATATTTTTTTATTTTAGTATTTTTTCGTTAAAAAATTAACGATAATACTAATGTGAAAATTTTAAGTAGAATATCGATGAAAAAATAACCTACAGAAATTGAAAGTGTAAACTGCATATTTAGTATCTCACATATTTTTGTGTTTTTGTTTTGATCAGTAAACTATTATTTTTAATAAAATAGTATCTAACGTTATATTTTTTATTTTAATATTTTTTGTTAAAAAAAGTAACGACAATACTAACGTGAAAATTTTAATTTTTTTAATTTCTCTCTTATAATCAACGATCCATGCGACATTTTAATGATTTTATTCGACTAATTAGGTAGTGACACTAATTCGTCAAGTAAAATCAAAGAGCTATACAGATAGTAAAGCATTGCTTTTGGGGTGTTGGTGGTATTTGATCTCAGGACATATGAGCTAACCTAACCTACCATTTTGAGTGAAATTCACAACTGAAATATAAAAAACTATATTATTATAAATTAATTTTCAGATAAATAAAAACAGTTAATAATTCTTACATAACATTTGTAATTCATTTTAATTATTTGAAATATAAAGCACTTATTTTTCATTATAAAAATAGAAATAATTATAAACTGAATAAAAGTTAAATTCGATTTGAATCATATGATCACAATTTTGTTTGCTAATAGAATAGAGAGGACAGAGCCTATGCGGTTATGGAACCTTCCCGATTCACTAGATTAGCTAACTCATCTGGGGGTGCATCGAAGAACATCTCTCCGACTGAGAGACCACGAGCCATTCCGGCCAAACCATCAGCAAGACAGCAACTCCATTCATTTGGCGATGTATATGTCGAACAAGGATCTGCCAGTCTCGCACGAGCAGTGCATGAATGGACTCTACGAGAGCAGAACCAGCAAGTGCCATAGACGTTCCTCTGATGATCTTCGAAGCTTTTAAACTGTCCATCTCGAACTCGGTCACAATTTTAAGTGTACATTTCATTAATTATTCAAATACTTCAGTTGGGTTTTTGATTCAATCATTATCTCTCGACCCTAGACTGATTTATAAGGAAAGATTTCTAACATAAGATATAGGCATAAGAAATTTCAAATTGCTTGTCAATACAAGATACTGACTGCAAGACAACCTGAATAGAAACGGAAAACTATGGCTTGTTCCATTGAGAATGAAGGGTTTAGGCAATGCACGCTAAAATGCCACAAAAACAATCATATGAAAAAGCAGAGAATAACATACAGAAAACACCAATCCCATCTTTAATTTCTTCACCAACGAGTCAAACAAGGTAGCTAAACAATAATTAAAACCCCCTTTTTTCGCTCTTTTAACAAAATACAATTCACAAAAACAAACAAAAGGGCTTCTATACTAGCAACAATGGCGCTTCCTTTTACCCCAAAACACCCAACATTCTTGATTCCTAAACCTTTGCATCATCGCCGCCATCCTCCCCAATGTCAATCCCATCCCCTTCGAACCCATTCCCCAATTCACAAATCCTCTCCCAAACCTTCTCCGGAACCGGCAAAACCGACAACCTCGGCTGTCTAAACATGACAAACCCTTTCAACTCCCCATCCTGTTTCATGTCCTTTAAGTCCACTCGCCTCCTCATTTCCCCAACCGCTTTTACATCCACTACCGCCTCACTGTTTTCATCATCTGCGTACCATTCCTTTACGACGCTGACCACGCCCACCACGCGGCGAGCGGTGGCGCCCGAGTGGTAGAAGAAACAGAGGTCTCCTAGCTTCATTGCCTTGAGGTGTTTCTGGGCTTGCTTGTTCTTTACACCGTCCCATTTGGATACGTCTTCGTTTGCTGCTTGGTCTTCCCATGACCACTCTCCCGGTTCCGTTTTCAGCAGCCAATATTGCTTCCCTTTCACCATTTCTTGAAAGAAAAGAAAAAACCCACCCTCAATTTGGGTCCGTCGCGATTTCTTTGTGGATTAAGGGTTTGTATAATTATTAGGGAGGAGGATATATATTGGCGGGAAATGCTTGGCGCCATATGCAGTTTGTACGGGCCATTGGTTTTATAGTAATAGTTCAAGATTTGCAAGTACCTTCATAAAGATGAATCAAAGGCCGAGAGGCCCCAAAACCCAAAAGAAAATAAGAGTCGAAAAGCTAGAGGCGATTTAAAAATATTTAAAAAAATTTTGAATTATAAAATAATTTAAAGAACTTAATTTTTTTAGTAATTAGAGGATAAACATTTAAGTTTTAGTCGAATCCCTAAACTTTGTTTGATATATGTATATCATTTATGAAAAAATATATATGTCGTGAAAATATTGATGTGGTAGACCATCCTTTTTCGGCTGCCCTTTTTACCTGGTGTAATCAAAGGGAAGAAGCTCCATTGTTGAGGAAATTGGATAGATTCCTTGTTAATCAGGTTTGGTTGGATAAATTTCCTGTTGCATCTGTGGAATTTTTACCCAAGGATTGTTCGGATCACTGCCCATGTAATCTGGTTTTAAGTGTTCCTTTGCTTAAGCCTCCTCGTCCATTCAAGTTTTTTAATTTCTAGGTGGATCATCCTGAGTTCCTTAAAATTGTGGAGATGTCTTGGTGTGAACCAGCTTCGGGAAATCCCTTGCAAGTCCTTTTTGCCAAACTTAAGAGGTTGAAGTTAATTCTCTGAAAGTTTAATAAGGAGCATTTTGGGGAAGTTTCGCAAAGAGTCCTTGCGAAGCAATTGGAGCTTGAGAATATTCAGAGATTGTTGTTGCAAAGTCCTACTGGGGAGTTAATTGCTAGGGAGAAGAAGGTGGCTGGTGAGCTGAAGGACTTGAGTATGGCGGAGGAGAAATTTTTCCCGTAAAAATATCGAGTTCAGTTTGTAAAAAAAAGGCGATCAAAATACTGCTTTCTTCTTTCAAAAAGTGAAGATTCAACAGAAGGCAAATTCTATATGTACTTTGCAGAGTAGGCAAGGGGTTAAGTTGGATACTTTTGAGGCAATAGCAGATGAATTTATTCAGTTTTTCATTGATTCCTTGGGGGTTGCTGATAATCAAGGGGGGGGGGGGGTTATAGATGATCTGTTAAAGTAGGTCCTTGGGGTTGAGCTCACAAGTGAAATGCAGGATTCTCTAGTGTCTCCTATTACTCATAAAGAAATTAAGGAGGTGTTGTTTTCCATGAACGACAATAAGGCTCCTGGTGCAAATGGATTCTCTGCTAAGTTCTTTCAGGCCTCTTGGAGTATTGTGGGGACTGATTTCTTGCGAGCAGTGTAGTTTTTCTTTGCTACTAGCTTTATCCTAGATGCTTTTAATTCCACTATCATCACATTTGTCCCTAAGGTTGTTGCTCCTGTAATGGCTGCTGATTTTTGACCCATTTCATGTTGTAACATTGTTTATAAGTGCATTACTAAGTCGCTGGCTAATAGGATGAAGAAGTGGCTGCCCTCGATCATTTTGCTCAACCAAAGTGTTTTTATTTCAGGCAGGGACTTAGTTGACAATGTCTTCCTTACTCAGGAGATTGTCAATGGTTATGGGAGGAAGTATTTATCTGCTTGATGTGCCCTTAAGATTGACTTGAAGAAAGCTTTTGATTCTATTAATTGAGAGTTCCTATTGCAAGTCCTAAGGGTTTTGAGGTTTCCTACAAGGTTTTGTGGTTGGATTAGAGCATGTGTTACTAGGCCTAAGTTCTCTATTGGCTTGAATGGAGGTGTAACACCCAAAAATTTAATCAAGTAATAAAAATATGAAAAAGAAAGGGGAAGAAAGAAAAATAGAAGTTATGCAACAGCATTGGGAGTCAAACCTGTGCCCTTTGGCTTGAGAGAATAAAGGGTTAACCATCTAAGCTAAGTATTCATTCCTATTTGGTACTACTTAAAATAATAATTGAGTTTAGCTGGGAAAGTATTTCAAGTCAGATTTAATAACCCATCTGACCACTCAACTTCCCAAATTAAATGATTCGAATCTCCAAAAGGCTCTATTGCTTCTCCTACCAACCCAGTCCAGCCACCACCGATTTTCTCTATTGCCGCGCCGTGCACGTCACCGTCGCTACCTGAGTGTTCGCTGCCTCACCCCGGTCGCAACCCACTCAGTCACTCGCCTTATCACCCCCGCGATCATCGGAGATCGTGCTTATTGCTTTGACGAACCCTAAATCGCCACCCCTTGGTTTCTCGTCGATTCCGACTGTCACCGCGTTGTCCTCCTTCGTCGACGGTCTAAGTGTGTTCAATGTGTGGAAGAGAACAAAACCGCCGTTCCGACGCCGGGAGAGGCCTCATCGGCGCTACGTGATCTTCTGGCCAGATTTGAGAATTTGGGGCTCTTCTGGTAAGATTTATGGCGTGTAATAACGTATTCTAGGTTTGGTTTAATTTCTTGTGTAATGAGCTTTTTGTTTCTGGCAGAATCATCTCACTGAATTTAACCTGGTTAAACTGGTCCGGGCAAAACCGGTCCAAACCCATAACCTAGCCCGTTTTGGTTCGACCCAACCCGCTGAGCCAGTCCACCGATTCAATTCAGTGAGTCAACTCGTCTGAGTCAAATCAGTGAGTCAACTTTGACCTCTGACCGTTGGCCAAAAAGTCATCTTTGACTTTGACCTCTGACCGTTGACCAAAAAGTCAAAATTTCTAAAAACCTCTATTTTATGTTTTTTGATGTCCTGAGTCCATTTTTAAAGTCTGTTTCGTGAAATTCTAACCCAAAAGCCTCTGAATCTGACCTTAAACCTAAACATGCTTATTTAATAAGTTGTTACTTTAAGATGGTTATTTTAATTAAAGGACTGACGTAAATATTATCTGTTTAAAGGTACCCAAGACTCCCCCGACTGTTCATCTGCTCAACCCAGCTCCTCTCGATTTGCTCGCCCCCTTAGTTACTAGGCCTAGCACAGTGGCAGAACGTAGTGAGGCAGGTGCCCGATAGACCTCTCTGACTAGCTTTTGAGGTGTGTTCTGTGCGTGATATATTATTGTTTTATATGAACTTTGGAATTATTTCTCTGAATATATTATGAAATATCTTATGAATTGAAAAGCATGATTACTTTATGTATGAAAAGCACGATTACTTTTTGTTGAAAAGCTTGACTATATAATATGTTTGGAAGTATGCCTCATGTCTGATATGAAGTTGAGACATTTGATTTCTGTATAATGGAGATAATTACATTTCTGCTATCTAAATTCTGATGATGATTCATATCGAACTGAACTGTTTTACTTAGGGCATACTCTTGGGATATGATTTGAAGTGTCTGCAGGAATGACCCTGATCCAGCTGATAAATCTTTTAGTTAAGTCCCACCCGAAGGGATTAATCTTTTACTTAGGAACAACCCTTAACTTATTCCTCAGCCGGATTAATCTTCACCATCAATAGATTGAATAAAGACCATACTCATTCATTTCTTGAATCTAACTCTCTCGATATTAGATAAATAGATGAAGTTACGAGATCCTCTCCCAATTCACTCGCAAACAAGAATAAAAACCAAGAATGAGTAAACATTGAATTGAAAGTGCAAACTCTTATTACCTAAACAAAATCCAATTGTTTCTCACAACCACAAAACACAATAACCTTAGCCAAATAGATTTAGTTCATGGCTAGGTTCCAAAGAAACACAAAACAAAGAATTCCTAACATAAAACTAATTGAACAAGAAAGAAAAAAATGAAGAATGGTTGAAGCCTTGTCGAAATCTCCCTCTTCTCTCCCTTTGGAGTTGACGGCTTGGTCCTTAATTTATAGGGCTAGGTCAAAGTCTTTTTTGAGGAGGAAGTTAAGTTGGAATTAAATACTTTTAAAGAATATAATTCTTTATTATATTTAAATTCCTTCTAGATCTTCTCCTATTTTTTTGAGATTTAATTTCTCTTTAACCTCTTCATGGAAGTCAAACTCCTTTGGGATTTAACTTTCCTCCTCGTCATCTTGGGCTTATCTAGTCATCAATTTCGACTGCCATATCATCTTATCCCTTATCGAAAATTGCCCTGGAAACTAGCTCGGCATCTCCTTCATGCATTGCCCTGGCAACTAGCTCGGCATCTGCTTCATGCATTGCCTTAGCAGCTGGTTCCAACCTTTATTTGGCAAGTGATTATGCACACATACCAAAAACACACCAAAGCAGTATCTTTTCCACAAAATTAAGCAAAATATGAAATCAAGCTTGTCCACCAAAGAAATAATACAAACATGCATGAATGCCTAATAATGCAACTAATATGAGCCTAAGTCTAGCAATAATATGAATAACAATGGTGAATAAAATAGTACTTTTAGACACTTAACACACCCCTAAACTCGAACTATTGTTTGTCCTCAAGCAATGCAAACTAATAATTACTCGCCAAGACTTTAATTTTCACAAACTTAGCTTTTAACTTGATTTCAATTCTCAGAACCGTGGCACAAAGTATGACTGGCTTTTCATTTTTCAGAAAACTTAGGAGTTACTCGGAATCAAACTATAATGCTTGTGAGTGTGTGTGGAGTTGTGTGCAAGTTGATTTTTCGGATTCTATGCAAACAAGAGCTTTTCAAATTACTTCATTGGGTTCTTTTAACATGTTTTAACTAGAGCCAGTTTCGGGCACCTCTAGTGTTTTGTTTTTAGTTTTCTTAAGTTAATTAATTTATTCGACTAGAGCCGGTTTCGGGCACCTCTAGCTATCAATTTTTTTAGCACATACTAGAGCCAATTTCGGGCACCTCTAGCATTTATCCAATTTTTATTCTAATCCCCCAATTTTTTAACTATCAACCAAAGTTCGCTAGAATTCCTTAAATTAATCAAGCCACAACAGTGTTTCATCAAGTTTATTATTGTTGCGCGTAATAAGTGCTACGCAAATGTGCAAGTATACACGTCGCAAGTTATAGTATAAAAGATATCGTCTCCACAGGGATTGGTGCTACTTCAAGAATCTAGTCTCTTGCACTGTAAAAAGTAAAAACACAAGTAAAGGATTATAGAAGTTTTAACTAATAACTAATCTAGAAAGCAATTAAGTAAATGAAAAGATGAGATCGAATGAGAGAGAGATAGGCCAGGTTATCGTGAGTTGAGGTGTGATAGCCGATTGGATCGTGTTGGTAAAAGAGTGCACGGGCAACTCAGTTGCCATGGCAACTTGCACAACGGGGTTGCCTTGGCAACTAATCGATGGTTGTCTGGGCAACTACTTGGGCGTCTGGGCAGCAACCTTCAAGGTTCGGCAGAGCGTTCTTCAATGGTTTCTTCTTATCCCTAAGTCGAAACTCTAGCTACTTGTGCATGCCTTGATAATATATCCCTGCATGAATCAAGGGTGAACAACAACCAATCTTGCGCTCCTCTTAGCCGTTGAAATCCTTAACTTATTCCTAAGCCGGATTAATCTTCACCATCAATAGATTGAATAAAGATCATATTCATTCGTTTCTTGAATCTAACTCTCCCGATATTAGATAAATAGATGAAATCACGAGATCCTCTCCCAATTCACTCACAAACAATAATAAGAACCAAGAATGAATAAACCTTGAAATAGAAAAGTGCAAACTCTTATTACCTAAACAAAAACCAATAGTTTCTCACAACCACAAAACACAATAACCATAGCCAAGTAGATTTAGTTCATGGCTAGGTTCCAAAGAAACACAAGATAAACAATCCCTAGCATGAACCCAATCGAACAAGGAAGAAAAGATGAAGCTTGTCAAAAATCCCTTCCCCTAGATGCTTGTCGAAAATTCCCCTTGCTTTCTCTCTTGGTTCTTGTCGAAATTTCTCCTATTGCTCTCTCTTGATTGTCGAAATCTCCTTGCTATTTATAGGGCTAGGCCAAAGTCCTTCTTTGAGGAGGAGTTTGAGTTGGAATTAAATTATCTTTAAAGAATATAATTCTTTATTATAATTATATTCCTATTAGAACTTCTCCTATCTTCTTGGAATTTAATTCTTCTTTAATCTCTGCATGGCAATCAAATTCCTTTGGGCTTGGGCCTTGCTCCATGTCATCTTGGGCTTGTATAGTCATCAATTTCGACATCCCTATTGCATTTTCTCTTTGTCGACAATTGCCATGGCAACTGGCTCGGCGTCACCTTCATGCATTGCCCTGGCAACTAGCTCGGCATATCCTTCATGCATTGCCCTGGCAACTAGCTCGGCATTGCTTTGGCACGTGATCCTGCACATATACACACAAAGCACACCAAAGCAGCATATTTTCCACAAAAACTACCAAGTTATGTAATCAAGCTCAACGATGGAAGGAAACATGGATTAATGCATGAATGGCTAACTATTCAACTAATATGAGCCTAAGTCTAACAATAATATGAGTAAAAAGGGTAAGAAAAATAGTACTTTTGAACACTTATCACACCCTCAAACTCGAACTATTGCTTGTCCTCAAGCAATGCAAACTCATAATTACCTGCCAAGACTTCAATTTTCACAAACTTAGCTTTGAACTTGATTTCAATTCTTTGAACCGGGGCACAAAGTATGATTGGCTTTTTATTTCTTCAGAAAACTTAGGAATTTACTCGGAATCAAACTATAATGCTTGTGAGTGTGTGCGGAGTTGTGTGCAAGTTGATTTTTCGGATTCTATGCAAACAATAGGTTTTCAAATTACTTCATTGGGTTCTTTTTAACATGTTTTAACTAGAGCCAGTTTTGGGCACCTCTAGTGTTTTGTTTTTAGTTTTCTTAAGTAAATTTAATCGACTAGAGCCAGTTTCAGGCACCTCTAGTTAAATTTTTTTTAACACATCCTAGAGCCAGTTTCGGGCACCTCTAGTGATCAATTTTTTTTGCACATGCTAGAGCCAATTTCGGGCACCTCTAGCATTCATCCCATTTTTATTCTAATCCCCCAATTTGTTAATTATCAACCTAAGTTCACTAGAATTCCTTAAATCAATCAAACCACAATAGTGTTTCATCAAATTTAGCATCATAGTAAAATTCTAAGTTTTTCGATGGTTATCCTAGAATAAAAATTCTATCAATTAAGTGCATTGGCAAAGTCATCATCGAATATTCATCAAATCTTAAGCAATTCTTGTTTCAACTAAAGGCATGACAAGCAATTTATGTATCCTAAATGTAATACTTAAGATGAATGTAACTAAACATGGTAACTACTAATAACAATCCCCCCCAAACTCGAGTGAGGCATTATCCTCAATGCATGCATAAAAATAACAAAAAAAATAAAAATAAAAATAAAAATGCGTACGAGGACTTACTCCAAGAGTTCATCATCGTAGATGATTAGTTTCCTTCTAGTCGGTGTCTTTATTCTCTTGCTTGAACGCGATGGTTGTTTTCTTGTTGCCGGGATGTCTTTAGCTTTGGTTGCCGTGGCATCTTCAGGGTTGGTTGCCGTAGTATCAGCTTGTGCAGGCACGATGTAGGTTGCCGCAACATCTTCTTCATTGGTTGCCGGGGCAAGGATCTTGGCAGTAAATTTCCTTAGCATAGTAGTTGTGAGTCTTGTTGTGAAAAAGAAAACAAAGAAAACCTGAAAACTAAAGATAATGAAGAAAAATAAAATATCTCCTAAAAATAGAAATGAAAATAAAAAGAAAATATTGAAAGGAGAGCATGCTCATGCATCTCCCAAGTTGACCACTTCTTTGTTACGTTCCACATGGGCACCGTTGTAGTGCTTCAATCTTTGTCCATTAACTTTGAATTCATGGTTGTTAGAGATGGACTTGATTATTACAGCACCATGGGAGAATGGTTTGAAGACTTCGAATGGTCCCGACCATCTTGATTTCAGCTTTTCCGGGAAAAGTTTTAGTCGAGAATTGAATAGGAGAACTAGTTGCCCTGGCGTGAATTACCGTGGCAATAGTTTCTTGTCGTGCCATCGTTTTGTTTTCTCGTTGTAGATTCGTGCATTGTCATAGGCGAGTGCACGAAATTCTTTTATCTCATTGAGATCCATCAAACGCTTTTGTCCGGCACTTTCCCAATCCATATTCACGGTCTTGATTGCCCAGTACGCCTTGTGCTCGATTTCCACCGGTAGATGACATGTTTTACCATAGACAAGTCGGAAGGGGGACATACCTAAGGGTGTTTTGAATGCAGTGCGATATGCCCAAAGTGCGTCATCTAGTCTTAATGACCAATCCTTCCTTGAGGGATTTACGACTTTCTCGAGTATTCCTTTCAACTCTCGGTTGGAAATTTTTGCTTGCCCGTTGGTTTGTGGGTGATATGCCCTGGTGATCTTGTGTGATATGTCGAAGCGTTGCAATATCTTGGCAATTAGTCTGTTGTCAAAATGCTTACCTTCGTCGCTGATAATTGCTCTCGGCATCCCAAACCGTGTAAATATGTTTTTATGCAAAAATCGTTGCACGGTCTTGGAATCGTTGTTGGGAACTGCAGCTGCCTCAACCCATTTAGACACGTAGTCGGCGACAAGTAGAATGTAGAGGTTGCCGAATAAAGATGGGAAAGGTCCCATACGATCCCCCATACATCGAACAATTCCACTTCAATGATGTTCTGGAGTGGTATCTCATGTCGTCTAGAGATATTGCCCATCCTCTGGCAACGATCACATTGCTTGTAAAAGTCTTGGGCATCTTTGTACAATGTTGGCCAATACAACCCGGATTGCAAAACTTTGGCATGATATGAGTTCCTCCAAAATGTCCTCCATAGGGTGAAGAATGGCATTGCCGGAGTACATTTTGTTGCTCTTCTTCAGGGACACATCGGCGTATAACCAAATCTGCACATTGTTTAAACAAAAGAGGCTCGTCCCAAAAGTAATGCTTAGCATCATGGCGGAACCGCTTCTTCCCTTGGTGAGTAATGCCATAAGGAAAAATACCACAAACAAGGAAGTTAACTAAATCCGCGTACCAGGGTATTGCCGAGGCATGTGCTGTCGTGGCGACTGCTCCCAAAATTGCCGAGGCGTGTGCGTCAAAGGCTGCTGCGGCATCGAGAGTTGCCGAGGCATGTGCATCCATGGTTACCGAGGCGTCGTGGGTTGTCGAGGCGTCTAGGGTTGCCGAGGCTTGCCGAGGTAACTAGAATTTGTTCATCCGGGAATGTATCGCATATCTCTAGATCCGCGTCCTCCTCCCTATTGCGTTCCAAACGTGATAAGTGATCGGCCACTTGATTTTCTGTTCCTTTCCTGTCCTTAATTTCAATATCAAATTCTTGTAAAAGTAATATCCAACGAATCAAACGAGGTTTAACATCCTTTTTAGCAAATAAGTATTTGATTGCCGAATGGTCCGTATGAACAATTACCTTTGTGCCAATTAAATAGGATTGGAACTTGTCAAATGCGAAAACTACAGCTAGTAACTCTTTCTCCGTTGTTGTGTAATTCACTTGAGCACCATTAAGAGTTTTACTAGCGTAGTATATCACATGGAAGGTCTTACCTGTGCGTTGGCCTAGGACTGCTCCTACCTTGAAATCACTTGCATCACACATGAGCTCAAAAGGTAGTGTCCAATCTGGTGAAACGACAATGGGTGCCGAGGCAAGCTTTTTCTTTAGGGTTTTGAATGCTTGGGGTGCAAGAATCATCAAAATCGAAGACTTTATCCTGTTCAAGTAGATTACACAAGGGTTTAGTGATTTTAGAAAAATTATGAATGAACCTCCTGTAAAAACCTGCATGTCCGAGAAAACTTCGAATTCCTTTAACCGAACTTGGTGGGGGTAATCTCTCGATCACGTCCACCTTGGCTTTGTCTACTTCAATTCCCGTGGATGAAATCTTGTGGTCGAGCACTATTCCTTCATCTATCATAAAGTGGCATTTCTCCCAATTGAGGACTAAATCCGTTTCTTCGCATCTTGCTAACACCCTCTCTAAATTACCGAGCCAGCCGTCGAATTCATTACCAAAAACTGAAAAATCATCCATGAAGATCTCAAGGAAGTCTTCGACCATGTCTGAAAAGAGTGCCATCATGCATCTTTGGAAGGTTGCCAGGGTGTTACACAATCCGAACGGCATCCTTCGGAAGGCATAAGTACCGTATGGGCATGTGAAGGTTGTCTTTTCTTGATCTTCTGGTGCTATGGCAATGTGATTGTAACCTGAATAACCATCAAGAAAATAATAAAAGGGTTTATCTGCAAGACGGTCAAGCATTTGATCAATAAAGGGTAATGAGAAGTGATCTTTCCTAGTAGCTTTGTTTAGCTTTCGATAGTCCATACAAACCCTCCAACCGGTCACAGTCCTGGTTGGGATAAGTTCATTATTTTCATTGCTTACCACTGTTATACCTCCCTTTTTCGGTACACATTGTACCGGACTTACCCATGTACTATTAGAGATAGGGTATATAATGTCGGCGTCAAGCCACTTGATGATTTCTCTCATTACAACCCCTTTCATGGCATGATTCAGTCTCCTCTGGGCCTCAATTGAAGGTTTGTGATCATCTTCCAACAAGATCTTGTGCATGCACACCGCCGGGCTAATTCCCTTCAAGTCGGCAATTGCCCACCCTATTGCCTTTTTGTGTAGCTTCAACATCTTGATCAGCTTCTTTTCCTGCTCAGGCTGTAACTTAGAAGAAATAATTATAGAAAATGTATTATCGGTTCCTAAGTATACATATTTTAGTTGCTCTGGCAATTGTTTCAACTCAAGAATCGGTGGTTGTTCAATAGAGGGTTTTTTCGAGTTTACCTTCCTTACCTGAGTAATCCAGTGGTTCAAAGTATGTACCTGGTCGATTGACTAGCCAATTTGCCTCTTCTGGTTGTTCCTCATCGACCGGTTCTTCATACTCCTCAGGTTCCTCTTGATCGGCAATGTAGTTGCCGAGGCAACTAAATTCCTCATCGAAGTTAAACTATGCCGTGGCATGAAGTAGTTGGCATTCTTCTGGATCATCGGCATGCCTTAGTGTTTGGAACACATTTAGTTTGACCTGCTGGTCATTCACCCTCATTGTGAGTTCTCCCTTTTCAACGTCGATCAAGGTTCTCCCTGTTTCTAGGAATGGTCTCCCGAGAATGATAGGTACATGCTCATCTGCTTCACAATCCAAAACAATAAAGTTAGCGGGAAAAATAAATTTATCAACTTTTACTAGTATGTTATCGATTTTTCCCTCTGGATGCACATAGGATCTGTCGGCTAGCTGCAGCATAACTGTTGTAGGTCTTGCCTTCCCGATTCCTAGTTTCTGGAAAAGCGATTTAGGCATCAAGTTTATGCTAGCCCCAAGGTCACATAATGCTTTCCCGACATAGTGGTTTCCAATGGAACAAGGTATTGTGAAACTTACGGGATCCTTCAACTTGGGTGGCATACGATTGTGCAACATTACCATGCATCCCTCTGTCGCGGCAACTGTTTCAAATTCTCCTAGCCTTGTTCTTTTGGACACAATGTCTTTAAGAAACTTGGCATAGTTTGGCATTTGTTCAATTGCTTCCACCAATGGCAAGTTGATGTGGACTTGCTTTAGGATATCAAGAAACTTCTTGAATTGGTATTCTTGCTTTTGTCGCTTCAACCTTTGTGGGAATGGTGGTGGAAGTCGGATATCTTCGATCCTTTCATTGGTTTGAAACCTGATTGACGGCATTGCCGGGAGATCTGGAGTTGCCGAGGCATTATCAACTGGGGTTGCCGAGGTATGCTTATCGCAAGTTGCCGAGGCGTCTTTATCGTCGGTTGCTGAGGCATGCTTATTGCCGGTTGCTGCGACAATTCCTGGTTCAACATCTGAGGCTTTGCCGCTAGGTTCGTCATGATCTTTTTGTGGAGTTTTGTTTGACGAGCGGGTTTGAACCTCTCTAAGTTGTTGGCCACTTCTAGTGGTGATTGCCTTACATTGCTCATAGCCAATTCCTCTTGCGACTTCAGTATCGCTAGGTAAACCTCCTTGTGGTCTAGTATTCAGATTTTGAGCAAACTGTCTGACTTGATTTTCTAATGATTTGATTGCCGCCTCTTGGTTTTGCAATCTCATCTCGGTCCTGTTAATAAAAGCATCAGTTCTTTTTATGAAATTACTATTCTCAGCCATATAAGATTCAGTTTTCATCATAAAAGCATTTAGAGAATTTTCCAAAGAACTAGATGTCGTCGGTTGTTGCTGCGGCATCTGTTGCCGTGGCATATTCTGCTGGAATCCCGATGCTTGTGCATTCTGATTGTTCTGGTTTAGAGCATTGTTGGGATTACTCCATGAAAAATTCGGGTGCTTCTTCCAAGCTGGATTGTATGTATTGGACATCATGTTGTTGCTCCGATTGTAATTCCCCACATAGAAGCTGGATTCCGGATTCTGCATACATTTAGAAGAATTATGGTTATCACCACATAACTCACAAAAAGAATCCATTACCTTGACTTCATGTGTGTTGTTTGGTTTTTGCATGTTCTGGATCATCTTGGTTAATGCGGCCAATTGTGCCGAAATTGAATTTGATGATCCTAGTTCATGTATTGTGGCTTGGCGTCTAACTCCTCCTCTTCTAGTAGATGGGAATTGATAATCATTTTTGGCCAGCCTGTTTAAAATTTGCATTGCTTCTTCCGGTGACTTATCTAGGAGTATGCCGTTTGCCGAGGCATCTAGCATCATCCTTGTTGGTGTATTCACGGCGTTGTAAAACATTGTTACTTGAGTCCATACCGGGAATCCGTGTAAAAGGCATTTGTGTAGAAGTTCTCTATATTGCTCCCAAGCCTCGTACATGGATTCATCATCTGCTTGCCAAAAAGAAGTAATGTCGTTACGAAGCTTATCAGTCAAATTTGTAGGATTAAATCTAGCAAGGAAATCACGACAAAGATCAGTCCAAGATGCTATGGATCCGGCAGGAATGCTATTCAACCATGTTTTCGCCCTATCCCTCAGTGAATAGGGGAATAATCTTAATCGTAAGACATCGGGGGTGACTCCGTGTATCTTGAACGAGTTGCAAATCTCGAGGAAAGATTTCAGATGTTGTCGTGCATCTTCAGTTGCTGAACCGCCAAATTGACCTATTGTGTTGATCATATTAAACATTACCGGTTTCAAGTCAAAGTGGTTGGCTTCAATTTCAGGTGTGACAACTCCTGGGTTAAGTCCATCAAGATCTTCTTCAAGATAGTCTCGAATAGTTCTGTTTCGTGCAAGAATCACTCCTCCTCCTGCTCGAACATCTTGATTCATATTGCCGTCTTGATTTTCCATTGCTTCTCTTATCCTTCGTCTAAGTCTTTGTAAGGTTCGTTCGATTTCTGGATCAAAGGGATATTCTGGTAAAGTCGGTCTCGCCCTGGTCATATACCAATGCAAAACCAAAGTTTGTTAGCCCTTTGAATTTTAAACAAGAAAAATAAAAAGAAAGTGCAATAAAGTAAAAACAAAGTCGCTATTGCCAATCCCCGGCAACGGCGCCAAAAACTTGTTGCGCGTAATAAGTGCTACGTAAATGTGCAAGTATACACGTCGCAAGTTATAGTATAAAAGATATCGTCTCCACAGGGATTGGTGCTACTTCAAGAATCTAGTCTCTTGCACTGTAAAAAGTAAAAACACAAGTAAATGATTATAGAAGTTTTAACTAATAACTAATCTAGAAAGCAATTAAGTAAATGAAAAGATGAGATCGAATGAGAGAGAGATAGGCCAGGTTATCGTGAGTTGAGGTGTGATAGCCGATTGGATCGTTTTGGTAAAAGAATGCACGGGCAACTCAGTTGCCGTGGCAACTTGCACAACGGGGTTGCCTTGGCAACTTGCACAATGGGGTTGCCTTGGCAACTAATCGATGGTTGCCTGGGCAACTACTTGGGCGTCTGGGCAGAAACCTTCAAGGTTCGGCAAAGCGTTCTTCAATGGTTTCTTCTTATCTCTAAGTCGAAACTCTAGCTACTTGTGCATGCCTTGATAATACATCCCTGCGTGAATCAAGGGTGAACAACAACCAATCTTGTGCTCCTCTTAGCCGTTGAAATCCTTAACTTATTCCTAAGCTGGATTAATCTTCACCATCAATAGTTTGAATAAAGATCATATTCATTCGTTTCTTGAATCTAACTCTTCCGATATTAGATAAATAGATGAAATCACGAGATCCTCTCCCAATTCACTTGCAAACAATAATAAGAACCAAGAATGAATAAACCTTGAAATAGAAAAGTGCAAACTCTTATTACCTAAACAAAAACCAATAGTTTCTCACAACCACAAAACACAATAACCATAGCCAAGTAGATTTAGTTCATGGCTAGGTTCCAAAGAAACACAAGATAAACAATCCCTAGCATGAACCCAATTGAACAAGGAAGAAAAGATGAAGCTTGTCGAAAATCCCTTGCCCTAGATGCTTGTTGAAAATTCCCCTTGCTTTCTCTCTTGGTTCTTGTCAAAATTTCTCCTATTGCTCTCTCTTGATTGTCGAAATCTCCTTGCTATTTATAGGGCTAGGCCAAAGTCCTTCTTTGAGGAGGAGTTTGAGTTGGAATTAAATTATCTTTAAAGAATATAATTCTTTATTATAATTATATTCCTATTAGAACTTCTCCTATCTTCTTGGAATTTAATTCTTATTTAATCTCTGCATGGCAATCAAATTCCTTTGGGCTTGGGCCTTGCTCCATGTCATCTTGGGCTTGTATAGTTATCAATTTCGACATCCCTATTGCATTTTCTCTTTGTCGACAATTGCCATGGCAACTGGCTCGGCGTCTCCTTCATGCATTGCCCTGGCAACTAGCTCGGCATTGCTTTGGCAAGTGATCCTGCACATACACACACAAAGCACACCAAAGCAGCATCTTTTCCACAAAAACTACCAAGTTATGTAATCAAGCTCAACGATGGAAGGAAACATGGATTAATGCATGAATGGCTAACTATTCAACTAATATGAGCCTAAGTCTAACAATAATATGACTAAAAAGGGTAAGAAAAATAGTACTTTTGAACACTTATCAATTATCATAGTAAGATTCTAAGTGTTTCCACGTTTATCCTAAAATAAAAAGTTCTATCAATTAAGTACATTGGCAAAGTCATCATCGGATATTCATCAAATCTAGGCAATTCTTGTTCCAACTAAAGGCATGGCAAGCAATTTATGTATCCTAAATGCAATACTTAAGATGAATGCTACTAAACATGGTAACTAACTAATAACAATCCCCCCCCCAAAATCGAGCGACGCATTGTCCTCAATGCATGCACAAAGAAAAAGAAAGAGAAAAAGAAAAATAAACAAAAGTAAAATGCAAACGAGGACTTACTCCGAGAGTTCATCGTCGTGGATAATTAGTTTCCTTTTGGTCGGTGTCTTGATTCTTTTTCTTGAACGCGATGGTTGCTTCCTTGTTGCCGATGGTGGAATCGATCCTCGTACGGGGTTGTCCTCATTGTCCTCTTCATCAATGTCATTGGCTTTTCGCTTGGGCTTGGAGGATTCGATTGGCGCAGTCTTTGTTGGTGCCATGGAGGACTCGTCCGAATCTAAAAAATCATACAATGATTCAGTACGAGTTGATTCGGGCATAGGTGCTTTACCTTTGGCTTTTGCAGTGGTTGCCGGGGTGTCTTTAGCTTTGGTTGCAGCGACGTCTTCAGTGTTGGTTGCCATGACAACTGCTTGTGCAGGCGCAGTGTAGGTTGCCGCGGCATCATCTATTGCGGTTGCCATGACAACTGCTTCATTGGTTGCCGTGGCAAGGATTTCGGCAAGAAAGATGGGGAACGACAGGCGGCTGTCCGGGTACTTTTCCAGGATGACTTGGGTGGTGGCATTGTTGTGATCCTTCATATACCACATGAACATTAGTTGCTGGTCTTCAATTTGCCTAAGGCGGTTCTCCAACGGTTGTAAGAGTGCTTCAAGTTGTCCTGGGGTTGCTGTCTGAGTTGCCCGAGCATCGGTTGCTTGGGCATTAGGAGTTGCCGCGGCAATTGAAGGCGTTGGGGATTTTTCCGGTGCCTCTCCCATTAGCTTTCAGATTTGTGCTCGATTCCAACCGGACTTTGGTAGGGCCTTTTCATCAGTGGACTCACTTGGGACATGCATCTCCTTGAAAAGATTAGAAATTAAGCAAAGGAAGAAAAGAGAACCCTTGTCTTTTTTGCTACATACAAAAATCTCATCACAAATAATTTTCAAATGTTAAGATGCGATTATGCAAGATAGAATGTATGAGCAAAAGACGAGGTGTATCAACGGTGGTATTGTGTGTTGTGGGCATTAAAGAAGTTTTAACAAACTTATTCCATAATTTTGCCTCGGGTTTAAGCTGAAGGCGATTTACCGTGCCCTTGTATTTACTGTCATTCCATTGAGTTCCCGGTAGAGTGAGTTCTTGAAGCACCTTGTCGAGTTGCTTGGGTGTAAGTTGATCAACAAAGGCTTGATGCTCGTCATTCTCAACGTAGAGCCCATAAAAGGTGTTAATATTTTCGGGGCTTATGAGTATAGCCTTGTCACGAACAAAAACATAAGGATTATCCGGGTTAGGTGAGTGAGCATAGAATTCTCTTACCCATGAGATATTACCCGGTTCTGATTGATGGCAAAAGATTTGCCACTTTTGATGTGCAATCCTTTCGAAGATGAATGGTTCAAGGCAGAAATCTTGATAAGAGTTGGAGTATTCAAAGCCTTGTTCTTCGCAAATCTTCCGGCTTTCAAACTTTGAGTGAAATCTTTCTTGAACCACCGGTGTAGCAAACTTCTTGTATCTTGGTCCTTTGGTGGAACTTGGATGAACCAAAAATTTGATTTTGGATGCCATGGATGATCTTGGTTGTGAGTTTGGTAGAAGCAAAGAAAAGAAAGCAAAAAAAACTAAAGAGTTGCAAGGTGAAAAGTAGGAATAGGTTTCTTGGAAGTTAAGGGTGATGGGTTAAATAGAAAATATAGGTAGTAAATATGGTGGGTGGAAGTAATTTTGAAAGAATGAAAACAATGGTTTAGATTGGGGGAAGGTGAAGGCTAGGGGGTTGGGAAATGGGAAGGTTTGGCCGGTTATGTAGGGTTTATTTAGGGTAAATTGGAGGCTTAATATAAGCCTTAGATTCAGCCCATTAATTTCCTTGTTGAAGAAGTTTCCTTCTTGAATCAAAATACCTCTTTATCTTGAACTCTTTTCCTACAATTCAAAAACAAATAAAATTAGGATTAAAATTAAAGATAAACTAATAAAAGAAAATAAATAAAGATGTGCAAAGAAATTCTTAAACTTAAAATTTAAAAACAATTAGATAAATATGAAGGAAAGATATGGTTTTAATCTTAAAGAAAATAAATAAATCTATCCTAAAAAGGAAAATAACCGAAAATAATAAATAAAAATAAAAAAATTAAATAGTTCGAAAAAAATAAAGAGAAAAAGAAAATATCGAAAGGAGAGCATGCTCATGCATCTCCTAAGGTGACCACTTTTTTTTTACATTCCACATGGGCACTGTTGTAGTGCTTCAATCTTTGTCCGTTAACTTTGAATTCATGTTCGTCAGTGATGGAATTGATTATCACGACACTATGGGAGAACGGTTTGACAACTTCGAATGGTCCCGATCATCTTAATTTCAGTTTTCCCGGGAAAAGTTTTAGCCGAGAATTGAATAAGAGAATTAGTTACCCTGGCATGAATTGCCGCGACAATAGTTTCTTGTCATGCCATTGCTTTGTTTTCTCCTTGTAGATTCGTGCATTGTTATAGGCGAGTGCACGGAATTCTTCTATCTCGTTGAGGTGCAACAAACGCTTTTGCCTGACACTTTCCCAATCCATATTCACGGTCTTGATTGCCCAATATGCCTTGTGTTCGATTTCCACCAGTAGGTGGGCATGTTTTGCCATAGACAAGTCGGAAGGGAGACATACCTAAGGGTGTTTTGAATGCAGTGCGATATGCCCAAAGTGCGTCATCTAGTCTTACTGACCAATAATTCCTAGAGGGATTTACAACTTTCTCGAGTATACCTTTCAATTCTCGGTTGGAAATTTCTGCTTGCCCATTGGTTTTTGGGTGATATGTTGTGGCAATTTTGTGTGACACGCCGAAGCGTTGCAACATCTTGGCAATAAGTCTGTTGTCAAAGTGCTTGCCTTCATCACTGATAATTGCTCTCGGCATCCCATATCGTGTAGATATAGTTTTCTGTAAGAATCGTTGCACGGCCTTGGAATCGTTGGTGGGAACTGCAGCTGCTTCAACCCATTTAGACACGTAGTCGACGGCAAGTAGAATGTAGAGGTTGCCGAATGAAGATGGGAAATGTCCCATAAAATTGATCCCCCATACATCGAACAATTCCACCTCGATGATGTTTTGGAGCGTCATCTCATGTCGTTTAGAGATATTGCCCGTCATCTGGCAACGATCACATTGCTTGTAAAACTCTTGGGCATCTTTGTACAGTGTTGGCCAATACAAACCGGATTGCAAAACTTTGGCCGCGGTACGTGTTCCTCCAAAATATCCTCTATAGGGTGAAGAATAGCATTGCCGGAGTACATTCTACTACTCCTCTTCAGGGACACATCGGCGTATAACCTTGCATATTGTTTAAACAAAAGAGGCTCGTCCCAAAAGTAATGCTTAGCATCATGGCGAAACCGCTTCTTCCCTTGGTGAGTAAGGCCATAAGGTAAAATACTACATACAATGAAATTAACTAAATCCTTGTACCAGGGTATTGCCGAGGCATGTGTTTTCGTGGAAACTACTTCCAAGGTTGCCGAGGTGTGCGCGTCTAGAGTTGCCGCGACATGCACGTAAAGGGTTGCCGAGGCATGTGCATCAGTGGTTGTTGAGGTATGCGCGTCAAGGGTTGCCGAGGTATGCGCGTCAAGGGTTACCGAGGCATGCACATCCATGGTTGTCGAGGCATACGCATCTGAAGTTGCCAAGGCGTGCGCGTCAAGGGTTGCTGAGGCGTGCGCGTCAAGGGTTATCGAGGTGTGCACGTCAAGGGTTGCCGAGGCGTGCGCATCCATGCTTGCCGAGGCATATGCGTCTAGAGTTGCTGAGGCATGCGCGTCAAGGGTTGTTAAGGTGTGCCCGTCAAGGGTTGCCGAGGCATGCGCATCCATGGTTACCGAGGCAACTAACAGTTGCTCATCTGGGAATACATCGCATATCTCTAAATCTGCATCCTCCTCCCTATTGCGTTCTAAGCGTGATAAGTGATCAGCCGCTTGATTTTCTGTTCCTTTCCTGTCCTTAATTTCAATGTCAAACTCTTGTAAAAGCAATATCTAACGAATCAAACGAGGTTTGACATACTTTTTAGCAAATAGATACTTAATTACCGAATGGTCCGTATGAACAATTACCTTTGTATCAATCAAATAGGATCGGAACTTGTCAAATGCGAAAACTACAGCTAGTAACTATTTCTCCGTTGTTGTGTAATTCACTTGAGCGCTATTAAGAGCATTACTAGCGTAGTATATCACCTGAAAGGTCTTACCTGTGCATTGGCCTAGGACTGCTCCTACCACGAAATCACTTGCATCACACATGAGCTCAAAAGGTAGCGTTCAATATGGTGGAATGACAATGGGTGCTGAGGCAAGCTTTTCCTTTAGGGTTTTGCATGCTTGGGTGCAAGAATCATCAAAAAATGAAAGCTTTATCCTGTTCAAGCAAATTGCACAAGCGTTTGGTAATCTTAGAGAAAAAATGAATGAACCTCATGTAAAAACCTACATGTCCAATAAAGCTTCGGATTCCTTTAACCGAACTTGGTAGGGGTAATCTCGATCACATCCATATTGGCTTTGTCTTCTTCAATTTCCTTTGATGAAATCTTGTGGTCAAGCACTATTCCTTCATCTACCATAAAATGGCACTTCTCCCAATTAAGGACTAAATCGGTTTCTTCACATCTTGCCAACACCTTCTCTAAATTGCTGAGGTAACTTTCGAAGTCATTACCAAAAACGAAAAAGTCATCCATGAAGATCTCAAGGAAGTCTTCGACCATGTCTGAAAAGAGTGCCATCATGCATCTTTGGAAGGTTGTCGGGGCATTACACAATCCGAACGACATCTTTCGGAAAGCATAAGTACCATATGGGTATGTGAAGGTAGTCTTTTCTTGATCTTCTGATGCTATGACAATTTGATTGTAAAATGAATAACCATCAAGAAAATAATAAAAGGGTTTACCTGCAAGACGGTCAATTATTTGATCAATAAAGGGTAATGGGAAGTGATCTTTCCTAGTGGCTTTGTTTAGCTTTCGATAATCCATACAAACCGTCCAACCGATCACAGTCCTGGTTGGAATGAGTTCATTGTTTTCATTACTTACCACCGTTACACCTCCCTTTTTCGTTACGCATTGTACCGGACTTACCTATGTACTATTAGAGATAGGGTATATGATGCCGGCGTCAAGCCACTTGATGATTTCTTTCATTACAACCCCTTTCATAGCATGATTTAGTCTCCTCTGGCCTCAATCGAAGGTTTGTGATCATCTTCCAACAAAATCTTGTGCATGCACACTACCGAGCTAATTCCCTTCAAGTCGGCAATCGTCCACCCTATTGCCTTCTTGTGTAGCATCAACATTTTGATCAGCTTCTTCTCCTGCTCAGGTTTTAACTTAAAGGAAATAATTATAGGCAATATATTATCGGTTCCCAAATAAGCATATTTTAGTTGCCCTGGCAACTGTTTCAGCTTAAGAATATGTGGTTGTTCAATAGAGGGCTTTTCGAGTTTACCTTCCTTAACTGAGTAATCCAGTGGTTCAAAGTATGTACCTGGTCGATTGACTAACCAATTTGCCTCTTCTTGTTGTTCCTCATCGATTGGTTCTTCATACTCCTCGGGTTCCTTTTGATCGGTAATGTAGTTGCCGAGGTAACTAAATTCCTCGTCGAAGTTAAACTCTGTCGTGGCATGAAGAAGTTGGCATTCTTCCGGATCATCGGCATGCCTTAGTGTTTGGAACATATTTAGTTTAACTTGCTGGTTATTCACCCTCATTGTGAGTTCTCCCTTTTCAACATCGATCAAGGTCCTCCCTATTGCTAGGAAAGGTCTCCCGAGAATGATAGGTGCATGTTCATCTGCTTCACAATCCAAAACAATAAAGTTAGCGGGAAAAATAAATTTATCAACTGTTACTAGTATGTCTTCGATTTTTCCCTCCGGATGCACATAGGATATGTCGGCTAGCTGTAGCATAACTGTTGTAGGTCTTGCCTTCCCGATTCCTAGTTTCTGGAAAATTGATTTAGGCATCAAGTTTATGCTGGCTCCAAGGTCACATAATGCTTTCCCGACATAGTGGTTTCCAATGGAACAGGGTATTGTGAAACTTCCGAGATCCTTCAACTTGGGTGGCATGCGATTGTGCAACATGGCCATGCATCCCTCTGTTGCAGCAACTGTTTCAAACTCTTATAGCCTTGTTCTATTGGACACAATGTCTTTAAGAAACTTGGCATAGTTCGGCATTTGTTCAATTGCTTCAACCAATGGCAAGTTGATGTGGACTTGGTTTAGGATATCAAGAAACTTTTTGATTTGGTACTCTTGCTTTTGTCTCATCAACCTTTGTGGGAATGGTGGTGGAAGTCGGATATCTTCAATCCTTTCATTGGTCTGGAACCTGATTGATGGCATTTTCGGGGCAACTGGAGTTGTCGAGGCATCGTCAACTGGGGTTGTCGAGGCATCATCAACTGGGGTTGTAGTGGCGTGCCTATCGTTGGTTGCCGCGGCAATTCCTAGTTCAGCATCTGAGGCTTTACCGCTGAGTTCATCTTGTTCTTTTTGTGGAGTTTTGTTTGATGAGCGAGCTTGAGCATCTTTAAGTTGTTGGCCACTTCTAGTGGTGATCGCCTTACATTGCTCATGGCCAGTTCCTCTTGCGACTTCAGTATCGTTAGGTAAACCTCTTTGCGGTCTAGTATTCAGGTTTTGAGCAAATTGTCTGACTTTATTTTCCAATGATTTGATTGTCGCCTCTTGGTTTTGCAATCTCATCTCGGTCCTGTTAATAAAAACATCAGTTTTTTTTATGAAGTTACTATTCTCGGCCATATAAGATTCAGTTTTCAACATAAAAGCATTGAGAGAATTTTCTAAAGAACTAGATGTTGTCGGTTGTTGCCGCGGTAACTATTGCCGTGGCATATTTTGCTGGAATCCCGATGCTTGTGCATTCTGATTGTTCTGGTTTAGAGCATTGTTGGGATTACTCCATGAAAAATTTGGGTGCTTCTTCCAAGCTAGATTATATGTGTTGGACATCACATTGTTATTCCGGTTGTAATTCCCCACATAAAAGCTAGAATCCGTAATCTGCATACATTTAGAAGAATCATGGTTACCACCACATAACTCACAAAAGGAATCCATTACCTTGACCTCATGTGTGTTGTTTTGTTTCTGCATATTCTGGACCATCTTGGTTAGAGTGGCCAATTGTGCCGAAATTGAGTATGATGATCCCAGTTCATGTATTGTGGCATGGCGTCTAACTCCCCCTCTTCTAGCAGATGGGAATTGGTAATCATTCTTGGCAAGCCTGTTTAGAATTTGCATTTCTTCCTCCGGTGACTTATCTAGGAGTATGCCGTTTTGCCGAGTCATCTAGCATCATCCTTGTTGGTGTATTCACAGCGTTGTAAAACATTGTTACTTGTGTCTACACTGGGAATCCGTGTAGGGGCCATTTGTGTAGAAGTTCTCTATATCACTCTTATGCCTCGTACATGGATTCATCATCTACCTGCCGAAAAGAAGTAATTTTGTTACGAATCTTATCAGTCAAATTTGTAGGATTAAATCGAGCAAGGAAATCATGACAAAGATCGGTCCAAGATCTTATTGATCTGACATGAATACTATTCAACCATGCTTTCGCCCTATCCCTCAGTGAATAGGGGAATAATCTTAGTCGTAAAACATCAGGGTGACTCCTTGTATTTTGAATGAATTGCAAATCTAGATGAAAGATTTAAGATTTTGTCGTCCATCTTCAGTTGTTGAGCCGTCAAATTGACCAATTGTGTTGATCATATTGAACATCACCAGTTTCAACTCAAAGTGTCCGGCTTCAATTTTAGGTGTGACAACTCTTGGATTAAGTCCTTCAAGATCTTCTTCAAGATAGTCTCGAATTGTTCTGTTTCGTGCAATAATCACTCCTCCTGCTGCTGGAACATCCTGATTCATGTTGCCATCTTGATTAGCCATTGCTACTCTTAACCTTTGTCTGAGTCTTTGCAAGGTTCGTTCGATTTCTGGATCAAAGGGGTATTCTGGTGTAATCAGGCTCGCCTTTGTTATATACCAATGCAAAACCAAAGTTTGTTAGCCCTTTGAATCTTAAACAAGAAAAATAAAAAGTGCAAGAAAATAAAAACAAAGTTGGTATTGCCAATCCCCGGCAGCGGCGCCAAAAACTTGTTGCGCGCATTGAGTGCTACACAAACGGTGCAAGTATACACATCGCAAGTAATAAAGTGATACGAGTATCGAGTATCGTCTCCACAGGGATTGGTTTAGGCCACTTTGCTTAAGTTACTGCACTGTGAAAATAAAAACACAAGTAGATGATTGTAGGAATTATAACTAATGAGTAAACTAAGAGCAATTAACTAAAAGAATAGATGAAATCAAAAGAGAGGATTGGCCAGGTTATCGTGAGTTGAGGAGTGATAGCCGACTGGATCGTCTTGGTAAAAGAGTGCAATGGCAACTCGGTTGCCGTGGCAACTTGCGCAGCAGGGTTGCCTTGGCAACTAATTGACGGTTGCCTGGGCAGCAACTGCAAGGTTCGACAGAGCGTTCTTCAATGGTTTATTCTTATCCTTAAGTTAAAACTCTAGCTAATTGTGCATGCCTTGACAATACATCCCAACGTGAATCAAGGGTGAACAACAACCAATTTTGTGCTCCTCTTAGCCGTTGAAATCTTTAACTTATTCCTTAGCCGGATTAATCTTCACCATCGATAGATTGAATAAAGACCATACTCATTCGTTTCTTGAATCTAACTCTTCCAATATTAGATAAATAGATAGAATTACGAGATCCTCTTCCAATTCACTCGCAAACAAGAATAAAAACCAAAAATGAGTAAACCTTGAATTGAAAGTGCAAACTCTTATTACCTAAACAAAATCCAATTGTTTCTCACAACAACAAAACACAATAACCTTAGGCAAATAGATTTAGTTCATGGCTAGGTTCCAAAGAAACACAAAACAAAGAATTCCTAATATAAACCTAATTGAACAAGAAAGAAAAAGATGAAGAATGGTTGAAGCCTTGTCAAAATCTCTCCCTTGATCTTGTCAAAATCTCTCCCCCTCCTTTCTCTTTGGAGTTGACGGCTTGGTCCTTAATTTATAGGGCTAGGTTAAAGTCTTTTTTAAGGAGGAAGTTAAGTTGGAATTAAATACTTTTAAATAATATAATTCTTTATTATATTTAAATTCCTTCTAGATCTTCTCCTATCTTTTTGGGATTTAATTTCTCTTTAACCTCTTCATGGAAATCAAACTCCTTTGGGATTTAACTTTGCTCCACGTCATCTTGGGCTTATCTAGTCATCAATTTCGACTTCCATATCATCTTATCCCTTATCAAAAATTGCCCTGGCAACTAGCTCTACATCTCCTTCATGCATTGCCCTGGCAACTAGCTCGGCATCTCCTTGATGCATTGCCCTGGCAACTAGCTCGACATCTCCTTGATGCATTGACCTGGCAACTGGTTCCAACCTTGCTTTGGCAAGTGATTCTGCACATATACAAAATCACACCAAAGTAGTATATTTTTCCACAAAATTAAGCAAAATATGAAATCAAGCTTGTCCATCAAAGAAACAATGCAAACATGCATGAATGGCTAACAATGCAACTAATATAAGCCTAAGTCGAGCAATAATATGAATAAAAAGGGTGAATAAAATAGTACTTTTAGACACTTAACAGAAATCTTCCTGGTCGACCTCATGGAACTTCCGTTGGAGGAGTTCGATCTGATTCTGGGTATGGATTAGTTGATGGAGCATCTGGTTAATCTCGATTGTGAGTTAAAAAGGGCTACCTTGAAGACTTCTAATAGCCAATTAGTGGTTCTAGTCAGTGAACGTCGAGGTTACCTGTCTAATGTGGTATCTGCTTTAACCACTGACAGGATTATTTGAAAGGGATATGAAACCTTCATTGCTTGCTTCTTGAACATGAAAGGTTCTCTGTCCAAGATTGAGGAAATTCGCACTATTAGCGAGTTTCTTGACGTCTTTCCAGATGAATTGTACGGGTTACCTCCTGATAGGGATGTTGAGTTTGAAATTGAGACTTATTCGGGGTTTGCACCTGTATCCATGAATCCTTATCGTATGGCTCATAAGGAACTTAATGAGCTAAAAGTTTACCTGCAAGAGCTGCTTGATCAGGGTTTTATCCGACCCAGCTCTTCACCTTGGGGAGCTCTAGTCATATTTGTTAAGAAGAATGATGGTTTACTCTAGTTGTACATTTATTACCGAAATTTGAACAAGTTGACCGTGAAAAACAAATATCCGTTACCTAGGATTGATGAATTGTTTGATCAATTTCGGGGAGCCACAATTTTCTTGAAGATTGATCTTCGATCTAGGTACTATCAACTGAAGATAAAAGGTTATGATGTTGCTAAGACGGCTATTACTACTAGGTATGGGCATCAGGAGTTCCTAGTGATGCCTTTTTGTCTTACCAATGCACCAGCTGCTTTTATGAACATGATGAATCGTGTGTTCCGGCCCTTTATAGACCATATCATGGTGGTGTTCATTGATGATATCTTGGTCTATTCTCGGACAAAGGCAGAGCATGTTGAGCATTGTTCTGAAAACCTAGAGAGAGCATCGTATGTATGCTAAACTGAGTAAGTGTGAATTTTGGCTCTAAGGAGTGACATTTCTGGGGTATGTTGTATCTGCTTGAGGTATTCAGATTGATCCAAGTAAGATCGAGGCCATCACCAATTGGAAGCAACCCAAGAATGTCTCAGAGATTCGTAGCTTTTTGGGTTTAGCTGTTTATTACCGAAGTTTTGTTGAGGGTTTCTCCATCATTGACGCTCCTTTAACAAAGCTATTAGGGATGAACATTCTTTTCGTTTAGATTGGCGTTCAATAGGCTAGTTTTGAGAAGCTGAAAAAAGCTTTGACCTAAGCTCCGGTTCTGACACAACTCGAGTCTGGAAAGGACTTCTCAGTCTATAGCAATGCTTCACACTTTGGGCTTGGTTGTGTACTAATGCAGAACGAGAAGGTAGTCGCTTATGCATCATGTCATTTGAGGCCACATGAGTGTAATTATCCTACCTGCGACCTTGAGTTAGCCGCAATGGTATTTGCTCTAAAAATTTGGCGGCACTATCTATATGGGGAGAAGTGTTATATCTATACTGATCACAAGAGCTTGAACTATCTTCTTACCCAGAAGGAGTTAAATCTGAGGCAACGTCATTGGCTTGAGCTTCTTAAAGACTATGATTGTGAGATTGAGTACCATCCAGAGAAAGCCAATGTTGTTGCTGATGCTTTGAGTCGTAAGGCTATTTTTGACATGAGATCCTTGTTTGCTAGGATGAGTATCTTTGATGATAGCAGCCTTCTAGTTGAGTTGAATGTTAAACCGACTTTGGCTGAGGAAATAAAGGCCAAACATATCTTAGACAACTCCTTACTTTCTGTCATACAACAAGTTGAGCAATGATCTACCTCTGTCTATACTTTTGATCTGAATGGGGTTCTATGCTTCAAGGGTCGTTACTGCGTTCCTGATGATACCGACTTGAAGCGAACCATTCTCAGTGAAGCTCATGACAGTCCCTATGCCAAGCATCCCGGTGGGGATAAGATGTATCAAAATTTAAGACAGAGGTACCGTTGGGTTGGCATAAAGAAAGATATATATGATTATGTGTCGCGGAGTATGACTTGCCAGCAGGTTAAGGTAGAACATCAACATCCTTTTGGTCTATTGCAGCCCATTAAGATTCCTGAGTGGAAATGAGAGCGTATCACGACGGACTTTGTTACCAGGTTGCCTCTGACTCCTTCTAAAAAAGATTCTATCTGGATGATTGTTGACTGACTCACCAAGTCAGCTCACTTTATCCTTGTTCGAGTTACTTATCCTCTGGAAAGGTTGCCTAGGTTGTATATCTCAGAGATTGTCAAACTGTATGGGGTATCCTTATCTATCATCTCTGATCGAGATCCGAGATTCACTTATTATTTTTAGAAGGCCCTCCAAGAGGTCTTAGGTACACGCCTAAATTTCAGCACATCCTTTCATCGACAGACTGATGGACAGTCAGAGAGGGTGATTCAAATTCTAGAGGATATGTTACGGGGTTGTGTGATTGTTTTCCGTGATAGAGGGAAGATTTCTTGCCCTTAGCCGAGTTTACGTATAATAACAATTATCATGCTAGTATCCGCATGGCACCGTATGAGGCTTTGTATGGTCGTAGGTGTCGTACTCTTATCTATTGGACTGAGTTATATGATAGGAATAATTTGGGTCCGGAGTTGATCCAAGAGACTGAGGAGACTGTCTAATTAATCCGTAATCATCTGAAAGAGGCTTTTGACAGACAAAAATCTTATGCTGACCGGAGAAGAAAAGATATTAAGTTTGAGGTCGGTGATTAGGTCTTTCTAAAAGTATCCCATTGGAAGAAAGTTCTGAGATTTTGGCGCAAGGTAAGATGAGTCTGAGTTTTATTGGGTCGTACTGTATTGTGAAGAGGGTTGGGCATATTTCCTATCAGCTTGAGTTGCCTCCTCAGCATAGTCATATCCATGATGTCTTCCATGTATCCATGTTGAGGCAATACCATCCAGATCCGAGTCATGTTATTCAGGTTCAGGATGTGGTATTGAGGTCAGACTTGTCTTATGAGGAGAAGCCGATTTAGATGAGAGACTTCTGAGGAACCGACGTTTTCCAATGGTTAAAGTTCAGTGGAGCAATCGTAGTGCTGTGGAGGCTACTTGGGAGATCGAAGGATCCATGAGAGAACAATTTCCGCATCTATTCAACTCAGGTAAATTTCGAGGACGAAATTTTCCTTAGGGGGAGAGTTGTAACACCCAAAATTTAATTAAGTAATAAAAATATGAAAAAGAAATGGGAAGAAAGAAAAATAGGTGTTATGCAGCCTTGGGGACTCAAACCCGTACCCTTTAGCTTGAAAGAATGAAAGTTAACCATCTGAGCTAAGTACTCATTCTTCTCTAGTATTACTTAAAATAATAGTTGAGTTTAGCTGGGAAAGTATTTCAAGTCAGATTTAATAACCCATCTGACCCCTTAACTACACAATTTAAATGATTTGAATCTCCAGAAGGCTCTATTCCTTATCCTACCAACCCAGTCCGGCCACCGCCGATCTTCTCCACCGCCTCGTCGTGCACATCACCGCCGATCATCATAAAATGAAGAACATGATAAACATGACAAAGAAAATTATAAAGGCCGGTTTTGATCCATTTTTGTAAAAGGGGAAGAAATGAAATCTGTTTATAATATTTAATATATATATATATATATACTAACCCCTTCGACCTGACCCGAACCCAGATATAACCCACGCCTTTCTTTCTCGGATCTCGTGCCACAGCTCTTCAGTTTTCAGTTGTTTCAATTTTGTCCTTTTTCTTTTCAATTCGGCACCTAATTTTAAAATGTTATCAAATTAACCTTTACATTTTACCTTCTTTCAAATTAGTCCCTAATTCAGATTTTCAATTTTAAAAAATATAAAAAACAAATCCCTTTTCTTTATTTAATTAAGTATTTGCTTATTTATTTATTTAATTAATTACTTCTTTCTGTCTTTTATGTAAATATTTGTGTGTTAAACTTTAGGAATAGGGACTTAAAACATAGATTAGAGGCATGTATGTTGTAAAACATTCTTTATTTTCAATAAAACACAATTAATTACATTTAAACCTTAACAGTTAAAATGAAAGTATATGTTTCTTTAGGTATTAATCATTAATTAGACTTTAATTAAAATACTTTAACACGTTTAAATTTCTTGTTGATTTGTAAAAAAATGAAAACTTAATTAATGCGGTGTCTTATCAAACGGGAATTACGAGTTAGCGCCAGGAGTGTTGGCGGTGATTATAGTTCATTTCCTGGGTGATGAGGCTGTTAAAATAGATTTACATTCACTTGGCAGACAAATAAATTGATTGTGTACTTGCAAATTCCACTTTTAAAAAAATGCTTTTTGAAACCAATTAGGTACCAATTTTTGGGCATTGTAGGGGTGCTAATCCTTCCCCACACGTAATCGACTCCCGAACTTATTTTCTCGTTTTCTATAGACCAAAAATGTTATTTTGATAAATAGAAAGTTTTTATCAAAATAACCCTTGTTTTAAAAGTGATTCAATCACACTTTCTTCAACAAAAACAAGATTGATGGCGACTACGTGATTTTATAAAGTTTTTCAAAATGTCAAAACTCCTAAAAAGGGTTGCAATAGCTTGGCGACTACTCTAGGGACATTTTGTTTTTTTAAAAAAAAAGGGTCAGGCCACAAATTGTTTTCAAAAATGTTTTTTTAAAGGAATTTGGAAGTTCACACAGGTTTCAATTTATTTGTCCGCTTAATGAATGTAATTCTATTTTAAGCATTTTAAAAAATTGTTGCAAAAAGCTCTATTCCCGAGCTCCACCCAATTGCTAAATAAGGGGAAAACACTTTGCTCATGTCAGAATATTGATTCTCCATATGAGCCTAGCAAGTACCTTCGGGGCTCATATGCCTCATGTCTTCGTAAGGACACTGATTCTTCGAGAAGACATAGGAAGTGAGTCCTCTTGAGTTGAACTTGGTTCATTTGAAACCTATAATGGGTGAGAACTAGGGGCCTTGATACCTTTAGTAGGGGACGACAATGACAACTCGGGTACCTTTTAGAACTCAATTGTTTGAGAACTTAGAGCGCACCTCAATAGAGCCATGCGGAAAACCTTAGGGTTTTAATAATAAAGGGAGACAGGTCCTGGAGTATTGGAATGTGCGTGAAACTATACTCTGTGTTTTCTCAATTCTAATATTTCTTCCCCTTTTTTTGTTGTTTTGCATAACCATTCATGTAGCATCATTACATATTTAGAAGGGGTTGATTCTCATAAACATTACTCAACTTTGTAAAGCTCTTGTTATAGATGGAAGATTTTAAAAAGTGAAGATGAGAATGCAAAGGTGCGACATTGGTCTAAGGTAAATCAGTGAACATTTAGAGATAGTCTAGTAGCTGATCATGAGACAGAGACTTCAGAATATGCCCACATCAGCATCAAACAGAACAATGTGCAAGAATTGTGGGAAATCTAGGAGCACTTTGATTATGAGACTAAGCAGTTCCATGAAGTTTATGGTGACATAGCCTATCTCTTGTAAGTGAAGGTTGATGAATAGTTACTGAAAGCCTTGGTTCAATTATGGAATTCTGGATATTTCTGCTTCACTTTTAATAAAGAAGACATGATGCCTACATTTGAAGAGTACTTGGCCCTTTTCAACCTGTGCAAAGTGAAGAAGAACTGGGTTTATGCTAAGCCTCCTAAAAACAAAAAACCACATGCAAAGCTTCAAGCATTTGCCGGTATGATTGATGGTTGGGTCAAGGGGTTGATAAAGAAGAGAGGGGGATCTTTAATTTCCTTTGGTCAAGCATCAAAAGTATAATTTCGATCCACCCCGACAGAGAAAAGAGGATTAATCTCCTAGCCATTGCAATTTATGGTTTATTCATCTTTCCGAGGGTTCTAGGAAACATTGATATGGCGCTACTTGATTTCCTGGAACAACTAAAGAGAGGAGTCAAGCTGGTACCAGCTGTACTTGCTGAAACCCTCAATGCCTGCTGAAAAGTTGAAGGTGTTCATTTTGGAGGATGTGCTCTGCTTTTGCAAGTTTGGGCCCTCAGTCACTTCTGGAAGTGCCCGACATTAGCTTTATCAAATGTGTTTTCCCCGAACTTCTCACCTCTTCGAGAATTTTTGGCAAAGGAGTAGACTGTTATTAAGAAGAATAAATGGATTGATATATTCAGGGATCATCGTGACGAAAACATTAGATGAAGGGTTCCTTGGATGGGTCACACCAAAGTCCTATACAAATGTGGAGATTTCAACTTCCTAATGCTGTTAGGTTTGTAGGGAGGAATTTGATATGCCCCTTTGCTAGTATCTCATCAGTATGGGTCTCGGCAATTTATCCCATTCACTATCGGTCTTGGCTCATCAGAATTCAAGTTCCAAGGTGAGTTCAGACAGAAGGTTCAGACAATCAGTGATGCATGGAACCATTGTTATCACATGAAGCTAGAATCTGATAGTCACTGCATGTACACCCCGGACTATGATATTTGGAGGCATACAAGAATAAATGACAAAGTCATAACACCTATATCTGGGCAAGCTAAGTCTCTACAAGAACACTTAAAGGTAGTCCCTACAGAAGCTGACATCTCAAGAGAAGAATTAAGAAGGGCTAAGTTTGAGATAGAAGCCTTATGAGAGTAGAACCAGAGGGACAAGTTTGAGTCAAGCCTTGATGTTGAAAAATATAAAGGGGAGACAAAGCGAGTAGTGAAGTTGTATGAAGACCTAGAAAAGAAGTTTGAGGTCTAAAGGGTTGACTTTTATAAACTTTAGACTACTGTTAGGAATGTTGATCTAAGAAAGACCCCAGAGCAGTAGAAGCAAGAAATCGAGCATGTTGTAGAGAAAGAGAAGGAACGAGGTAAGCGTGAGGTCGAGAAATATAGACGAGCCTTTGTTGAAGAGAAGAAGAAGGGTAAGCTGGCAACTGAAAATGGAAATGGCAAACGGGTTCATGAAAGTGATAAATAAAGTGTGGCTGGATGGAAAATGAAGGCCCATGACAACAGGATCCACCTATTTGAGTTGCAGAAGGCATATGACCATACCAGTGCAAAGCTAAAGCAAAGTCAGGCTTGTGTTGCTAAGTTGCAAGCTAGGATAGATGATCTGAACCACTCGTTGCATAGACTTCAGAACCATCACACTTATATTAAACTTCAGGACTGTCTAAGTGAGAATGATACCTTGAAGAAACATGTTGAAGGAATGGATAACATCATCCAGGAATACAGGACAAAGATCTTGGTCCTTGAAGACATCGCTGAGGGAGGTAATGACTATTGGTTCACTCGTCATAGGGACATGGCTAGAAGATTCCAAGAACGAGATGAGTTTGATAGAACTGTCATGACCCAAGTACAAGACGTGGCTCAACACATGATGATGCTAGCCACTGAAGCTGCAGCTCTTCGTCAGTATGTCAAGCCAGCAGGAGAAATGGGACCGAGGCTTATGTGGCTCATTGAAGAAATCAAGGAATTAGGAGTTCAAGCTGAAAAATATTTGTAAACAAAATTTGATGTAATAAGGACCATTTTATATCCAATAAAAGAGTTGTTTCTTGAGAAATTGTTTCATGGAATTGATGGCCCTTCGCTTGCATCCATGTATTTGCATTTCATTCTTTTTGTGTTTAATAGTTTTTCTTTGCATTAGTGATTACATTTGTGCATGCATACATTGCATAATAAGAATCTAACTTAAATATAAATAATAGAGAATCAAAATAGAAAAAAACAAATCACAAGTACGGTACTCGGTCTCAAGTCAGAGCAATGGAAGACAGAGTGATGGCTTTAGAAAGTAAACACAAGAGTACCCAGGATAGGTTAGACAAGATGGAGACAGATCTGAAGCAACAGATGGAGTTGGTTCACCAAAAGATGGTTGGTTCATTTGCAGCCATGCTAGGCTTTAAGGACCCAGACACGATAGAAGCTGGTGAGGAAGCTAATGTTGTGCCGAAATTTCAAGGGATGGTCTTTGTTCATCTGAGCATGCAAAGGGAAGCTCAATTGTCTAAGGTCAAAATTTCCCCACGTATTGCTGAGGCGTCGACGCGAAATGATAGGAAAATAAGCTTTGAGGAAGTTATTGAGGTGTTTGATCTCGATTAAATTGCCGACAAGGTGAAAGCTGAGAAGAAATGGGAGGATCGTATAAGAAATTGGAAGAAATGATTAAGTCCTTCCAAGAAGGAGGTATATATAGAGAAGTGTGTGCCAAGGATTTAAGCTTAGTGACCGATCTGATAGTACCACCAAAGTTCAAGGTCCTCGACTTCGAAAAATATAATGGAACTACGTGCCCTGCAGCACATCTAACTATGTATTGCAGGAAAATGTCGATGTATCTTTAGAACGAAAGTTTCTTTTCAATTACTTCCAAGATAGTCTATTAGGGTCAGCTACACGCTGGTATATGCAGCTAAGTCGAATTAACATCAGATCATGGAAAAATTTGTCCATAGCCTTCAGTGAGCAATACAAGCATGTTTCAGACATGATTCCAACCCGTTTAGTTCTGCAAGGATTGGAGCAAAAGCATTATGAGAGATTTTGCCAGTACGCGCAGAGATAGAGGGATGTAGTTGCCCAAGTCCAGCCACCATTGCTAGAGAGTAAGATCACCCCAATATTCGTAGAGACATTAAAGGGTTCTTTCTATGATCGTATGCTCAATCATGCCTCAAAGAGTTTCGTAAACATGCTTATAAATAGAGAATTGATACTTGGGGCCATGAAAAATAGAAGGTTGGATAGTGGGGAAACAAAAAAACCATACAAAAAGAGAGACAATGAAATGTCTACAACCCTAGTTACTCAAAGGGGGTAGTCTTCAACAAACCCAATGTCTCGACCACAGCTCCAGCAATCACAAACCCACCGAAGGAAGAACGAAGATTTTAAGAGAGCTCGAAACCATATTTTCCTCCTATCCCAATGACGTACGCAGAATTGTTTGTTGAACTAGTTAAATCTCAGATGGTGCTGCTAAGGCATGTTCCTCCATTCTCACCACCATACCCACCATGGTATGATGAGAAGGCACAATGTGAATATCATGCAGGAGTTAGGGGATATACCATTGAAAATTGCACTGTATTCAAAAGGGTGGTGGATGACTTAAGAAAGTCAGGGATGTTATCATTTGAAACGTCAGAAGAAAAAGGAAACCCACTGCCAAATCATCAGAAGACAAGTGCGAATGCAATCATATAAGAGGAGAATAAGGTGCTTAAAGAATGTGTTGATGAGGTTAGAGCTTCCATGAAGTGGGTATGGGCTCAAATGGTGGCAGTAGGGATGCTGGAAGAAGGAGCCTAGAAATTGAATATTGAGAATGAATTGTACTGTGAGTACCACATGAAGGAAGGACATGAGATTGATTGTTGCTTGGAGTTTAGGCAACTAGTTCAAGACAAGATGAATGAGAAAGAACTTGAGTTCTTCATAAAAGAAGGCAATAAATGCACGTTGGACATTTGTGCATCTGAAGAGTCATCTTCCAAAAGAGACTACATCGGAATGAAGCCTTTGGTTATTAAAGCTAAAACAAGAGTTGGTGAGCCAGCAAGGAGTGTAACCACGCGGCTCATAATTAAGGCACCAACACCGTTTCTATATAAGGATAGCAAGCAAGTCCCTTGGAATTACACTTGTGAGGTGACAGTCCGAGGAGAAACATTTGTCCAAGGGAAAAGAGAACTAGTCAATGAGGTGAGCCGTTTCACAAGGAGTGGAAAGCTCTATTTCTAGCCAATAGAAGAGGACAGAGATGCGGCGTAAAGAAAGGCTGCTGTTGAAGAGCCTGAAAAATAAGATGATAGAGATTTCTTCAAGGAAAAACCGACAACATATTATGAGCCTGTAAAGGAATTAGAGGCTCAAGAGTTCTTAAAGATCTTAAAACACAGTGAATACAGCATCGTAGAGTAACTCTACAAGCTTTTGGCTTGAATTTCTATGCTTTCATTTCTACTAAGTTCTGAGGGCCACTGTGAGGCCTTGTAAGGATTTTAAACTGAACATTCGTACCAAAAGAGATCACAACTGATAACATAGATATGTTAGTCGGTAACATTGCTGTCAACAACTTCATCTCATATGTAAAGGACATATGTTACCAGGTGTCCTTATTGACAATGGGTTAGCACTAAATGTTCTGCCGTTAGCCACACTGAAAAAACTGGCAATAGATAGTTCTCATATGAGAGCTTATCAAAATACAATTAGAGCGTTTGATGGAACTCAGAAGGAAGTGTTAGGGAAAATTGAGGTGCCTTTGCAAATTGGGCCAATGACCTTCGACGTTGAATTTGTGGTCATGGATATAAGACCTAGTTATAGCTGCTTGCTTGGGCGCCCATGGACTCACGCAGTAGAAGAGGTCTCATCTACTTTACACCAAAAGTTGAAGTTCGTGATCGATGGACAACTAATAACTGTCGGTGCAGAGCATCAATAACCACTGATGCACCCTTTATCGAGATAGATAAGGGTGGGTTGAATGTCATTTCAGGGCGTTGGAGCTAGTCAATGCAACCTTTGTCACCGAAGGAAGCAATGTGCCAGAACTGGAATTATCAAGCTGTGCAAAGATGCAGGCAAAACAAATGCTTGGGAAAATTGCTGAAATTGGAAAAATGATTCAAAAAGAGACACAAGGAAGGCTTTATCCTATAGTAATCCCAGCAAAAAAGGATCGATTTGTCTTGGGCTTTAAGCCCAACAAATGGAAAAGAAGGGTTGAAATCAGAAAGCATCAAGAGAGGAGAAGAGCTAGATTGAAGGGAGAGGAAATTGAGTGGGAGCCGATGACTTTCCCTCTCTTGAGTTATAACTTTATGTCTAGAGGCATGTTGGATCCAAATGCCCTAATTAGTGATGAAGGAAAAAAAGAGAGTGCTTTATGTGAAGCTTTTGAAAAGCTGAGTATCAATGTTGTGAAGGAAGAAGAAGAAGAGAAGCAGTATCTGTCAATGATCCGCCCTTGCTCTGAGCTTGACAATTGGACTGCTAAATAAATTCCTGTAATCTTTAAGACAAGTTCAGAGTAATTCTCAAAACCAACCCCTTTGCTCTAGGCACGGAGACAATAGAGGATCTTATGTAAATGGCCTATGTCAAACTTTAATTTGAATTCAATAAAAGATGCATTTCCTTAAATCTTGTGTGGCAAACTTTCTTTTCATAAATAAACCAAAACCATAAAACCATAAAGTTAAAAGCATAAAAAAACATTTCATTCATTTTGTTTTTTTCCTTTGTATATATCTTTTGCCTATTCCCTTTTCGGGTTTTCAGATATCATTGACATAAATGAATCCGAGTCTGACTTCAAGGTTGACTTTGAATTGCCTATGTGCTAGGAAGAAGTTGGAAATATTGACGATGAGGAAGAATATGATGTACCCAGTGATATGCTCAGAATGGTAGAAGGAGAGAAAAAACAGATTATACCACATAAAGATGAACTAGAAACATTAAACCTCAAAACTGAAGAAGAAAAGCGAGAGGTGAAGATTGGTACTACCATCACAGCCAAAAACAGACAAAGTCTAATTGATCTTTTGAAAGAATTTAAAGATATTTTTGCTTGGTCATACCAGGATATGCCCGGTTTGGACACTGACATTGTCATGCATAGGCTCCCTATAAAAGAAGGATGCAAACCGGTAAAGCAAAAACTTAGAAGAATGAAGGCTGAAACACTCTTCAAGATCAGGGACGATGTAAATAAGCAATATGATGCAGGATTCCTTGAGGTAGCCAAGTATCCGGAATGGGTGGCGAATATTGTCCCAGTACCGAAAAAGCATGGAAAAGTACAAATGTGTGTTGACTACAGGGACCTCAATAAGGCAAGCCCTAAAGACAATTTTTTGCTCCTACATATTGCCACTTTAGTCGACAATATAGCTGGTCATTCACTCTTCTCTTTTATTGATGGTTTCTCTGGGTATAACCATATTAAGATGTGCCCGAAAGACATAGAAAAGACAACTTTTGTGATGTTATGGGGAACTTTTTACTATAAAGTGATGCCCTTTAGACTTAAGAATGCAGGGGCAAACCTATCAAAGGGCCATGGTAACTCTCTTCCATGATATGATCCATAGAGAAATAGAGGTATACGTCGATGATATGATCACCAAATCTCGATCTGAGGAGGAACATTTGGTCAATTTAGAAAAGCTCTTCCTAAGATTGAGAAAGTTCCAGTTGAAGCTCAACTCGACTAAGTGCACATTTGGAGTCATATCTGGGAAATTATTAGGTTTTGTTGTAAGCAAAAGAAGAATTGAGATCGATCTATATAAGATAAAAGCCATACAGGAACTTCCCATACCTCAAACACAAAAGGAAGTTCGAGGTTTCTTGGGACAATTAAATTACATCGCACGCTTTATTTCTCAGCTAACTGATAAGTGTGATCCAATGTTTAGGCTACTCAGGAAGAATATCCCAGGGACTTGGGATAAGGAATGTCAAATGGCTTTGGAAAATATCAAAGAACAGCTGAGCAATCCTCTAGTTTTAGTGCCACTTGTTTTAGGGAGACCACTGGTCTTGTACTTAATGGTCTATGAAAATTCCATGGGTTGTGTGTTAGGACAACATGATGATACTGGGAGAAAAGAAAAGGCGATATATTACCTAAGCAAGAAATTCACTGATTGTGAAACCAGATATTCGTCAATAGAAAAACTATGTTGTGCTTTGGTGTGGACAGCTAGAATGCTAAGGCAATACATGCTTTATCACGTTACATGGTTAATCTCGAAGTTAGACCCACTAAAGTTCATGATGGAAGCTCCAGCTCTATCAGGAAGGTTAGCACGTTGGCAAATGTTATTGTCAGAATTTGATATCCAGTATGTGAGCCAAAAAGAAATAAAAGGGAATGCCATAGCAGAATTTTTAGCAGGTCGCGCTTGTGATGACTATGAAGCATTAAACTTTAATTTTCCTAATAAAGACAATGTGTATCTCAGAAGATGACGAGGCTTCAACAGAATCTTGGGTTATGAACTTTGATGGTGCAACAATTACATTAGGAAGAGGTATATGGGTAGTTTTGGTTTCACCGGAGGGATATTATTACCCTTTTACCAGTCATTTGAAATTCTTCTGCACTAATAACATGGCGGAGTATGAAGCTTGTATATTGGGTCTAAGATAGGCTATAAAGAAGAAAATTCACACCCTAAGAGTCTTTGGGGATTCTGTGTTGTCATTTATCATATACGTGGCAAATAGAAGACGAAAGATGCAAAGTTGGTGGAATACCACAAGTTGATCCTTAAGTTGATCAAAGAATTTGATGAGATCATTTTCAAATATCTTCCCAGAGAAGACAACCAAATGGTCAATGCTTTAGCCACCTTAGCCTCCATGTTCAAGGTAAATGAGAGTTCAGAGATGGTGCCCATCAGGTTATATATACTAGATCGTCCAACTCATTGTTATAATGTGGAAGAAGATATGGATAGAGTACCTTGGTACCATGACATCTTGCAATATGTAAAATTCCAGCAATACCCGCCACAAGCTATAGAGAATGAAAAGAAAATGATCAGGAAAATGGCATCAGGGTATGTTCTTGATAGAGAGTTTTTATACAAGAAAAGTCGTGATCAAGTGCTTCTAAGATGTGTGGGGGCAAAAGAGGCACAATTAATTGTGGAAGAAATTCATGAAGGATTTTGCAGAACTCGTCATAGTGGTTTCACCATGGCCAGGAGAATCATGCGTCTTGGATATTATTGGTTAACCATGGAAGGTGATTGCATCAACTATTCTTGCAAATGCCACAAGTGCCAAATCTATGCTGACAAGGTTCATATGCCACCTCAGCATCTTCATGTTATGATAGCCCCTTGACCGTTCTCCATGTGGGGTATTCATGTCATCGGTCAGATTCACCCTAAGGCATCAAATGACATCGTTTTATCCTGGTAGCTATTAATTATTTCACGAAGTGGGCAGAAGCAGCCTCATAAGCAAACGTCACCAGATCTACGGTTTGCAAGTTTTTGAAAAATGAAATCATTTATCGATACGGCTTGCCTGAAAGTATCATCACTGATAGTGCCTCAAATTTAAACAACAGAATGATAAGTGGAGTTTGTGAGCAGTTCAATGTCAAGCATCATAATTCTGTGGTATATCGCCCAAAGATGAATGGGTCAGTAGAAGCTGCGAATAAGAATATAAAGAAGATAATTGCAAAAATGATTGATACTTATAAAGATTAGTATGAGAAGCTGTCGTTTGCCTTATACGCTTATCGAACCACGGTAAGAACTTCCACTGGGGCAACACCTTTTTCATTGGTATATGGAGTAGAAACAGTGCTACCCATTGAAGTTGAAATACCATCGCTCTGTGTCTTAATGGAAGCAAAGTTGGAAGAAACATAACGAGTTCAAGCAAGATATGATCAGCTGAACCTAATTAAAGAAAAAAGACTGAAAGTACTATGTCATGGGCAAATGTACCAGAGAATGATGATAAGGGCTCACGAGAAGAAAGTCCATCCAAGAGAATTCAAAGAGGGGGATCTGGTGTTAAGAAAGAAGCTGCCTATCCAAATCGATTCTCGAGGAAAATGGGCACCGAATTGGGAATGACCTTACATTGTAACGAGGGTTTTCTCAGGAGGAGCATTAATTTTAGCCGAAATGGATGGAGACGAACTCCAGAACCCGATAAATTCAGATTCAGTTAAGAAGTATTATGTTTGAAGAAGGAAAAAGGAAAAAAAGAAAGAAAAAAGAAGAAAAAGGAAAGAAAAAATAGAAAAAGAAAAAAGAAAGAAAAAGAAAAGAAGGAAAGAAAAGGGGTTCAAAATGAAAATCCGCAAAGGGAATTTTGAAACCAAAGGAGGATCTGAGTTGAAAACCCGTAAATGACGGCCCATACAATTTGTAAATAAGACCTTCCTCAGGGATTGGCTTGGGAGCTACATATCTTTCTGCATATTCATTATGTCCATGGTCTGCTCAGCATAGTGGACGTTCAAGGCATCTTATGAAGTCATGACAGAAGGAGTTTTGATTTCTGATATCTGAATACATATTTCTTTCCTTGTAATTTCTTTTTGTGTTTGCCACAATACCAATAAAATTTTGTTGTATAGACATTTTCTTTCCTCCTTTGACATCTTTCCATAAAGCATCTTGCATTGAAATGAGAATTAAAATTTGACATCACTTGAAATATAGAAAAGATTTTCTAGTATTACTTTGAAGTTTGTCTAGAAGGGTATTGGAACTATGAGGTATTCAATGGTCAAATTTAGAGCTTAGAATGTAAAAAGAAGTAAAACTTATAAGGAAATTCAAGATGGAAATAGGTTTTGCTAAAAACCTCGGTGAAAAATCTCAAGAGATGCTTTGACTTTGCTTTAAGGAAGCATGTTGCAAAATAGAGTTGCTTACATGAGATATTCTATTTTCTACAATAATGAGAACAATTTTACAAACATTAGAGGAAATAGTTAAGGATATGAGACATTGGGAGAGCAGCAGAAAGTCTTTCACTAAATATTGATGTATCAACTGCAATGATAAGTTGACAAAGGCTAAAAGAGTGTTGAAGAATATGAGGATGAAGTTAGTCCTTCCAACCAGGAGTACAAGATAACTGGATTGAGTGAGCAAATGTGCAAAGATCATATGAAGCAAAGAAGTGTTAAGAATGAGAATGGTAAAACAAAAGTGATGGATATGGTAGTCAATCATCGAAGCATGCAGTTGCAATTAATGATGGCAAACCGATGCATTCCCCATATCCCCACAGAGTTTCGCTCTTAGGTGTCCTAGCAACAAGGAGCTTCCCTATTTGAAAAATCAAGGCAAAAATCACATGAAGGGATGAATATATTAAGTGATGTTCAATCCATGATAAATGAAGCAGGCAATGGTGAAGATTGCTTTCCAAGGAATAGACGATGGAATTTTAAAAACAAGAAATTGATGAAGCCAATTGAAAGATGAGTTATTGCAAGTGCAAAGCCATTCAGCATAGAGAAATGAAAAGAAATCATATTGTTTTTTTGATGGGATGGTCCAAAACAAGACACCCACCATCTGTTGCTAGAGTTGAGAAAATGTTTGAGATGATATAATCCAAGTTTCACAGAGTTTCCCAATTTTCTTCTATTTTTATTAAAAAAAATATTAAGAGCAAAAGGAATAAGACATGCATTCATGATTAGGCATCCGTAGGGGCATATACATCTTAATTGGATCATTTGCAATTGTTTTTTTTACAGGTTTTTGGAACTTGCTTATTCATCCAAGCGTTTGGAGGATGAAGTCATCTTTTGAAATCTGATTATCTAAGCCAAAGTTTGCGGATCACGGCCAACTGGGGTGCATTATTGTTTTGAGTCTTCCTCGCGGATCTGGATGGCATAGTGTTGTCACTTGTTTTTCACCTTTGTTTTAGTTGTTATATTAATTTAGTATTATTTTATTAGTGTTATACTGATAATATAGTTAAGTGTCATTGATAACATAGTCAATATATTATAGTTGTAAATACTAATGTTAGAATAGTTTAAGTGTCATATAATGTATACTTAAGTGTATAATTAGTATAATTGATAGTATATTGTGATAGTTATAATTAACTTAGTTTATATATTAGTATTAGTAGTTGGTATAAAACCCAAAGTAAAAATAGTCCATTAAAAAAACACAATGTCCATTTGCTTTTATTCGGTTAAATATATAGAGTCCATTATATAGAGGGTCTGCTGGCCATTTATAATCCAAAAAAAACTAATCTCGTCTTATTCTTTTGTGCAGTCGAAGGGAGGCCGTTGGATCGATTTGGGATCCAACGGCGCAGATCGCGCCAGCTGGGGATGAGTGCCTCAATTACACAACCGTTTGATCAGGATGCAATCTAATGGCTCAAATCGCTTCGAGATGTATCACGTGGATCATCACTCACGCGTGGTAGCCACACGCACGACGTTCTAGCTCTGACCGTTCACTTTATCTTCTCTGACGCTCCACTCGCTTCGATTGTTCCTCATCGGCGTAGTTCTGATTATTCCTCACCGACACTATTTCCAATTACCGACAACAAAAACACAAAACAAGGAGTTAAAAAGAAACAAAAGAAAATCAAAAGGGCAACCAAATCCCTAAATCAGAGCCTTAGCTACAAATCGGGGGCAAAGTCAACCAACATAGGAGGGAATTGGATCCCTAAATTGGTGCCTTAGCAAGAATCCAACAACGATCAGATTAAAGTAGCAAACAAAAGGCAACAAGCTTAAAATTAGAGCTGAGACAAGATCAAATAAGGAGGATATTAGGGATTCAGGCTTAAAATTCAAGCAATCCAATAGCTATATAAACCTCATTGTAAATCATTGTAACAACAAGAACGACTGATAGAAATCACACATAGCAATTACAGTAAACACACTAGCATTTGAAAGTTGTAGGAGCAAGCAATTTGTAACCAGTGTTCAGAAGCAATATAGAGAAGCAAACATCTGGTAATATTTCTATTTATTTACTTTCTATTTCGGATTAAATAAAGAAGAAAGGGGTTGTTTTTACCTTGTTTTTATTCGAAACTCCGTGAAGATTTGGCTTTGATGTAAATTCAGTGGAAAAACGCGATTTCAAAGTCGCCGAAATATGGAAAAATCTAGGTTTTTAGGAATTTTTCCACTGGCAACGGCAGCCGGCGCCAGTGGATGGTTGCCGGCACGACGGATGTTCATCGTGTTCTTCATAAAATGAAGAACACGATGAACATGACAGAGAAAATTATAAAGGTCGGTTTTGATCCATTTTTGTAAAAGGGGAAGAAATGAAATCTGTTTATAATATTTAATATATATACTAACCCGTTCGACCCGACCCGAACTAGATATAACCCGCGCCTTTCTTTCTCGGATCTCATGCCGCAGCTCTTCAGTTTTCAATTGTTTTAATTTCTTCCTTTTTCTTTTCAATTCGGCACCTAATTTTAAAATATTTTCAAATTAACCTTCACATTTTACTTTCTTTCAAATTAGTCCCTAATTCAGATTTTCAATTTTAAAAGATATAAAAACAAATCCCTTTTCTTTATTTAATTAAGTATTTGCTTAGTTATTTTTTTAATTAATTAATTACTTCTTTCTGTCTTTTTATGCAAATATTTGTGTGTTAAACTTTAGGAATAGAGACTTAAAACATAGATTAGAGACATGTATGTTGTAAAACATTCTTTATTTTCAATAAAACACGCTTAATTACATTTAAATCTTAACAGTTAAAATGAAAGTAGATGTTTCTTTAGGTATTAATCATTAATTAGACTTTAATTAAAATACTTTAACACGTTTAGTTTTCTTGTTGATTTGTAAAAAAGTGAAAACTTAATTAATGCGGTGTCTTATAAAACGGGAATGACAGGTAAGCGGCATGAGTGTTGGCGGTGATTAGAGTTCATTTCCCGGACGATGAGGCCGTTAAAATAGATTTACATTCACTTGGCGGACAAATAAATTGATTGTGAACTTGCAAATTCCAGTTTTAAAAAAATGCTTTTTGAAATCAATTAGGTACCAATTTTTTGGCGTTATGGGGGTGTCAATCCTTCCCCACACATAATTGACCCTCGAACCTATTTTCTCAATTTCTGTGGACCAAAAATATTATTTTGATAAATAAAAAGTTTTTATTAAAATAACCCTTGTTTTAAAAGTGATCCAATCACACTTTCTTCAAAAAAAAGATTGGTGACGACTACGTGATTTTATAAAGTTTTCCAAAATGCCAAAACTCCTAAAAAGGGTTGTGACAGCTTGGCGATTCCGCTATAAACATTTTGTTTTTTTAAAAAAAGAGGGTTAGGCCACAAATTATTTTCAAAAATGTTTTTTAAAGGAATTTGCAAGTTCACACAGGTTTCAATTTATTTGTCCGCTTAATGAATGTAATTCTATTTTACGCATTTTAAAAAAAATTTGTTGCAAAAAACTCTATTCCCAAGCTCCACCCAATTGCTAAATGAGGGGAAAACGCTTTGCTCATGTCAGAATATTGATTCTCCGTATGATCCTAGCAAGTACCTTCAGGACTCATATGCCTCATGTCTTCGTAAGGATACTGATTCTTCGAGAAAACATAGGAAGTGAGTCCTCTTGAGTTGAACTTGGTTCGTTTGAAACCTATAATGGGTGAGAACCAGGGGCCTTGCTACCTTTAGTAAGGGACAACAAGGACAACTCATGTACCTTTTAGAACTCAACTGTTTGATAATTTAGAGCCCACCTCAATAGAGCCATGTGGAAAACCTTAGGATTTTAATAATAAAGGGAGACATGTCCTGGAGTATTGGAATGTGCTGCCCATAATTATTTGTGAAACTATACTCTGTGTTTTCTTGATTCTAATCTTTCTTCCCCTTGTTTTGTTGTTTTGCATAACCATTCATGTAGCATCATTACATATTTAGAAGGGGTTGATTCTCAAAAACATTACTCAACTTTGAAAAGCTCTTGTTATGGATGTAAGGATTTTAAAAAGTGAAGATGAGAATGCAAATGTGCGACATTGGTCCGAGGTGAATCAGCGAACATTTGGAGACAGTCTAGTAGCTGATCATGAGACAGAGACTTCAGAATATGCCCACATCAGCATCAAACAGAACAATATGTAAGAATTGCGAGAAATTTGGGAGCACTTTAATTATGAGACTAAGTAGTTGTTCTATGAAGTTTATGGTGACATAGCCTATCTCTTGTACGTGAAGGTTGATGAACAGTTACTGAAAGCCTTGGTTCAATTCTAGAATCCGGGATATTGCTGCTTCACTTTTAATAAAGAAGACATGATGCCTACATTTGAAGAGTATTTGGCCTTTTTCAACCTGTGCAAAGTGAAGAAGAACTGGGTTTATGCTAAGCCTCCTAAAAACAAAAACCTACATGCAAAGCTTCAAGCATTTGCTGGTATGAGTGATGGTCGGGTAAAGGGGTTGATGTAGAAGAGAGGGGGACCTTTAATTTCCCTTGGTCAAGCATCAGAAGTATAATTTCGATCCACCCCGACAGAGAAAAGAGGATTGATCTCCTAGCCATTGCAATTTATGGTTTAGTCATCTTTTCAAGGGTTCTAGGAAACATTGATGTGGCGCTACTTGATTTTCTGAAACAACTTAAGAGATGAGTCAATCTGGTACCATCCGTACTTGCTGAAACCTTCATTTCCCTCAATGCCTGCCGAAAAGTTGAAGGTGTTCATTTTGGAGGACATGCTTTGCTTATGCAAGTTTGGGCCCTCAGTCACTTCTGGAAGTGCCCGACATTAGCTTTATCAAATGTGTTTTCCCCGAACTTCTCACCTCTTTAGGAATTTTTGGCAAAGGAGTGACCTTTTATTAAGAATAATAAATGGATTAATATATTCAGGGATCGTCGTGACAAAGACATCATATGGATGGTTCCTTGGATGGGTCACACCAAAGTCTTACAAATGTGGAGATTTCAACTTTCTAATGTTGCTAGGTTTGTGGGGAGGAATTGAATGTACCCCTTTGCTAGTATCTCGTCAGTATTGGTCTCGGTAGTTTATCCCATTCACTACCGGTCTTGGCTCATCAGAATTCGAGTTCCAAGGTGAGTTCAGACAGAAGGTTCAGACAATCAGCGATGCATGGAACCATTGTTATCACATGAAGCTAGAATTTGATAGTCACTACATGTACACCCCAGACTATGATATTTGGAGGCATACGAGAATAAATGACAAAGTCATAGCACCTACATCTAGGCAAGCTAAGTCTCTAGAAGAACACTTATATGAAGACCAAGAAAAGATGTTTGAGGTCCAAAGGGTTGACTTCCTTAAACTTCAGACTACTGTTAGAAATGTTGATCTAAGAATGACCCAGAGCAGTGGAAGCAAGAAATCGAGCATGCTGTAGGGAAAGACAAAGAACGAGGAATACATGAGTTCGAGAAAAATAGACGAGCCTTTGTTGAAGAGAAGAATAAGGATAAGCTGGCAATTGAAAATGGAAATGGCAAACGGGTTCATGAAAGTGATAAAAAAGTGTAGCTGCATGGAAAATGAAGGCCCATGACAACAGGATCCGCCTATTTCAGTTGCAGAAGGCAGGTGACAACATGATCCGCCTATTTGGTGCCTTAGCAAGAATCCAGCAACGATCAGATTAAAGCAGCAAACAAAACGCAACAAGCTTAAAATCAGAGCCGAGGCAGGATCAAATGAGGAGGATATTAGGGATTCAGGCTTAAAATTTAAGCAATCCAATAGCTATATAAACCCCATTGTAAATCATTGTAACAACAAGAATGATTGATAGAAATCACATATAGCAATTATAGTAAACATACTAGCATTCGGAAGTTGTAGGAGCAAGCAATTTGTAACCAGTGTTCAGAAACAATAAAGAGAAGCAAAGTTCTGGTAATATTTCTATCTATATACTTTCTGTTTCGGATTAAATAAAGAAGAAAGGGGTTGTTTTTACCTTGTTTTTGTTTGAAACCTCATGGAGATTTGGTTTTGATGTAAATCCGGTGGAAAAACGCGATTTCAAAGTCGATGGAATCTGGAAAAATCTGGGTTTTCTGAGAATTTCGCCACCGGCAACGGCGGTCGGTGGATGGCGGTCAGCTTGACGAATGTTAATCGTGTTCTTCATAAAATGAAGAACACGATGAACATGACAGAGAAAATTACAAAGGCCGGTTTTGATCCATTTTTGTAAAAAAGAAAGAAATGAAATATGTTTATAATATTTAATATATATACTAACCCGTTCGACCCGACTCGAACCCGAATATAACCCGCGCCTTTCTTTCCCGGATCTAGTGTCGCAGCTCTTCAGTTTTTAATTGTTTCAATTTTGTCCTTTTTCTTTTTAATTCAGCACCTAATTTTAAAATGTTTTTAAATTAACCTTCACATTTTACTTTCTTTCAAAGTAGTCCCTAATTCAGATTTTCAATTTTAAAAAATATAAAAAAAACAAATCTCTTTTCTTTATTTAATTAAGTAATTGCTTAGTTATTTATTTATTTAATTAATTACTTCTTTCTGTCTTTTATGCAAATATTTGTGTGTTAAACTTTATGAATAGAGACTTAAAACATAGATTAGAGACATGTATGTAGACATGTATGTTGTAAAACATTCTTTATTTTCAATAAAATACACTTAATTACATTTAAACCTTAACAGTTAAAAGGAAAGTAGATGTTTCTTTAGGTATTAATCATTAATTAGACTTTAATTAAAATACTTTAACACATTTAATTTTCTTGTTGATTTGTAAAAAAGTGAAAACTTAATTAATGTGGTGTCTTATCAAACGGGAATGACATGTTAGCGCCAGAAGTGTTGGCGGTGATTAGAGTTCATTTCCCGGGCGATAAGGCCGTTAAAATAGATTTACATTCACTGGGCGGGAAATAAATCAAAATTTTGTGAACTTGCAAATTCTAGTTTTAAAAATGCTTTTTGAAATCAATTAGTTACCAATTTTTTGGCGTTGTGGGGGTGCTAATCCTTCCCTACACGTAATCGACTCCTGAACCTATTTTCTCATTTTCTGTGGACCAAAATGTTATTTTGACAAATAAAAAGTTTTTATTAAAATAAACCTTGTTTTAAAAGTGATCCAATCACACTTTCTTCAAAAAAAAAGATTGGTGACGACTCCGAGATTTTATAAAGTTTTCCAAAATGTCAAAACTCCTAAAAAGGGTTGCGAAACATAGGCTTCGTCCTTCTCTCTTTACTGGGATTGTTCTGAGAAGCTATGGACGTAGGTGCGTGCGGGTTTTGCGGACACTGTCGGATAAAATTACCAGTCTCTCCATAGAGATAGCAAGATCCAGACTGCCTGAGGCACTGCCCCGGATGCCTCTTCTGACAATAGTTGCATAAAGGGATCTGAAAACCTTTCACAGAACCACTCGTACTGTCCACCGAAGTTGTACAAGTAACAGATGTCTCTACATACTAGAATTGTGGTGCGTATCCAGATCGGGGTAGTTGTTAGAAGGTGACAGATTTTTGATCCCAATGTTTACCCTTCTTCTAGGACATGAAAGTCTTAGAATCCTCACGAAATCTCTTATCGGATTTGTCTTGGTTCCCCCTACTTCTTTCAGAAGCCTTTTGAGAAGCTTCGGTAGCAATTGCTCGATTCACTAAGGTCTAGAAGTCTTCTAACTCCAAGATGGTGAAGAAGGGTCACAGTTCGTCATATAGGCTATTAACGAACATCTGAAACTTCTCTTTCTTCGTTCGTATGATCTCAGTACCATACCTCGCATACTTACAAAAGTCTTGAATGTATTGTTCCACAGGCCTTCCCTCTTGTCTCAAATGGAGAAATTTCTTGCGTCTCTCAGCAATATAATGATCATTGATGTACTTCTTGCGGAACTCCTAAAGAAATAAGTCCCACATGACACGGTGCTCAGGAACAGTTAGGGTCACCGTATCCCGCCAGTTCTGGACCTCCTCAGCGATCAAGGCCAAAGCACATTCGAGTTTGTGCTCATCAGGGCACTTCATTTGTTTGTTCAGAACTTTCAAAGCATTCTCCAGCCAGTATTCTACAACTTTGGGATTGTCCAGATCTTGGCCGGTAAAGGTGTAAACTGGGTATTGCTTGAGCTTTTCAATAGGCGCTCTTGAAACAGTCAGAGTAGATCCAACAGGAGGTAGAAGTGGTTATTGTCGAAGAGATACCACAACTTGTTTAATCATATCCGCCATGGACTTCAAATACTCCTATTGAGCTGGAGGCATTGAGGGTGGATGAGTTGGGTCATTCTATCCCACATGTTCTAGCTGGATTTCAGGCCTCAAATTATCCCCCTGATAGGAGGATGAGCCCGGATGAGGTTTGTCCACTACCCTAAGTGTAAGTTGCAAGTCACAGATAACATGATCAATTAACTCCTAAGTGGCATATGCAGTTGCAGACTTATAACGAATGCCTGATTAGTCCTAGAATCGACTAAACCTAGGCCCTTATACCACAACTGTAACACCTCATTCCTGGTCTAGTAGAGAACCGGGTCGAAAAGTGTTATCGGAGGACATAATCGGAGATCAGAATCGAAATTGGGGTTAATTTAAAATTTTTCAAACTAAAATGACTAAATTGTAAACATTACAAATCAGTGACCCTAATCTGGATTCTTTATTAGCACTTGTAATTAGACTCATCAATTATTCACCTGTGAAGTTTCGTTGTTATCGGACATTTTTAACCTATCAATTTGAGCCATATAATTGTTAGTGACGAATTTGTAATCTTTTAAAACTATTTCTCAAGTCATTTAACATAATTAACTGACACCGTACTGATACACTATAGGCCGTATCTGTATGCTAAGTTAAATTGTACACTTTTCAGGTTCAAGGTCAACGACTCCGTACTGATACGTTTGCTCCTGTATCGATACACTTTGACTAGGGTTGACTCATTTCGGTACGCCTGAGGTCGTACCGATGCAATTATTTTTCTAGACCTTACTTTCAAGATCCGTATCGGTACACTCCCTAGTGTATCGATACTCCATGCTTCATCAAGACCAAGTATGCAAGGCCGTATCGGTACAGACTGCCCCGTATCGGTACGTCTGCCCTGTAATAACAGATTTTATTTGGTTTTTATCTAATTTAACCCCTCAAATGTTGTCCAATCATTACCAAATTTTACCAGCATGCCTAAAATCCATTAATCTACTGTCATGCCAAATTTTATAGCATTTCGAATCCGTTTACCTTTTTTCTTTAGGCTTCTTTAAGGTTCGTTTTAATAAACTAAATGTTCCCAAAACATGCCATTTCATGCATATAACTCTAATTCATTATAGGAATATTACACAAACATCAAAATGCTCATACAAAACATGTTCGGACCATATGCCACTTGACTAGGAGTTTAAGGCAAAAGATAGGCATACTTATACTTATGAAGAGGTGACTTGCAACGGAGGCACACGATCGGAAGCTGGAATTCTTTCAAGGTCCTGAAAATGCATGAGATACACATGTCAGGCTTATATAGCCTAGTGAGGTAATTATAACAAGTGAAAATAATAGCTTGTGTCATGAATGGCATAATGATCAATTTGAATAACATACGTATAGTTATAACATATAATCTCATGCTTAATCCATAAATCATACAAATTCATAATCATCAAGTTATACTTCACAAGCATACATTATTTCTTTGATTGGTACCATTGGATACACGAATTCCCCTTTACACCAATCATATCAGAAAATAGGCTGTAGTCTTGAGCCGTAGCTTCGGAGAAGATCCCTTACACAAACCATCCTTATTTCCCCCACATATAGGATATAGCCCCGGACCGTAGTCCACCCTTACTTATACGAGCTCAAATAATCCTATGGCATGCCAATTGTATCCAATGTCTACATATACACAAAAATCACATATTCCATGTTTATCAGATCATGACATATCAAATATCAAAATTGAGCCTTAACTCCACATATCACATGTCTAACATATCAAGCATGTCATATCCAAACTTACACATATCAAAGCAATATAAGACACTTACCGAAATCGCCAATCGATTCCACCATAGTTGCTCTACATGAGCCTTTAATCAAAAACGAACGTATACACCAAATAATGCAACGAGATGGCACTGGGCCTATCCCTTGACACAACTACACTCACCTTAGAATACGAAGGCTTTTAGGATTCCCGGGTTTCGATTTCTTTGTCCCTAGCTTTGATTGGGGATAGTGGATTGTTTTCCTTATTGTTTCAAGCTATGAAAACATATAGAATCATCAAACAATAGAACAATTAAGGTTTTAAGAATAACTTAGGATTTCAATTTGAAATTAAGCTCTAATCATTTATGGAATCCAGTAACCGAAATGGGGTTTTTCCTTACCCGATGGGTAGCTTTGATATGATGCCTTTAGATCGAAGAGGTGATGGGCTTAAGGTGACTAGAGAGAGATGTAAGCTTAAGCTTGAGCTTGAGGTAGGGGATGAAAATGAAGGTGTTAGCTTGTTTTGGTAGCTAAGGGTAAGTTTGATTTTCCGGGGATGTAAGGTAGGAAAAGTGAAAGCTTCTCTTGTTCTATTCATTTAAGAAGGGTTATGACCTTAATCATTCCCTACCTATATGTTAGCCAATAGAAACCTTTCCTCCCATGAAGGGTTTTCTAAGTCCAAGATTAACAATTCCCCAAGTTGGCTTATGTCCTCATTTGGTCATGAGTTCTGATGGTTTTCACGTGATATTAGGCAAACATAGGGGAGACTCACCACCTTACATCATCTTCTTGCAAAATGACATCAAATCTGCTCAAAAAAAGGGACTCGTATCGATACGCGTATGGCCGCATTGGTATGCCTACGCCAAAATAAGAAAGTTAGTTATTGACAGTTAGGCCGTATCGGTACTCACATGGTCGTATCGATACGACTAGCTTAAATTTGCATTTTGGGCTTCGAATTTTATAAAAGGGTTCTATTTACTCACTTAGGGCTAAAATGTAATTTCATTTATCACGAGGGGTACAAAAGTCAATCATTACAAACATCATTACATTGGTCTCAAAGTTTCTGATCACCGGAGCCTAATTTCAACTAGGCCAGTTTTTGAGATGTGACACACTCAGCCACTCGCCTTATCACCACCGCGATGGTCAGAGGTTGTGGTTATTACTTCGACGAACCCTAAAATGCCTCCCATTGGTTTCTCACCGATTTTGACCATCACCTTTTTTGTCCTCATTCACCAATGATCCAAGTGTGTTCAACGTGTGGAGGAGAACAAAACCCCCCATGTTCGACCGCCGTTTCGACGCCAAGAGAGGCCTCATCGGCGCTACGCGATCTTCTGGCCAGATTTAAGAATTTGGGGCTTTTTTCGGTAAGATTTTCGGCGTGAAATAACATATTCTAGGTTTGGTTTAATTCCTTGTGTAATGAGCTTTTTGTTTCCGGAAGAATAGTGTCACTTGGGGCCTTTGGCGACCAATTTCGGTGATCGGCCAGCAAGGCTTCATCAACAGGGCAAGTGAATCGGCCTAACCTAGTTAAACCGATTCAGCCAGAATCGGTCCAAACCTATAACCCAACCCATTTCAGTTTGACCCGCCGAGTCAGTCTACCGAGTCAACTCAATGAGTCAACTCGTCTGAGTCAACTCATCTGAGTCAACTCGTCTGAGTCAACTCAGTGAGTCAAATCGTTCGAGTCAACTCAGTGAGTCAACCCAGTTGACTTGTTGAATGATGACGTCATCAGTTAATGCTGACGTCAACGTTGACTTTGATCTTTGACCGTTGACCAAAAAGTCAACTTTTCTGACGTAAAGGATTGACGTAAATATTTATCTGTTTAAAGGTACCTGAGACTCCCCTGACTGTTCGTATGCTTAACCCAGCTCCTCTCGATCCGCTCATCTGCGCGCCCCCTTAATTACTAGACCTAGCACAGTGGCAGAATATAGTGAGGTAGGTGCCCGATAGACCTCTCTGATTAGCTTTTGAGGTGTGTTATGTGCGTGCTATATTATTTTTTATATGAACTTTGGAATGATTTCTCTGAATATATTATGAAATATCCTCTAAGTTGAAAAGTATGATTACTTTATGTATGAAAAACACGATTACTTTTTTGTTGAAAAGCATGACTACATAATATGTTTGGAAGTATGCCTCATATCTGATCTGAAACTTAGACATTTGATTTCTGTATAATGGAGATAATTACATATCTGCTATCTAAATTCTGATGATGATGCATATCGAACTGAACTGTTTTACTTGGGGTATACTCTTGGGATATGATTTGAAGTGTCTGCATGAACGACCCTGATCTAGCTGGTAAATCCTTCGGTTAAGCTCCTACGCCCATTGGGCCAAGGGTAAGTCTTTCTAGGTAGGCTCCTACACCCACGGGCCTGGGATAAGTCCTATAGTATGCAGTTCATGAGGAATTGCATTTTTGTGTTCGGTTGGAGGGTAGTTAGGTTATAATGGAACCTTGGTAGCACTTGTAACATGATCTGAAATGGTTTATGCATACTTGAGCTATATATATATGTTTTCTTGCACTTACTGGAACACACTGAGCTCCCTAGCTCACACCCCCCAAATCTTTCCCCTTTTAGATACTTTTGGATAGGCTAACCTTGGACTTGGCACTTGGAGGATCGACACATTTATACTCATCTTTTGTTGTAATGTTTCTATGAGCCATACTATCTTTATTTGGGTGACATGAGCTTATATTTTGATATTGTATACTTTACTAATTTGCCAGATATGACATTATTTTGTAACTAAAGTTTCGATATGGTTTAGGCTAAATATCTGGTATTTTATTCTATGGCATATAAGTATTATCTGTTATGAGACTTTAAATTGGAAATATTTTCATGGAAGTTTGGGGAAAGTGTTGTGACCCTCATGGAATTTAGGTGTAACGCATAGGCAGGTATTGGGGGTTACAGGAGGCTTGGTGGGCTATTTCTCGGGTGCTAAAGGTGTAAGGCAAGGGGATCCACTCTCCCCTTACTTGTTCATAATTGTTATGAATGTGCTCTCTTGTTTGTTAAACTTGGCTGGGTAGAATGGTGTGTTTGATTTTCACCCCAAGTGCATAAAAATTAGTTTGGCTCACGTTTGCTTTGCAGATGATTTGCTAGTATTCACGAAAATAGTTCATCTTTAAGTGCTATTCAAAATATTTTGGGATTATTTTATTAGATGTCTGGCCTGAGGATGAATGTTGACAAGAGTGAGTTGTTATGTGCTGGGATAGAGGAGGATTTTGTTTAAGAAGTGGCTGCCCTCACTAGTTTTAAGATTAGTTTTTTGCCTGTCCAATATTTGGGTGTCCCTCTTGTCTCGAGGAACCTCTCATCCTCTGATTGTGAGATCGAAGAGTTTATCCTTTGCTGGTCGCCTTCAACTCATCCAGGCTGTTTTGTTCAGTGTTCAAAACTTCTGGTGCAAAATTGTCTTGCTGCCAGAAAAGATTATTCAGCATATCTCTAGGGCCTGTTCGGCTTTCCTTTGGAAGGGTGTGGAGGGGTTTGCTCATGGGGCACGAGTTTGTTGGGAGAAAGTTTGTCATCCGAAGAGCGAAGGAGGGCTGAGATTGAAGGATATCTTGGTGTGGAATAGGGCCTGTATGCTTAAATGTATTTGGCTGTTGATAACTCAGGTTGGGTTTCTCTGAGTGGCTTGGGTGGGAAAATATCTGCTTAAGGGCCTTTTTCTTTGGTAGGTTACGGTGAAGAGTACACATAGTTGGGCATGGAATAAACTATTGAGGTTGAGAGATGATATGGCTCATGTTAGGAGTTTGCAGGAGAAGTATAATGCTCATGAGGTCTTGGAAATTTTGAGGCACAAGCTCGAGCGTGTGCTATGGTATAAGGTCGTTTGGGGAGGCGTTTTCATCCCACAATATGCTTTTATTTCTTGGCTTGTAATACTTGATAGGTTGCCAACAAAGCTAGAATGATATCGTGGGGACTCTATATTGATTCTGCATGCTTGCTGTGTGATGATGGTATGGAGAGCCGAAATCATCTTTTTTGGGAGTGCCCTTTCACAAAGCAGGTATGGGAATTAGTTCTGTGTGCTTGTCATTTTGTTGTCTGTGTTGGTTGTTGAAACGAGTTCCTTGAATGGGTACAGGTTCATGGAAAGGGGAAATCTTTGTTAGCTAGTATCATTCGTTTGGCATGGAATGGGTTGAACTATTATGCGTGGCAGAAAAGAAATGGCAGAATACATGGTAGAAGGCAAGGTCCTTTGTTGATATTTTTCATCTTATTAGGCAGGATATTCGATGGAGACTTGGGGGAAATGCAAAGTTTCTGGGTCTAATTCTTTACTCTGCTCTGAGTGGGGCTTGTAGTTGTTTTTTTAGGTCTATTGGTGGTATACATGTACAGTAAGGTTGTAATTTGGGGTTTCTTGAATAAATAAAATACTATTTATTCAATATATATATATATATCGTATACGGTTATAAAAACTCGCTTAAATTAGAATTAATTAATACCATAATATTATAAATATTTACAATTAAATTTGAACATAAATTCGAATAACTCAACTCGAGTTTTATAAACTCGGTTTGAAAACTTTCAAATAAAGTTTAAATTATAAAATAAGATTCGTCTACTTAACGAACTCAAGTTGAATACTCGCCCCTAGAAAAAATCAACAATTTTATTTTTTATATAAAAGTTACATAATATTGAGTTTTTTTTTATATATATAAAATAATATATTTATCCAAGAGTTGAATCGTGTTTGGGTGATGACCTAACCTTTAGAGAAAAAAAATTATGTTTGCACTGTGTTCGGTTCGGTTGATCTAATTAAACATCTCGTTTTCATTGTTCACATATTATAAATGTTTAAAATGATTTTGTATTTTACAGGTAAATTTAAATAGTTTTATTATTTAATTTAAATTCAGATTAATCTAGGGTAAACTTTATCGTATCCTAATCAGAGTCACCTGGCCATGAAGATCTTTAGGCTGCAGGTTACAGCTTGAAATGACAAGAATTGAAATAAAAATACAGAGAATTGAATTTTAGATCAATCGGATGTAATCCTTTTTAAGAAGGTATACTGCTAAAAAAAAATTTATCATTTGATTAAATAGTTATTTTATTTTTTTTAAATAATTTAACTTTCAATGTTTTATTTGAGATCAAATGGCACATTTTGTGGATGAAAACTGTTAGTTAACTAACGCAAATGACTTGAAATGACGTGATAAACCTACATGATATTGCACCGTAATACCAATGTCATATAGGCAAATATGATGACTTTACAGAATGACACATTAATCGAAAGATAATTTTATAGAATTGTATAAAATATAAAATATTTTTTCTTTTTACGTGTCATTTTGTCAAGTTATTTAACGTTAGTTGACTAACAATTTTCAATTATGGAGGTGTCATTTTGACTCAAAATAAAATATTAAAGGCTAAATTACTTCAAAAAAAGAATATGTGTCAAAGTGACTATTTAGTCAAACGTTAGGGGTATTTTTTGATATTATGCAAAAAAAAACATAGGTAAAAAGATAAATTTAACTTGGGTAAACTATTTTTTCTTACTAATTTTTCTTCTTATTCCTATTTTGGCCAATTAAATTTATTTATTTTTAATTTAATCAATGAGTTTTGACATAGCTCCTATTTGATTGGTCAGGTCTTAAATTTTCAATTTAAGTGATGGATTAGGACATGGACAACCAAGAAACCACCACCATTTGGCTCTATATCACAATCATAATAAATTGAGCTTTCGCTACTTCGTTGTCTTGTTCAAATTGATAAGTAACATATTGCCAATTGTGGTCAATCTTCGTTTGGTCCGTTTCTTTTTTTTTTAGTTTTCCATTGGTTGGGAGGGATAATTAATGATTTTAGAAATAAGATAAGCCATAGTAAATATCATATTTTATATAATCGTAAATTTAACCTTTTCCACTTATAATATTTAGATTAATTATTGACACTCTTAATATTTCTTCGTCAGACATGTTTATTAATAATTAATACCTTAAAAAATTCTATGTTAGTTTTGTAAAAAAAATTAATATATTAACCATTTGACAACACATACACAATTTACACACATGTACTTGAACTCAGATCTCTTAAGATAAATATTATCCTCTCTTTTTCAACGAAATCACTCGTTGGATTCTAATTTTAAAAACATATATGATTAGGTTCACCTTATTGTATTTTTGATTATGCAATAAAATTTGGGGCACTCTTTTTCCCTCTACAGCCAATATTATGATTCAGCCTTGGTGTTGGTTTGTTTTAGAGATTTTTAAGAGGCTTTTTTTTACCTTAAAAAAATGTATGATACCAATATGAAGTGGCCTCGACAATTACTTGGGACTATTCCTAAGATCTCCTAACATATTATCATGAGTGTATGATTTAAATATATTATTATATAAAATATAAATTTAATTTTTTGTGAAAAATGTTGGTTCAAATCTAAGAGTTCACCTAAATGAAATAACTTGGGACAATGTACCCATATCACCATCCGAGTGGTTTAAATCAAGTTGTGACACCAACACGACTGTCGTTACTTCCTAGAAATGATATTTTCTCAAACCATGCAAAAATAAGATTAGAATTACTTCACGATTCATATCATGTCTCAATTCTAAATTAATTCGGCTGTCCAATTCATCATATGGACAGAAACAAATCTTTGGAAAACTTGAGGCCGTGGTTGAAGCAGAAAAGCTAGCATGGTCTCAGCTGTACGGCACTGCCGTCCCATGGATGTCAGATATCTATCCGCCTTCATTTTCCACCCAAAGATGTTGAGATATAACATATTATTGTATTAAATTACTGTTGCAGTTGTGGTTGCGAATGCAATTATAACGTTGTGGTTGCGAACGTTGATACTATTGTGGCGTAATTTTTTTCTAAAAGTAATTGTAATTTTAAATACAATTACGATGACTTTAAAAATTGTTTTAATACAATAATTACATTACGTTGCGACCATAATTTAATAGTGTATAACAGATATGCAGCAGAGAGCCGAGAGGCATGAAACATACTAGGACTGGATGGTTTGATGGGTCACCATAAATGAACAACGCCCCCGAACATCGATCCATCGACTGCATTTATTAGTTTGGTCAATAGAACAAGATTTACACCATGAGTTCACATATAGGTTGGTCGTATATATAATAATAATAATAATAATAATAATAATAATAATAATAATAATAAATTATATACATGGTGTAGTCTTTGTTCTCGTGGAGCCCTTGAAAATGCCATCGTGGAGGCACTTGGATCAAGAAAATCTTATATTATATATTATATTGTATTAATATTACAAGGATAATGGTCTTGTACCAAAATTAAAATATATTCTCGGGTTGGCTGGGATGATGAGAAACTTAAGACTATATTTTGTAGGGATTTAACTTCATTTTTGCTATTAATTCTTTCTTGATGAGCGATTGTAAATCTAATACAAATTTTCGTTTAAATTTGTGGCGTGTTTGATCTTAATTGACACTACACGTCTTATATTTTTTATACTAAAATTAAACAAATAATTATAAACCATGAAATGTAATGTAATGTAATGATTGTTTACCTCGTTCTTTAATTATGAGACTGAGGATTCAATATTCTTAAGTCTGGATATCCTTAACAACTTCAACCTCAAACATTTCTCTATTCTACTGACAGGTAAATTAGAGGTCAAACCTTTTGTTTAATGTTAATTCACGTGGTCTTAATTATGGCAGATAAGTTATCTTTTCCGGCAATTAAAACGGCTACTTTAGTAGTTGATATATCACCCTTAATACTTAACACGCAGTCCTTTGTCCTTTTACATTCCCTTATTTATTTCTTTAATTTAACTTTTTCTTTGTTTTTTCTCGTGAAAAAATCTTTACTAAGGATAATGTATGTTTGAGTCGAGTAAAAAAAAATTAGTTAATTGAGTTAATGTGTCATGTTTTATATTCAAATTTTATTTGAAATTTTTTCAAATTGTTGTTCACATTTAATTGCAAATATTTATAATGTCATGATACTAATTGATTTCAATTTAAATAACTTTCTATAACCATATATCATATACGTGTATATTTTTCATCTTTTTATATACGATATACATATAATAGGCAGAGCTAAGGAACTCGACTTGAACTTAAAAATCGATCTACCAATTATTAAAAAGTTCAAGTTTTTCGAGTCTCATTTTACAACTCAAATTTGATTTGAAATTTTTTTTTGAGTTGAATTGAGTCGAGTCTATAAAATTATTATTCAAGTTAAGTTGATTCGAGCCATGTTTTGCTCATCCCTAATCTTTATATAGAGTAAAAAGTAAATATCTAATTTTTTATTAAGCTTATAACACAAAATGACCTCTAAATTTGACAAGTTTGATGAATTTATATTAGAACTTTTTTGGGTTGAATTGACCTTTAAACTTGACAAATTTGGTCAAACCAGCCCCAAACTTATAAGTTACTATAAAAAAGTCATAGGGCCAATTTGATTAAAATTGTCAATTTTAGAGACCAATTTAACCTTTAAAAAATTGAAGGGATCAATTTGACCAAACTTGTCAAATTCAGAAACCCATTGTGTTCTAAACCATAAAATTATAAAACTTAGACAATATCAAAAGCCTCTGTCCAAAAAGAATTATTTGTATGCTGTTATTTTGTTAAGTTCGGGGTTGACTTCCATTGTATTTTGGGTTGGGTGTACTCCTTTTCTTCATTTAGGTGTAAGAAAGTTTTTAACAAGGCATTCAACTTTAAACCGTAAAATTATAAAATTTAGACAATATCAAAAGCTTCGGTCCAAAAAGAATTATTTGTAATGGTGTTATTTTGTTAAGTTTGGGGTTGACTTTCATTGTATTTTGGGTTGGGTGTATTATTTTTCTTCATTTAGGTGTAGGAAAGTTTTTAATGAGACATTCAACTTTAGATTTGATTGCATGATTCTCTTTAATAACAAATTATTTGCCGAGCAAAAAAAAAAAAACAAGAATACCTATGATCATAAATTTAAATAGTGGTCCGCTAACTTAGTAGCAGTCGTAATATAGTGGTAACTATATCATTCGAAATGGTTATTGTGAAAATAGCAGTCTACAATGACTGTTATACATCTGTTATTGTTTACAATAACGAAAAGTACCACGATCGACACCACAGCCGTAACCATAATTTAAATCACCGGATATGATTATACTAAAAACAATTGAGCTCGCGAAAGGTTCGGAAATTATATGAACTGTCGAAACGTCCATATTTATTTCAGACATACATGAGTAGACGAATTAAACACTATATATATACGCTAAAATCTCCTGAATCTGAAGATAAAAACACTACCCAAACTTGATAAAAAGAACATATCCAAAGGAAAACACAAATTTATGAATTAAAACTATATTTACTAACATCAAAGTGTAAATAAATGATAAAGATACATATGAAGAGAGATGCCTTCAAATTCAAGGTTTGGTTTTCTGGGTATAGATGTAATCAGTGTGGACTGCAAGTGTTCTTCTCATCAAGCATTCTTCTTCTACAATTCCCTCGCAATCCTCCAACTCAACCTTTTCATCACCCTGAAATAACATTTCCAATCAAAATAAGTCCCTAATTACCAAGTTTCTTATAAATCATGATAATTAAAGCAAATTCAATGATCATTATATACATATATACATACCAGCTGGGGATTAGCAGGTTGAACCGAAGACGCCGGCAGCGGGAGATGATGATATGAAAAAGAAGAAGAGGAACATGATCATGCAAAAGAAGCTGACCTTAGAACACATCTTTCTGCTTCTTTTTTGTTTGAGTGTTTGACAAATTATTATGAGATGGGTTGTGAGGAAATGATGGTGCTGGTGGGGTTCAATTTATAGAGGTTGTCATGATTCGAGGGGCCAAAATGTAAATTTAAAGATGTAAGGTAATGTTTAAATTAAGGTATTGAATGTTCTCATCTGTACTTGATTAAATATAATTAAATATTAATGAAAAAATGGACCTTGCCCAATTTTTAATTAGTTGAATTTATGTATTCTTGAAATTTTTGCCGAAGGTAGTTCTAGAAAGTTGAATTTTCTTTTCATACTTTTTTCTAAAGTATAAACACTTGATACATTAAGTCAGGTGCTATTAAAAGAGACTAGAACCTACTGGACCTATCAACAGGGCTAAGCATCTCAAATCGAAAATTCATTAGAACTCTAGTATTTAGCTGATCTATAGTTCACAAATTTAAAAAAATCGTAGCTATCTGATCGAATTAAATCGAACTGAATTTGAATTTATATTTAATTTATAATTAATTTTAAATATTCTATAACATGAAAATAAATATTTTATACCTAAAAAATTGAAATAACTTTAAAATATTACATATAAAATAATTTTTTTATTTATTTGAAAAATATTAATTTTTAATAAATATTTATAAAAAAACCCTTTAAATTTTTATCGTTTAAAAGTCATAAAATAAAATTATTTTATCAAAATAAAATATAAATTCTTAAAACTTAATACTAATATATAAAAACCGATAACTTAACTAATGTTAACCGAACGAACAAAAAAACTGATGGATTCCTCAAAAAAAAAAAATCTGAACTTAATTGTATATACCCCTACGGCCCTACCTATCAACCCCATTGGCTAGGATTCTCGTAAAACATGCTTAAGCATTGTCAACGCATAAATATTGGTATGATAAGTAAGTGATCATAACATCTGCCTTTGCTTACTTATCATTACACGTGTGAAATAGTGGGATCACAATTATTTTATTTTAGATTAATTAGCACTAAACCCTACAAGGTTTTAAGATTAGGAACTGGTTTTAAGATTAGGAACTATGCAATATATATCTATATATATATATATAATCATCTTAATTAATCCTTGTTTTAAGTTATGAAAACCATTTTTTCATTTGTTTATGAAATTTAATATACATAAAGACTTTTTAAAATATTATAAAAAGGTCCAATACTTTACTTTGACAATTATAAGAAATATGTCGATCGAGTCTTGATTCAATTATTATCTTTTAGAAAATTTTATATTTAAAATTATATTCAGAGAAATTAAATAATGAGGTCCATCAAATTCAAGGAACAACCGTGTGATGCAAAATTATAGTAGCTTATGCCATACACCATCCTTATTAACTTTTTCCCCCTCCCCCCTAAAGTTGCAATAATTAGAGCATAAAATTATTAAATAAAAAAGGTGGAACATGTAATGATATTTTTTTAGGAAAAAAAAGAGAGATTGGACCAATCTTTTTTCACTTGGAGGAGTTAGGTAGGGTTGGGGACTTGGGATGGATGGCTTATAAATGTAAAAATGAATAAAAATAAAGATGAAAAGTAAGAACATATCTAAGCATGCATGACAATTGAAAAAGAAAGAAGTTCTGTTTTTTGGTAAGGTGAGGTTTGCTTGGATATGGCAATTTAGGGTAAAGTTAGGTCACTATCCAAATCCACTTTGTTTTTTAAATCTTTCACGAGCCTCGTCTTGCAACGACAACTGTTGTTGGTTATTGTCATCTCTCCTACAATTTGCTGTTGAACGTCATCTGTTTACATTTGCATGCAGATGTATCGAGGGGTGTAGAAGCCTGTCACCGGCGGATCCAAATATATCTTATGTAGGGATGAGCACGAGTTGGGTTGGGTTTTTGGTCGGCTCGAACTCGATTCGGAAATAATTAACATAAACATGAACCTGACCCGATCTGATCTGATCTATATAAAAAATTCATATTTAGGACCTAATTGTAAAATAATAATAATTTTAGGGACTTAATTATAAAAAATTGATTATAGGGACCAAATTATAAATAAAAAGTTAATATTAAGGAGCTAATTGTAAAAATTATATATAGAGAGCGTTATTACAAATATCTCTAAAAATATATAGGGAAAAGTTACACTATTAGTCTCGGATCGAATATTTTTTCCCTAAACTCAATCCAAACTCACCTTTAACAAAACCCGACCTGAACCTGTTTCTTTTACAAAAAATCTGACTCGATCGGACTGAGTTAGGTAAAATTCTCAGCATAAACTTTCTAAACTTCACACATTTGACTTTAATTTTTTTATGAATTATTCTTCTTTTTTTTGAGCTAAGGTATCCACCGCCAATAGTAGTGACTAATCCTCTTGCCACATGTGTCCTTAATTTTTTTTAAATCTTTGTGAGTTGTGTCCACCCTAAGATTTTATATGTGCTCACCATAAAAATATTTCTTAATTCGCCACTGAAGCCAGTTGTATTTATGAAAATTTTAAATTTTTATATATTTTAATTTTTTTATATTTTATATTAATGATCTAATTTTTCACTCATAAAAATTTTAAATACTTATATAGATTTACTAAATGTAAAAGTTCACGACCTTAACATAATTTTTTACTTTCATTCTTGAATGTTATATTAGAATTGTTCGTGCAAACGCTAATATTATCGTATACAAAATTCTAGGTGGCTATACTTAGAAGCGTGGTCTATGTTCGGTACTGTGTTTCGTAGATTCGGATATAATTTTTTATTAAAAATATATTTTATGAAATAATACTTATATCTTGAGAATTATTTAAAGTTTTATTCGAGTGGATTGAAAATGATGAAATGGTCGCCTAGGGAGTAGGGTAGGGCATGGGAATTGGTATAATGAGGGAAAAAGTTTCGATAAGTAAATTCTCCATTAAAAAAGAAAATAATGATTAAAGATCATTCATAACGTTAGATAGTAAATGATGTACGTCTAACGTACATATATATATATAATCTCAATAATTGCTAAAGGAGGACTTCCATTGCGTATGGCTCCATTTTTACCACCGATTTTTTTTCTCGACAAATATAATTTATTATTAAGGAAAAAATAATCTGAACCGAAATTAAGTGTCTCGTTAAAAATTTTTCTAAGCCTAAATAGAAAAAAAGAGTACACACAATCCGGTACACTATAACAACAAAACTGAACTTAACAAAACAACACCAAAACAAAGATGTGAACAACACCATATGATATAACGAGACTAGTCAACCGTCTAACCACAAAAACAGGAATCACTTCATCCAACCCGGTATACCACCGATTCATTTCAATTACTTCATGTGTTTGGACCAGACATGATGATTAATGGGTGCATGGCAGCTAAAATTCACCCCCGGTAACCAAAATGTCATCGCCCAATGTATCATGGCCATGGGTGTTATATATTTGTATTAAGAAATAATATAATCGGGTACCATTCAATGGTTTGGGGTAGCTTTTTGGAGATATATTGTTGCTCTTTATAACTGGCAAAATCAAAAAATAACCACACAAAAGTTGATCACTTGGTCTTACTCGTTATAGCTGTATTTTGGATGGGTAAAATTCGATTCGACTTGAAAAAAATCGAATTATTAAGCTTAATTTGACTCGAAAAAATCTAAATAAAGTTGGAGTTGTAAAATGAAAATCTGAATAACTCAAATTTTTAATAATTAATGGATTGATTTTCTTGTTTGAGTCAAGTCCTTCAATTATGTCTTATATATATATATATATCACATATGAAAAAAGTATGAAGAAGTATATGTGTATTGTATATGGTTATAGAAAGTCGTTTAAATTGAAACTAATTTGTACCATAACACTATAAATGTTTACAATTAAATTTGAACAGAAACTCGATTTTTATAAGCTCGACTCAACTCGGAAAAAAATTAAATAAATGTTAAGTTTATAAAATATGACTCGTCAACTCAACTAACTCAAAATTTTTTGACTCGACTCGACCGAATACTCACCCCTAACTATCACTGAAGATAGCTCTTATTTTATGTCAACTAAGCTTTGGTGCAGTAGTAAGCCACTCGATTGACACCTTCTCCTTCCCCTAAGTTATGGGTTAAATACTCATTAGGAGCATATCCCCTTCCCTCTCTTAAATAAGAAATGTTAAAAAAAAAACTCTAATTTCATATACATTATTGTAATTACCAAATTTTAGGAAGGGAATAAATTAAGATAACGAGGAAATCAGGGTTGTAGAACGTAAATCATTTACATGCATCTATACAATGAACTTCACTATATATATACACACATAATATATTAATTTGCAGGCCAATATCCTTGGCAGCTTCTTGCTGAATTGCAATAAGCATATTTGTCACGAAACATTGAATTTCATTCCAAATTTTGCCTCCCCTAATGCCTCGCACCTACTTTGCTTAAAATAAACAAGTTCTATTCTTCTGATGGGACCTACCCACATGTCATATTATGATCATTCTATTAACTATAATCAGCCAATTAAGTATATTGAAAACATAAAATAAAATAAAATAAAACAAGATTGATCAATCTCATAGTTTTGTCTTGCTTAATTACTTTCTAATTAGTGTCATCCATTAACAATAACACTATTGCTCGTGTTTAGCATAATATTGTTTTTCTTGATTGTTTAAACTTCTTGTTAATCAATAACAAGTAAGAAGATATTATATTTCGGGTAGTATATATTTATATTTGATGCACAATAGTGAATGATTTATTATATATTGTTAGTGAATCGAAGAATGATATAACTAAAATAATTTTATTTTTTATGATATATAATATTTGGTTGATAATATATAAAATTATATATTGTCAATATATTAGATATAAATCATATATATGGAATGATTCAGTTATATTACTGTTTGATTAATATTTTTTGACTTCTTAATGTATCCTCTAAAATGAACGCAATGACTAATCATTTGTGTTATGTTAGTCCATATAGGGAGTTGATGATGACCACAAATTTTAACAAATCAATTGTCGTTGTTAAGTTTTATAAGCACCAATATCCAAATCAGATCACAGAGACTCATTTTGAGAACGATTTTCTCAACCAAATTTATTACGCCAAGATTTAAACATCGTACATTACTTAAAATAATTTATTATTTCATCTCACTACAGAATTAGTTATCGATAACCATACAATTATATACCATTGTACAGCATGCCTTTAATGATATAATATTATATTCACAAGCTTTCAAAATTATAGGGGTCATCAATCAATAAGAAGATTGCAGTGTTTAAAAGTTTCCCAGTTGTCCCCCCGGTACCATAAAATGATTGCCATGGCGCCTATATGCTTGTTTTCCACTCCAACAAAGTCCAAAACCACCCTTTTCTATCCTTCTTCTTCTCTATCCATTTCCAAAAAGTCCTTGTCTGCTCAAATTTCCCTGCAGCTGAACTTTGCAAAACTCCAATGGCTTCTCCTCCAAAACAACTCAAAGAGCATCTCCAAGAGGAACAAGAGCCTTTCGTTTTGAGCATTTACCTTGCGGGAAGAGGGTGTTTGGTCAAATGCTTGAGTTCTAATGGTCGAAACGGTTGCTGCAGCAGTCAAATGAATTTGTTCAACAACATTTGGAGACCTCGTGGTTATGGCAAGAAAATGGCTTCGGTTTCCACGAGGGTCGTTAAGTCGATACTGAGTAAACTTGTTTCTGGTAGTACTGATGGCTTAGAGCTTTCATGTTGCGGTGATAATAAAGGCGATGAAGATGATGAGTTTCAGATTGCTGAAATAACACCATTTGGCAATATGGAACCAGAAAAGGTACACGTAAAACATCTGTGTTTTTAGCCTTTTTTTTGTCAGATTTTTTAAGTATTAAACAGTACTTGTAATGTTGAACTTTGCTTGCAGATTCTTACAAATGGAACCTGTCAAAGGAAATGCATTGAAGATAGGCAATTTGACCTTATGTCCATGTTAGATAAATTATCATCCGACAAAGGTTAAGTATCTTCTTCTTTTTCAATTCTCTTTCATGATAATTTTGATTCGAACCAAAATCCAATCCAATTAACTCAAATTCAAATTTATTTAATCTAATATATTCATAAACAAATTATAATTTGAACTCTTCTAACCCAAATTTTAAATTAATTCAAATTTAAAGTTGATTGAATCTAACCCGGCATTTTATTGAATCTAAAATTATCCTAACCTAGATGACATTAAATTTTAAAAACTCTAATATTAACTATATAAAATTATAAACTAAGTATTAACTTAATTCATATTGACCGGACTTGAAATTGATGTTATGGCTCTCAAACATAAATCATTTGTGTTTCTATCGTGCAGTACATCACATCATTACAAGACAAGAAAGCCCATCAAATAAGAACTCCATTGATCCGACAGAAAATGTCAAAGGAAACTTTGTATTCGCAACGTGGAAGTTGCTAGGAAAATCACTAATGGAGAGGTATACACTCATCGGTTTCAAAGAAGAAAAGGGGACCATAATGAACGAACCTCACACTCTCCGATGTTGCCGGCGAAACCAACATCTTGGGAATCAAAAGAAGCCGCTATATAGCCTTTCAGCGAGGAAATCCACGAGAAACAATGACGGAACGAATGTCGGAAACAAGTACAACTACATTCAGTGGCTCATTTGTCTGAAAAATGTGGGAAACCAAACCAGCGAGTTTTCAAGTATGGGTTGTTCTTACACATTTGAAGAATGGCAGTACTCTAAACTGCAGAAAAAGATAGGGTCTGAGTTAGGAGATACGATCTTGGATGAGATTATTGAGGAAGTACTTGACTTAATACGGCAGTGAAAATGGATAAACTGCTTAGCCTCAGTCAATGGCATTACAATTTCTTTAAAATCAAATCATGAGTAATTATAAATGTATGATCTTTCCCTTGTTGTTGTAGAGTTAGACCCAACTTAATACGCATTAAAAGAGTTCGATTGGTACACAAATATAAGATTATCTTTGGAAAATAGGGTTATCGAAATGTAATATGTTCCAAAAACCATGTATTTTCATATGTTCATTGTTTTAGACAGATCCTACCAGCACTCAATGGAAAAGTAAGAGTCAAAGTTTAATGTGGCCAATGTTTATAAGGACGAATTGGTAAGTGTGGGAGGAATTTTAAGGAAGGAGGATGGTGTTATTCGAGCTCTTTTTTCTGGCCCCCTAATAGGTGCGTGTCTTGCATCTGCAGTTATAGCTGTTGTAAAGTTGGCTTTGAAAATTTTTGTTGAATTAAACTGGGTTGGACATGTCCAACTTTCTATAGAGTTAAACTTTAGGATAGTTTTGTTCTGGCTCGAGAATTTCCTTCACCGCCCTTGGAAGTGGGCCCAATTGTTTGTGGAAGTGGATATTCTTATACGGAAGATCTGTGGTGTTCAGATTGTTTTCGCTGAGCAAGAATATAATCTGATGGCTAGGGCCGGTCTTGGATTTTTGGTGCCCAAGGCGAATATAAAAATTGGTTCTAAATTAAAATTTTAAATTAAGGTTACATGTCATATTTACAGTTATGCTAGATTTTATTCTGATTGCGAACGTTATAGATGCTATTTCTGTCAATGCAAGTATCGCAGTTGTGAAATCTCTTAATAACATACGTTATTGTGGACATAACAGTTGTGGGTATCGCGGTTTCAGATGATGTCACTACCCATGGCGGCTGTAGCATATAAATTGAGGGTGTAATTGACCCCACTTGATTTGTTGGGGTATGGGCTTTTCAAAGAGGTAATAAATTGTTTTTCATAAGTAATATTAGATTTGACCCCCCACTTAATTTGTTAGGATATGGGGTCAACAATGCTTATTATAGTGGTATAGAAATCCTCAATACCTCATACTTCACTCATGACCCAACTATAAGAAAATCATGGCTCCGCCACTACCTCTATTGTCATGTAATGGTCGTTGTTGCAATTACATATTGTTATTTAAATCTCTACCCTTAATATCAAGTAACGAATAAAATTAATTTTAAGAGTAGGTCCATAATAAAAATTATTGAAAAATTGAGCCCCTAATAACAAAAATTGAAAAAATTGAATTTTAAGAGTATGCCCAAAATAAAAAATATTCTAAAAAATTGGGCCCTAATAACAAGTATTAGAAAAAGTTGAATTTTAAGAGTAGGTCCCTAATAATAAATATTAAAAAACAAACCTTTATTAACAAATATTGAAAAAAATTAGCCCCTAATAACAAGTATTAAAAATAATAGATCATTAAAAACAAATATAATTCTAATAAAATTAAAAGCGTGTAACTTTTTTGAGCAGTGGGCCCTGGGCGGGCGCCCTTGTTACCCTTGCCTAGGGCCGGCCCTGCTGATGGCCATTGCCTTGCTAAAGATAGGTTGTCCCGAAATCAGCTGTTTAAGGCTAGGTGGTGATCTATCTACATTTGGGAGATCATGGGGTATATGCTGCTGTCTGTTTTTATGGTGGCGGATGTTGTCACTAAATTTTCACTTAACTTCTTTTACTTTCAATGTATTAACTATGTCATTTCCGGTTTAGTAGTATTATATTAAATTGTTAGTGTTACAACATAATTAGTATAAGTGTGCCATATGTTAGTGTTATAAATATTAATGTAGTAATTAGTATTAGAATTATCTGTGTGTCATATAATATTGTTAATATACTTAGGGTATTATAATAATTGTTATATGGTAGTTAGAATTAACATAGGTTATATGCATTTTTGTTAATAATATAATAGTTAGATATTAAAACCCAAAATATAAAATACACAGCCCACTTGTAATTTTAAAAAAATTAATAGAAGATCCATTAGAGATAATTTAGAGTCCATTAAAGTTACATGTCCAATTACAATAAGGGCCTGCTGACCCGTTAATAACCCAACAAAACCTTAACCCCTTTTGCTTCTTTGTTGCACAGCCAAAAAGAGGCCATTGGATCAATTTGTGATCCAACGGCACAGATCACGCCAGCTAGGGATGATATAGCGCCGCACTCGCATAGCCGTTCGATCAGGACGAGATCTGACAGCCCATATCACTTCGAGGTATATCACGTGGATCACCATTCGCGCGTGGCAACCACGCGCGCGCCTTTCCAGCCTCCAACAAACATTTCATCTCCTCCGATGGGTGCCCGAGCCAATTCTGCTTCGATTGCTCCTCGCCGGTGTTGTTCGAGTCATTAGAAATATGCAAACAAAGAAACAAGAGGGTTAAATCCCCAAATTAGAGCCTAGCTGCAAATCGGGATCAAATCAGAAGCAAATCCAAAAGATAAATCCCTAATTCGAAGCCCTAGCTGGAAAATCAGAGTCAAAACGGGAAAGGCTAATCCCTAAATCGATGCCATGACAAAGATCAAGCAATTTCAGAGGAAAAAATTAGGGATTTGTGCTTAAAATTCAAGCCTTTCTTGTACTATAAATAAGACTGTAAATAACGACAACTACACACAACAATTACAGAAAACACACATTAGATACATACATACACTTACAATTAGCATTCAGAAGTTGTAAAGCCATCAAGCAAGGATTGTAATCAAAGTTTCAAAGCAATAAGAGAAGAAAGTTTCTAGTAATATTTCCTATCTTTTTTTCTGTTTTGAATTTAATAAAGAAAAGAGGATTGTTTTTACCTTTATTCTATTAAAACGCCGTTGTGATTTGGCTTCGACGTAGCTCCGGTGAAAAAATACGATTTTGAGGTCGCCGAAATCTGGAAATTTAGGGTTTTTCTGGGAATTTCGTCACTGGCAACGGCGGCTGGCGCCAGTGGATGGCGGCCAGCACAACGGATTATCGCCGTGTTCTTCAATTTATAAAGAACACGTTGAATGCCTTCAGAGAAAAAAATAAGAGTCGATTTTGATCCATTTTGAGAAGAAGAGAAAAATGAAATATGTTTCGAATAAAGGCTATTTATAATGACTCGATAACCCAACCCGTACCTAGTTATAACCCGCGGCCTTCTTTCTTAGACCTTAAGCCACAGCTCTTCAGTTTTTAATTGTTTCAATTTCGTCATTTTTCTTTTCAATTAGACACCAAATTTTAAATTGTTTTCAAATTAACCCTTACATTTGGTTTTCTTTTAATTTAGTCCATAATATATTTTTTTGATAAATAAAATTAATTGCCCTTTTCTTTATTTTAGTAATTATTTTGGTAGTTAATTTACTTTAAGTATTTTTGTTTATTTTGTTATTATATGTATATATGTATGTGTGTTAAACTTTAGGATTAGGGACTTAAAACATAGAATAGAGAAGTGTATGTTATAAACCGTTCTTCATTTTCAATAAGACACACTTAATTGTATTTAAACCTCAATAGTTAAAATAAATGTAGATGTTTCTTTAGGGTTTAAACACTAAATTGTAAAAAAACAATAACACACCTAATCTTCTTGCTGATTTGTTAAAAAGTGGAAACTTAATTAATGCGGTGTTTTATCAAACGGGAATGACAGGTTAGCGCCAGGAGTGTTGGCGGTGATTAAAGTTCATTTATCGGGCGATAAGGCCGTTAAAATAGATTTACATTCACTAAGCGGACAAATAAATTGAAATTTTGTGAACTTGCAAATTCCAATTTTCAAAACACTTTTTGAAATCAATTATGTACCAATTTTTGGGCGTTGTGGGGGTGCTAATCCTTCTCCACACGTAACTGACCCCCGAGCCTATTTTCTTGTTTTTCGTGGACCAAAATGCTATTTTGATAAATAAAACATTTTATCAAAATACCCTTGTTTTAAAAGTGATCTAATCACACTTTTTTAAATGGTGGCAACTTCGTGTTTTTATAAAGTTTTCCAAAGTGTCTAAACTCCTAAAAAAGGGTTGCGACAGTGGATCCATGTCTATCTATTAGCTCTACTGTATCATATCGTGTTGTGTTCAGCTGGCTTTGGTGTTGAAGGGTTGGTGTTGTCTGTGTTTTGTCTTTAAGTTTTTGTATCGGTGTTGTTTTTGTAACAACGGTCCCGCCGGCGGTGTGCTCAACGCGTTTTTACAGGAATATTTGGGATATAGTCACCACCAATTTTTTTAAATTTAGGTGATATTTGATCACCTGAAAACCCGACTATTTTAATAAAATGAGTTTTGGTCTGCGAAACCAAAAAAACAGGTTCGAGAGTCAATTATGTGTGGGGAAGAGTGAGCACCCCCCACAACGCCCAAAATTGGTACCTGGTCAATTACGTATTGTCTAAATGATGGAAATTAAGAATTCTAATTTAATTTAATATTTGTGATCCCTTAAAATATTTAAAAGAATATTTCTTTGTATGAAAGGAATTTACACCCTTACACCCGGAGAATAATTTCTATTAGATTCTCAGATGAAAGGAATCTATTTTGAAAATTATAATTTAGAATTAAAAATGGTATTGTGTAATAGAGACTAATGAAAAGTAGTGCCCCTTATGTTCGATGTACGTTTTCACAATAATCCCTAATGAAGAAAATCGCTTTAACTCAAAATTCGATTTGAAAAGAATGAATGTAGGATATATGTACTAATATACAATAAATAAATTATGTTAGTAATAATAACAACAATAGTGTATTATAATATAATAATATAGTATATTATAACAGTAATAATAATAATAATAAGATGTCAATTAATTAATAATAATATAAATATAATATAATAACCAAAGAAAGGAAAGAACAATGACTAAAATGAAACAAAATGAAACTTAAAAAGCATAATTATAAGGATAAAAAGGCAGATGGACTAAATTTGTAATTTGCCCATTCATTAGAAACGCGCAGATCCTTTACCTGGTTCGAGTCATTGCGCAGGTTACACCAAGGCCAAAACATAATCGTTTTGGAAAGGGTTTAAATATCCATTTTCCCCAAAAATTTATTTATCCATCTGATATAACAAAAAAAGCATAAAATGCTTTCAACCACTCTTCCCTTCACCCAGAAGCCGGTCGCCATCTCCTTCGTAAGCCGTCGTAGGCCACTATTCGCTGGCGACAGAGAATCACCAATAACGGTGGTCGAAGTTCATGCAAAAGTGTTGCTTTTGTTCGGTTTTAGCCCCTAAGTTTGGATCTAAGGTCAATTTTTCCTAAATCCCTTCCTATTTTCTTAGATCTAACAAAAATTGAATGGTTTTTTTATAAATTTTTTTACCTTTTTTCCTCTATTTTTCCGGTTCGGTCTTCTTTTTATGTTTTTTTTATATTTTTTGGTTATAATCTACCGTTTCTAATCTCTTTTCGTTGCAGTTTCAACCCTTTATATAGGGCTATGACCATGGGTGATCTGGAAAGGTGGGAGGCAGGTGGAGGCTTAACGTGGCTGGGTTTGGGCGGTGGAGATGGTGACGAAGCGGTGGTAGAAGATGGACGGTTTAAAAGGGGTATTAGGGCGGTGGAGTAATAATTATCTGTGATTTTTAAGGGTTTGTTGGGCTGTCAACAGCGGCTACTAGAGTCGGCAGGGTTGGCGATGGTGCGACTTGGACGACGATGACTTCAGGCGAGCAGCGGCAGCTTGGCTTGGATGAGTGACGACGGCAACTGCTAGAGTTAGGCTAGCTAATTCGGTTTAGGTTATTAGGGTTTTTTAGGCATGAGTCATTGTTATTTTAGGGTAATTGGGCTTACTGGGTTATTTGTTGGGCCTGGGTATGTAATGGATAATGAATATTTAATTTGTAATGGATAATGGGTATGGTTTATATGGGTTATTGGTTTAATTTGGGTTCTATAATATTTTTTGGGTTTGTAATAAAAATGGGCTTTAAAGGCCCGAATAGAATTGGTAATTACAATTGCCCATTTTTTCTCATTGTTGTATAACGTCAATAGAGCAAAGATCAAAAGAACCAATTCTATCTGGCCTGGTTTGGCTGTACTCCGTACGGAGTCTTCTGTCTTCGATATTCTTCTCTGGTCTTGAAAAGGTAAACTGGGTGATCTGTTCTATTGCATTTTCAAGAAGACAGGATCAATTGTTGTGTTTATTCCGCTGCAATTTTAGGGAAATAAACTTGCTAGTGTGTTCATTCTAATGCATCCTCAGGGAGATGAAATTATTGTTATACTTATTCTGCTGCAATTTAAGGGAGATGATTCTATTGTGACTTTGTCCGTTCCACTGAAAATTCAGGGAGACGACTCTCGGTGTCTATTTCACTGCATCTTCAGAGAGACGAACCACTCGTGTATTCATTCCACTACATCCTTAAGGAGATGAATTTGTGATTGTGTCCCTTACTCTGCATCTTCAGGGAGATGATGTTGTCGTTTCTTTATTTTTTCTACTGCAAATTCAGGGAGACATGTTTGCCATTGCTTTCATTCCACTGCATCCTCAAGGAGACGAACTTGTGATCTCGTTTGTTCCACTGCAAATTCAAGGAGACATATTTGTCGTTTGGTTCATTATGCCGCAATTTTGGGGAAATGAATCATATCATCTATTCCACTACAATTTTAGGGAGATAAGATGGTTCTAGTGAGATTTGTTCCACTGCAAATTCCAGGGAGACAAACTTGTTGTTGAGTTGATCTATTCCACCAGTTGCTGAAGAGACAAAATCTGTAAAACTTGTTTTCCAGACACATTTAAGATGTTATGAGTCAAATGATCCTATCTTAAACATGTCTAATGAATGCATGAATGATTCTAGTATGAATACAAAATGCCATTTGGAAATGTTTGGATGTTGGAGTCGGCTTGAGCATCTGTATCTACCCTGAAACTAACATCATTGGCTATTTGAACTCTATTTTGTTTGAGTCACCAGACCGTATTTTCTTCAGACCTGATTGGATTACAAAAAGATTCATTGCCCTAAATTTCCTAGTTGTCTCCTCGGTGTATGACTAAGGGCAATGTCTCTCTTCTCTCGGGCTCTTTTACCCAATGAAATGTCCCTTGTCGGTCTGAATTGCCTTTGGTCCCTGTACTTTTAGAAATCTTTCAAAAGCAATGTAGAGAGATCTTATCATATTTATGAAATTGTTAGCTCACTGATAGTTATGTCAATGTATAATACTCGTGTAAACAAAAGGCATAAGATGGAATGAAGAATTTATTGAGAGTAAGGTTCGTATTTTTAATGGTAAACATTGAAAGAGAATAAAGCAAAAAACAAAATTAGGTGCCCCAGATATCGAACGAGCGAGCCACAATGGATCAGCTTGCCGATAACCTTTTTGTGCCGGATATGTGTTTAGGAGACCTCGAGGGCTTTGCGGATATGCCAAGATGTGAAATTCCCTTTTGCAACCAAGTTTTCGAGGGAACTGGTCGTTGTATGCCTTTTTCCCCTTTTGATCAAAATTTGAGCCGCCCTTTTCGGGTTTTCAACTCAAAACCTCATTTGGTCTCAAGACGCCCTTTGCGGGTTTTCATCTTGAACCCTCATTTTCTTTTCTTCTCTTTTTCTCTCAAAGTGCCATTTCAGGTTATCACTTTATTGTTTATTTTTTGTCTTTCTTTTTGATTTTTTTGTTTGTTTTTTTTTGTTTTTTTTGTTTTGTTTTTTCTTTTTTCAAGTAAAATACTTCTTGACTGAATTAGAATTTACAGGGCTTGGCAGATCTTCACCATCCATTTCAACCAATATCAAAGCTACTTCGAAAAAAGCCTTTTTCACCACGTAAGTTCCTTCCTAATTTGGCACCCATTTCCCTCGAGAATATCTCTGAGTTGGTAGGATCTTTTTCAGCACTAGATCCCCTTCCTGGAATTCTCTTGGGCGAACCTTCTTGTTATAAGCTCACATCATCCTCTTCTAGTACATTTAACCATGTTGGATGGCTTTTATTCTTTTTCCCTCAATAAAAGCTAGTTGGTCATATCTGGCTTGGATCCATTCTGCTTCATCTAATTTCAATTCTGACAAAATTCAGAGGGAAGAAATCTCGAGCTCAATGGGTAATACCACTTTCATCCCATAAACGAATGAAAAAGGTGTTACCCCAATAGAGGTTCTAACTGATGTACGATAAGCAATAGAGCAAATGGTAGCTTCTTATTCCAGTCTTTGTAAGTTTCTATCATCTTTCCAATAATCTTTTTAATGTTCTTGTTGGCCGCTTCCACTGTTCCGTTCATCTGAGGGCGGTATGGTGACGAATTGTGATGTTGTATCTTGAACTATTTACACACTTCGTCTATGGTCTTATTATTCAGGTTCAATACATTGTCAGATATGATACTCTCCGGCACCCCATACCGACATATGATCTATTTCTTCATGAATCGACTAACTGCGAATTTGGTGACATTAGCATAAGTGGTTGCTTCTACCCATTTGGTGAAGTATTCAATAACCAAAAAAGATAAACTGATGCATGTTGTCACTTAATTTTCACCTCCTTTTATTTTTTATTTTATTATTTTTTATACATATAAAACCCAAAAAGAAAATAAAGAAGGGTCAATTGCAAATTAAATAAAGGAACCTATGTACATAATAACCCATTAGGCCTAAAACAAAAACCCAAGCTAACCCCATTTTTATCTTATGTGCAGTCTTTAATCTCAACCGTTAAATCTAGGGTTGGAGATCTAACGGTCCAAATTGGACTAGAAAAAAGGAGGGGAGGTACCCCCCACTTGCGCCGCCACACGCCTCCAGGCCAGGCGCCTCCAGGCCGCGCTCGTACCAGCAGCTGCAGTACCCGACCGATCTTAGGCTGTTAAGAAATGCTGGTGACCTTCCAGCCTTTGTCGTACCACCGTCTCTACCACCCGAGCTCTAAGAGACGAGGTGGCACGTCCTTCTCGACTATCCACCACGCTAGCAGCCGATAACGCCAGACCACCGCGAGACCGCGATGCAACCCAAGCTGCATCAACGCCTCCCCCGCTCCGGCCGTGACCTGCGCTATGCCGCCTCTACGCCTTCGCGACAAGCTCCAGGCGCGACATCTCACCCTTGCACGGCCTCTTCGTGTCACTGCCACAACGCCAACGGTCACGGCTGGACATTCACCATAGAGGTTTGAGCCGAGCCGCCGCCGTTGTTCCCCCTCTGGCTAGAACCCTACAAAGCAAAAGGGAAAAGTTAGGGTTAAGGTTTTTGATTCGAATATGGCAAGAAGGGGAAAGAACCAGATCAGAATTGAATCAAAATTCAAATTGTATATGAATCTGCATTGGAGAAAAATGGAAAGAATCAGCCCAAAGTTGCCCTAAAATTCGAATCAAATCAACTCCAAATCATATCGTATCTGCATTAAATGGAAAGGGTGAAAATTACCCAAAAATAGGTCTTTTATTTCAAATTTTAGAATTTTTAGGTCAAAAAATACATATATAAAGGGGTTCAAGCCTTTGTAATTCACACACAATTTACTGGAGAGAAACACAATTGATTTTAGAGAGTTTGAAAGCTTTTTTGAGAGAATTCTACACAGTTTATGTTCGAGCCTTTGTACTTGGATTCGAAGTTGGAATAAAAGTTTGAAGCATCTTTCGAGGTATTCATTTAATTTTTTATGTGTTCTTCTTGTTTGAATGTATTTACAAAACAATTTTTCAAATTTGGTTTTTCGTTTGTGTTTTAAAAATAAAAGGGGATGATTGATCTATTTTATTTGAAAGAGAAATTTGAAAAGAGTGTTTTTTTAAAATTGAGTTATTTACATTGATCCTTTAACTTTTCAAGTTTTTTAATCATCGTTTTAAATTAGTATCATTTTAGTTTTAATTTAGCCTTTTTGAATTTTAGTGGAATTTAACTTCTTTAATCCTTTTTAAATTTTAATCTGCACATATGTGTTTATAAGGAAAAAGTAAATTCGATTTATATATCGTGTTGACCCATTTTAGAGAAGGATACACATGCCTTTCAAAAAGGATTCTCTTTTTTTATTTCTTTTACTAATTTATTTAAAGTTTTTGTATTTATTTAAATCTTATAACTATGATTGTTTAAATTTAGTTCCTTTTATAATTCAATTCCTTCTTAAAAAACAAGTGTTAATGGTTGTTTTAATTAAATGATTAGGTTAAATAAATCCCTAGGGCTAGGTACTAAATTACCTTTGTTAGAGCCTATAAAGTAAAAAGTAAAAAAACTCTTCTTCACATTTAATATTCATAAGATACACTTAACCATATTTTAACCCTAATAAGTAAAATTCATGTAGATTATTCTTTAGGTCGATAATCACTAACTTAGGGTAATTAAAAAGCTTCAACACACTAATTCTTTCATTGCTTGTCTGATAAAAAAGTGGAATTTAATTAATGTGGTGTCCTATTGAAGGAGAGTGACGGGTTAGTGCCAGAAATGTTGGCGGTGATTGCAGTTCACTTTCTGAATATATGGCCGTTAAAATGAGATCATATTCATAAATGGAAAATGAGTTAAATTTCATACGAACTTGTAAATTCCAACATTAAAACGTTTTGTAATCGGCTAGGTATCAATTTTTGGGCATTGTGTGGGTGCTAATCCTTTCCCACGTGTAACCGACTTCGAACCCATTTTTGTTTTTGCAGACCAAAATGTTGTTTTAATAAAATAAAATGGTTTTATTAAAATGACCCGTTTTTAGGTGATCCAATCACACATTTTAAAAAAGATTGGTGGCAACTCCGTTGTTGATTTTGTTTTTATAAAATGTCAAGCTCTCTGAAAAAGGGTTGTGACAGCTTGGTGACTTCATTGGGGAGAACTTTTTGTTTTTACAAAAAAGAGTCAAGCCACAAGCCAATTACACTTTGTTTTATTGTTGGAATTTGCTAAGTTCGCGTAAAATTCAGCTTAATTGTCCATTTATGAATATGATCTCGTTTTACGCATTTAAAGCTTAATGAAGCTCTACACCCAAGCTTTGTCCCATTTGTTTAAGTGAGAGGAAAATGCTTTGCTCGTGTACGAATACTGATTCTCCGTATGAGTTTAGCAAGTACCTTCGGGACCCATAGACCCTATGCCTTCGTAAGGATATTGATCCTTTGTGAAGACATAGGAAATGGGTCCTCCTGAGTTGAACTTGATTCGTTCGTAGCCTATAATGGGTGAGAATCAAGGGCCTTGCTACCCTTAGTAGGGGATAGCGAGGATAGCTTGAGGACCTTTCTAGAACCAAACCACGTATGAGAATCTAGAAGCCCACCCCATTAGAGCCATTGGGAAAGCTTTAGGAGCCACAATTGGGTCAAAACCATTTTGTAAGAATAGTCCGTAGAGACATGTCCAGAAGTGTTGGAATGTGCTACCTAGTATTGTTCATTACAATGAAATTGTTTTGGACCTTTTAAGTTTTTATTTCTTATTCGGTGTACTAACTTTTTTCCTTCTTTCTATTCTATTTTGCATGCATCATCATTCCATATTTAGAAGGGGTTAATCTTGAGATGCTGACTCAAATAGAAACAGTTTTAGCCGTGGATGGAAGGTGCTTAAAAAAGGAGGAAGATAATGTAGATATACGTCATTGGTTTGAGGTCAACCAGCGAGCACATGGAGAAAGTTTGACAGCCAGTTATGAGACAGAGACATTAGAGTATGCCCACATCAGTGTCAAACATAATGATTTGCGGGAGCTGCGAGAGATATGAGAATATTTTGACTATGCAACAAAGCAATTGTTCTATGAGACCTATGGCGATATAGCTTACTTGCTATATGTGAACGTAGATGAGCCCTTCCTTAAGGCCTTGATCCTGTTCTAGAACCCCGGGATATTGTTGCTTTACCTTCAATGGGGAAGACATGATGCCTACATTTGAAGAATATCTGGCCCTGTTCAACCTGTGCAAGGTGAAGAAGAATTGGGTATATGCTAAACCTCCTAGAAGCAAGAATGTTCACTTAAGGCTCAAGTCTTTAGCCGAAATGGGCGATGAATGGGTCAAAGGCTTGATACAAAAGAGAAGGGGTAGTTTTTCTTTCCCTTGGTCGAGCATCCGAAAAATAATCTTTACTCATCCAGACAGAAAGAAGAGGGTAGATCTTTTAGCTATAGCAGTCTATGGCCTGGTCATCTTTTCGAAGGTCTTGTGTAATATCGATGTGGCCCTACTAGATTTCTTTGATTAGTTGAAGAAAGAAGTCAATCTGATACTAGTAGTACTAGCAGGAACCTTCATCGCATTAAATGCTTGCCGAAAGATAGAAGATGTGAGTTTCGGAGGGTGTGCCCCTTTGCTCCAAGTCTGGGCCCTTAGTCATTTATGGAGGTGTCAGACTTTGACTTTGCCCAATTTATTCTCCCCAAACTTCTCGCCGCTTCGGGAGTTTTTCCCAAAAGAGTGGCCGATTGCCAAGAAGGGCAAATGGCCGATTTAGTAAAAACATTACAAAAAGAGTCCATTAATTAAATAACATGCCTATTATTGTTGAAGTATAAACCCATACATAATAAGGACCGATCGGCCCAACAAAATTAAACCCTAAATGCCCTAATAACGTCTTTCTTATGTTGCGCAGCCCATGAAGAGATGTTGGATCAATCTGTGATCCAATGGTACAGATCACGCCAGTTGGAATAGTATAACGTCGCACGCGACATAGCCGTTCGATCAAGATGAGATCTGACGACCCAGATTACTTTGGGGTGTATCACGTGGATCACCACTTGTGCGTGGTAGCCACGCACGCGCCTTTCCAGCTTCCATTGAATAGTTCACCTTCTCCGTCATCACCCTCGATTGCTCCCTGCTGGCGTTGTTCGAGTTGTCAAAAACATGCAAATAGAGAAAAAAACAGGGTTAAATCCTAAAATTGGAGTACAACAATTCAAGATAAAATCAAAAGAGAATTAAACCCCTAATTTGAAGCCCTAGCTGTAAAATCAGAAGCAAAATAGAAAGGGATAATCCCTAAATTGAAGCCAAGTCAAGAATCAAGCAAATCGGATTCAGGATAGAGGAAAATCGCGAGTTAATAGCGAAATCGGATTAAAATCAGAACCGAGACAGAAGCCTTTTAGATGATTTTTAGGGATTTAAGCATAAAATGCAAGAATTCATGTACCTATATAAACCCCACTGTAAATTATTGTAAAGAACAAGAACAATCACACACACAACAATTACAGAAAACACACTAGATACATACAATTAGCGTTTGGAAGTTGTAAAGCCAGCAAGCAAGGATTGTAATCAAAGTTTCAAAGCAATAAGAGAAGCAAGTTTCTGGTAATGTTTTCTATCTATTTCTTTCTGTTTCGAATTTAAATAAAGGAAAGGGCATTGTTTTACCTTTGTTCTGTTTGAAACGCCATTGTGATTTGGCTTTGACGTAGCTTCGTTGAAAAAATACGATTTTAAGGTAGCCGAAATCTAGAAAAACTAGGGTTTCTGGAAAATTTTGTCGCCGGTAACAGCGGTTGGCACTGGTGGAAGGCGGCCGGCACAGTAGACCATCACCGTGTTCTTCAATTCATGAAGAACATGAATGAACTCGACAGAGAATTTAAAGGAGGAGAAGTTTGATCCGTTTGGGGAGTGTCTTATAAAATGAAATCTATTTATAATATTTATTATATATACTAACCCGTTTGACCCGACCCGAACTCGGTTACAACTCGTGCCATTCTTTCCTGGTTCTTATATCACAACACCTTTGTTTTCAATTGTTTCAATTTCATCCTTATTATTTTCAATTCGACACTAAATTTTAAATTGTTTTCAAATTATCCCTCACATTTGGTTTTCTTTTAATTTAGTCCATATTACAGTTTTTTATATAAACAAAATAAATATCCCTTTTCTTTACTTTGCAATTATTTTGATAGTTAATTTAATTTAAGTTTTTGTATGCATATATTTGTATGTGTGTTAAACTTTAGGAATAGGGACTTAAAACATAGAATAGAGAAGTGTATGTTGTAAAACATTCTTCATTATCAATAAAACATACTTAATTGTATTTAAACTTAATAGTTAAAATAAATGTAGATATTTCTTTAGGGTTCAAACACTAAATTCTAAAAAACAATAACACACCTAATCTTCTCTCTGGTTTGTTTTAAAAAGTGAAAACTTAATTAACGTGGTGTCTTATCAAACGGGAATGACGGGTTAGCGCCATGAGTGTTGGCGGTGATTAAAGTTTATTTCTCGGGTGATAAGGCCATTAAAATAGATTTACATTCACTTTGCGGATAAATAAATCAAAATTTTGTGAACTTGCAAATTCCATTTAAAAAAAAAAACACTTTTTGAAATCAATTAGGTACCCGTTTTTGGACGTTGTGGGGGTGCTAACCCTTCCCCACACGTAATCGACCCTTGAACCTGTTTTCTTCGTTTTCTGTTGACCAAAATGTTATTTTGATAAATAAAATGTTTCATCAAAATACCCTTGTTTTAAAAGTGATCCAATCACACTTTTTTTTCAAAAAGATTGGTGGCAACTCCGTGTTTTTATATAGTTTTCCAAAACGTCAATACTCCTAAAAAGGGTTACGACACCCTTTACAAAAGATCCCTTATTGGCCTGGGCCTAAGGCAAAAGGGTTGGTTTTGGGAATTACTCAGTAAATGATTTAAAGACTACATGACTTTCTTCAGCAGTCTAATTGTTAAGCTCGGAGAAGGGGCGGATCATAGATAGGTACTTGTTCCCTTCATCCTCGTCCATCACAACATTGGTGTTTAGGCCCCAAAAATTCTCATCCAAGTCACTCTTTCCCTTCTCCTCCTCAACATCAGGGTTCACGAAACCTCCAAATTTGAAACTATGACTAAAAGGAGGGAATGTCATTGGTTCCCATATAATTTCTTCTATACTCGACCTCGTCTTCCTTCTTTCCTGCTTTCTCTTCATCGCGACCTTCCTTTGTAGAATGCTGGGCCTGTAGCCCAATCCGAACTGATCTTTCTTTTTAGGGACAAACATAGGGTATAACTTTCCTTGGTGCTCTTTCCTAAAGCCCTTTCCGATTTTTGCCCCTCTCCTAAGGGTTTCCTTCACTTGTATCTTGGCATAGTTAGATAGTCCTAGTTCAGGGAGCTTACTCCATTCGGTGATGAATGTAACATTGATCAGCTCTAAGGTTTTGAAATGACACTCAAGTGCACCTTCATAAATCTTAATATAAGGAGTGTTAGTGGACACCGAAGCTATGATATCTTCTTCAGCACCGACGATTACTAGATGGCCGTCAACCATGAATTTCAGCTTCTGGTGCAATGTGAAAGGGACTACGCCTGTAGCATGTATCCAAGGGTGCCCAAGCAAACAACTATATGTGGGTTTAATATCCATCACCACAAAATCAATGTCAAAAGTAGATGATCCAATTTGTAGGGGCGTCTCTATTTTACCCAACACATCTCTTTGGTATCCGTCAAATGCTCTTATGGTGTTCTAATATGCCTTCATCTGAGTACTATCAATTGGCAACTTCTTCAGGGTTGCTAGGGGTAGAACATTTAGGGCTGACCCATTGTCAGTGAGGACTCCTAGAAGTATGTCCATTGCACAGAGTTTAGATATGGAGGGCCTTGTACTCCCCTCTCCCATATTCTAGAATTTCTTCATCACTGAATGGGATAAAATTGTCCACTACAATGTTATCGACCAACCTATCCATCTCGTCTATCATTATTTTCTCGGGCACAAACGTCTGGTTCAAGATCTTCAAAAGGGCATCACGGTGACCCTCAGAGCTCAGCAGTAGTGACAACATAGAGATTCACGCTAGAAGCTTATGAAGCTATTTTACCATGCTATACTCACTATGTTTGAGTATCTTCAAGAACTCTTTAGCTTCTGGTTCTTTCACTGGTTCATGATACATCGGAGGTTGTTCCAAAAAGAAATCATTATCGACTTTTTTTTTGGTTCATTGGTTGTTGCCCTCCTTTGGGCTACATCCCTGTCTTCAGCTACTCGTGGCGAGTAACACCTCCTACTCCTAGTAAAGTTACCTACCTCGTTGACTAGTTCTCCTTTAGGCTCATCCTTGGCCGATGTACTCTATGGGGTTGTCACCGTGCAAGCATAGTTCGAAGGTACTTGTTTTCTATCCTTATATGAAAAAGGGGCTGGTGCCTTTATTATTACCCTTGGGGCTGTATTCCTTGATGGTTCACTTACTCTTGCCTTGACCTTGATTACCAAGGGCTTAGTTCCTGTGAAATCTTTTCTGTCTGGAGACTCTTTTGATGCACATACATCCAATACTTGGTTCAAATTTTCTTTCTCAAAGAACTCAAGCTCTTTGTTATCCATCTTAGTTTGGACCAACTGTCTAAACTCTGGACAAAACTGAATCTCATGTCTTTCTTTTTTGTGGTACTCATAGTAAAGTTTACCCTCCCATCTTATACCTTGGCCCTCTTTCTTCAGCAGTTCAGCCTCAACCATTTTGGCCCATACCCATCTCAAGGGTGCCTTGACCTCTAAGATACATTCTTTAATCAATCTGCCATCATCTTCAATCACCGCGTTCACCCCAGCTTTCTGGTGATTCAGCAAGGGATTCCCTTTTTCTTTATTCGTGTCAAAGAAAAGCATCCCTAATTTCCGCAGATCCTCTACTACTCTTTTGAAAGCATTGCAATTTTCAATAGTATGCCCCCTGTTTCCTGCGTGATATTCGCATTGTGCCTTTTCATCATACCAGGGTGGGTATGGAGGTGTGAAAGGAGGAACATGTTGTGGTAATACCACTCGTGCTTCAACCAGCTCTGAGAATAGCTCTGTGTAGGTCATAGGTATGGGGGAGAAGTAAGCCTTCTGATTCCCTTGAAACTTCCGTTCCTCTTTAGGTGGATTTGAGGCCACCAGATTTACGGTCGGCATATTGGGCTTACTCAGGACCAACCCTTTTGAGTAGCAAGGGTTGTAGACACTTGTCATGTTGAACTCATTATCTCTCATCTTATACGACTTCTTCGTATCACCTCCATCAAGTTTCCCACTCTTAACAGTTGTCAGGATTAGCTCTCTATTCATCAGCATGTTTGCATAGCTCTTAGTTGCGTGGTGTATCATCTATTCATAAAAAATGTATTTCAAGGTTTTTACAAACATAGAGGTAATCTCATTTTCTAACAGTAGAGGCTGAACTTGAGCGGCCACACCATGTCATCTTTGTGCATATTAGCAGAAGCTTTCATTATGTTTTTGCTCAATTCCTTACAAGATGAGCCGGTTCGGGACCATATCAGTGACATGCTTGTACTGCTCGCTGAACGCCCTCGACAGATCTCTCTATGTTCTTACATTTGCCTTGCTTAGCTGTGTGTACCAACAAGACGCAGATCCTGACAGGCTATCCTAAAAAAGTGTGAATCGGGAGCTTCTCATTATCCAGATGCATTGACATCCTTCGGCAGTACATGGTCAGATGTGCCGTAGGGCAAGTGGTTCCATCATATTTTTTGAAGTCGGGGGTTTTAAGATTTGGAGGAATCATCAAGTTAATAATAAAACCTAGGTCTCTGGCGTCCATTTCGCCATGGATGTTCCATTCCTGGAAGGCTTTAACAATCCTCTCCAATTGGTCACAACGATCCTCTAGTTTTTTGTTTGCCTTGGCCTTATCATCAATTTTGTCAAGGTCAGGTACCTCAACATCCTGAGTTCCTTCATTATTAACTCCCAGTTTATTCGTTATACGGACATAAGATTCCCCTGAATGAAGTGGGAATTTGGCTTTGGACAAGGTTGATCCCTTTTGAGCTCTAAGAAAACGGGGTGGGGCATTGACATCTTCCACTACTTCACTACCGTCTGGGTCCTTAAATCCTAACATGGATGCAATCTGACTGACAATTTTCTTGTGTGCTAGTTCAATCTTTTGCTTTAGGTCATTTTCTATCTTGTCTAGCCTATCTTGAGTGCTTTTGTGGTTCACTTCTAAGGTCTTAAATCTACCCTCCATGTCCATTGCTTTGGTTTGGGAACGAGTACCGTACTTGTGTGTAGTTTTAGCTATTGTGAAAATTCTGTCATGTAACTTACTTTAGTTAATTACGTTTGGATGTATGCAATGACACAAACTATACTAATGCAAACAAAATAAAGATGCATGAATGCATGACACAAACTACACTAATGCAAAATAAAGATACATGAATGCAAGAAAATGAAATTGATCTCATAAGTCTTTTCTTTAAAAATATCTTTTATTGGATGTCAAAGGTCCTTATTACAAAAAGCTCATACTTTTGTATGAATACATCTCATCCTGAACACCTAGCTCTTTTATTTCTTCAATCAGCCACATGGTCTTGGTCCCACCTCTCCTACCAGCTTGATGTACTAGCGAAGGGTTGTGGCTTCCTTTTCTAACATCATCACGTGCTTAGCCACGTCCTGAACCTAGGCCATGACGATCTCATCAAATTTATCCTGCTCTTAGAACCTTCTGGCATTGTCTCTAAGTCGAGTGAACCAATAGTTGTTGCCCCCTCATTGGCATCCTGTAGGACTAGAATCTTCGTCCTGTACTCCTGAATGATGGTCTCTATATTTGCTATTTGCTTTTTCAATGTCTCATTCTCACTTTGAATAGCCTAGAGCTCCGTATAGGCGTGATGAATCTAGAGCTTGCATAAAGAATGATTCAGGTCTACCATCTTGTCCTGTAACTCATCAACAAAGGCTTGGCTCTACTTTAGCTTCTCTTGGGTCGTGTCGTACATGCTCTGTAGCTCGTACACACGGATCTTGCGTTCATGGGCCTTTCTCTTCTATACAGTCACACTTTCTCTTTCTTTTTCGAAGGCTCGCTTCACCCCTCGTTCCCCTTTCTTGTTTTTATCTTTAAGCATCTTTTTTTACTTTACAATGTCTCTTTTGCTGCGCTCCTTTTCCTTCTCTACGACTTGCTCAAATTCTTTCTTCTACTGCTCGGACGTCTTTTGCAAATATGCATTTCGGACTGTTTCCTGAAACTTAAGGAAATTGGCTCTCGGAACCTCAAATCTCTTTTCCAGGTTCTTATATAATTTCACAACCCTGTCTGTCTCCCTTTTGTATTTTTCCCACTTCTAGTCGTGCTTCATACATGTCTCTATCATTTTGTTCCTGTATGAACTCCATCTTGGCCTTTGCTTTTTTTAGTTCAGCCCTCAAAATGTCAGCTTCAGATGGGACCACCCTCAGGTGCTCTCCCACAGGTTTAGTTTGCCCAGTCGGTGGTAGAACTTTATCATTCACCCTTACATGTCTCCACACGTCTTAATCAAGGATGACCATGCACTTACGGTCGTGTTCTATCTTCGTGACATAGCAATGCTTCCAAGAATCAATGATGATTTGGACCTTTTCCTCGAATTCCCCTTGGAATGCAAACTCTGACGAACCAAGGCCCGTAGTAAAGGGGATGAACTCTCGAGAGCCATACAACCATGTCACAAGTAAATAAGCACAACCAATTCCTCCCCATAGGCCGAACAACATCAAGTAATTGTAATCCCTGCACTTGTATAAGACCTTGGTGTGGCCCATCCATGGAACTCTCTATACAATATCCTGATCACGGCGATCCCTGAAAATGTCGATCCATTTGCCCTTCTTGGTAATCGGCCACTCTTTTACCAAAAACTCTCGAAGCGGCAAGAAGTTTGGGGAGAACATATTAGGCAAAGTCAGAGTCTAACACCTCTAGAAATGATTAAAGGCCTAGACTTTGAGCAGAGGGGCCCACCCTCCGAAACACACACCTTCTATCTTCTAGCAAGCATTTAAAGCGATGAAGGTTTCTGCTAGTGCTGCTGGCACTAGATTAACTTCTCTCTTTAACTGCTCAAAGAAGTCTAGTAGAGCCACATCGATTTTACCCAAGACCTTAGGAAAGATGACCAAGTCGTAGACTGCTATAGCTAAAAGCTACCCCCTATCTTTTTTATCAAGCCTTTAACCCATTCATCGTCCATTCCAGCAAAAGACTTGATCCTTAATTGGACATTCTTGCTTTTAGGAGGTTTAGCATATACCCAATTCTTCTCCACCTTGAGCAAATTGAACTGGGCCAAATATTCCTCTAATGTAGGTATCATGTCTTCCCCATTGAAGGTAAAGCAACAATACCCTTTGTTCTAGAACTGGATCAAAGCCTTGAGGAATGGTTCATCGAATTTTACATACAGTAGATAAGCTATATCGCCATAGGCCTCATAAAATGGCTTCTTTGTCATATAGTCAAAATGATCCCAAATCTCTCACATCTCATACAAATCATTTTGTTTGACACTGATGTGGACATACTCCGATGTTTCTGTCTCGTGACTAGTTGTCAAACTATCCCCATGTGCTCATTGGTTGACCTCAGACCAGTGGCGTACATCTGCATTGTCTTCTTCCCTTTTTTAGGTACCTCCCTTCCATGGTAAAAACTATTTTCTAGTTGAGCAAGCACCTCAAGATCCAACCCCTTCTAAATGTGAAATGATGATTCATGTACAACAAAACAAGAAAAGAGAAAAAGATTAGTAATTTGAATAAGGAATAAAACTTAAAAGGTCCAAAATGATTTCATTGTAATGAACAATATTTGGCAGCTCATTCCACCACTTCTGGACATGTCTCCACGGACTATTCTTACGAAATGATTTTGACCAAATACTAGTTCCTAAGGTTTTCCACATGGCTCTAACGGGATGGGCTTCTAGATTCACAGACGTGGTTTGGTTCTAGAAGGGTACCCAAGCTGTCCTCGCTGTCCCCTACTAAGGTTAGCAAGGCCCCTGATTTTCACCCATTATAGGCTCCGAACAAATCAAGTTCAACTCAGGAGGACTCACCTCCCATGTCTTCATGAAAGATCAGTATCCTTACGAAGACATAGGGCACATGAATCCCGAAGATATTTGCTAGGCTCATACGGAGAATCAGTATTCTTACATGAGCAAAGCATTTTCCCCTCACTTAAACAATCGGGTCAAATCTCGGGTGTAGAGCTTCATTATGCTTTAAATGCGTAAAATGAGATCATATTCATAAATGGACAATTAAGTTGAATTTACACGAACTTAGCAAATTTCGACAGTAAAATAAAGTGTAATCGGCTTGTGGCTTGACTCTTTTTTGTACAAAAAAATTTATCCCTAGTAGAGTCGCCAAGCTATCACAATCCTTTTCTTCGGGCTTCGAACTTTTATAAAAACAACAAAAACAACAGAGTTGCCAACAATCTTTTAAAAATGTGTGATTGGATCACCTAAAACGGGTCATTTTAATAAAATTATTTTATTTTATTAAAACAACATTTTGGTCTGCGAAAAAAACAAAAATGGGTTCGAAGTCGGTTACGCGAGGGGAAGGATTAGCACCCCCACAGTGCCCAAAAATTGGTACCTAGCCGGTTACAAAACTTTTTAATATCGGAATTTGCAAGCTCGTATAAAATTCAACTCTTTGTCCATTTATGAATTTGATTTCATTTTAACGGCCCTAATATCCAGAAAGTGAACTGCAATCACCGCCAACATTTCTGGTGCTAACCCGTCACTTTCCTTCAATAGGACACCACATTAATTAAGTTCTACTTTTTATCAGACAAGCAAAGAAAAGATTGGTGTGTTGAAATTTTTTATTTATCCTAAGTTAGTGATTATTAACCTAAAGTAATATCTGCATAAGTTTTACCTATTAAAGTTTATGATTAAGTTTGCTTTATTAATTTAAATGAGTAACGTTTTACTTTTTATATTTACAAGGCTCTAGCCAAGGTAATTTAGTACCTAACCCTAGGGGCTTTATTTAACCTAATCCTTTAATTAAGACAACCATTAATACTTAGGTTTTTTAGGGAGGAAACCAATTAATGGAAAAATGAACTAAAATTAAGCAATTATATTTACAAAAAATAAATAAACACAAAAGATTAAGGCCAATTAGTGAAAAGATGAACAAAAGAATTTTTTTTTTAAAAAGCATGTGTATCCTTCCTTGGAGAGGGTCAACGCAATATATGAATCGAGTTTGCTTTTCCTTGAAAATACATATATAAGGAGGTGAGGAAGAGTAAGTATAAAAGGTTATACTGATGTCAGCTTTCAAACCGATAAGGATGATTCATGATCGCAATCGGGTTTTGTGTTCTGCCTTAATAGAGGTGTTGTGAGCTGGAAAGATTCAAAGCAAGATACAGTAGCTAATTCTACAACAAAAGCTGAGTATATTATAGCATGCGATGCTGCAAAAGAGGGTGTTAAGATCAAGAAGTTCATATCTGAACTAGGATGAAGTTAAGAAACTCCTGAAAATCTTGAAAATGTCCTTGTGAAAGGACGGAGTTAAGAAACTCCTGAAAATGTCTTTGTGAAAGGACGGAGTTAAGAAACACATGTTTTTGAGGAAAATGTTTTTAAGAAAATGATAGAGTTAAGAAGCTCCTGAAAATATCCTTATGAAAGGACAGAGTTAAGAAGCTCCTATTTTTGAGGAAAATGTCTTTATGGGAGGACGGAGTTAAGAAACTCCTATTTGTGAGGAAAATGTCCTTATGTAAGGACTTGATTTCGGAAAATTTCTTTGAGTAACAAGTGCGAAGTTAGTTTTCGGTAATGTATTTATGCAAATGACATGCATGTGCTTGCTTTCATGATGATGCAGAGATGCATGAAATTCTTGTTGGGATCTTCAAGTTAGGAGTTTTTTATGACAAATTAGATGTCATGATGCATGAGCATGTTTGGTGATGCAACGATGCATATGTTTTCATGTATGTTCTCATAGAGACGCATGGAATTCTTGTAGAAGTCTTCGAGTTAGAAGTTCTTTATGAAAAATTAGATGTCATGATGCATGAACAGGTTTGGTAATGCAATGATGCATATGTTTTCATATATGCCCTCATGATGAATGAAGATGCATGGAATCCTTATGAAAGTCTTTTTCTAGTTCAGCTTTATCTTCTGATTCATCTTTGTTCAAGATTTTCCCCAGCAAAAGTTTACCCCCAAATTTTTATTATCCCTATTCTTTTCTGAATTTGAAATTTTGAGTCGAATGACCTTGACGTCATATCATTAATAGAAGCTTAGATGCCCTGCTTACCCTTGGGCTCACATATCATTTTTATTGAATACCTTCGAAGGCTTTACACTTTTGATCAGAGTAGACACATGCCTTAGGTCCCTGTACTTTAAATCTCTGTAAAGAGTAATGCAAGAAATCTTTTGTTTCGTAACAATGCAAGATGTTTATATGAATGAGAAAAGAATATTTATTCTTTCAAAAGTATAATGATTTTCAAAAATAGGGGCCCTATATATCTTGTGTAGGAGCGTCTCTGAATCCACTTGCTGAGGGTCATCCCAAGCGTAACTTGTGTCTAGAGGATCTCGAATGTTGTGTCGATGTTTGAAGATGTGAAATGCCTTTCAGGCTATTAGGATTTCGCGAAGGTTATTTCCCATATGCCTAATTTCTAACCAATTTGAGTGGCTCTCTTTGACTCATGAACCCCCCATTCTAGTTTTCCCTTTTTTCTGATCTCAATCAAGCATCAGAAGTTTCAAATCTTTGAATAAAGGATAACTCTATAAGGTGGGATGTAGTCTGAAGACAAACTCTTCCAACGCAGATATCCATGTATGCGTAGAATGGTCTTTGGAGATTTCATGTAGACTAGAACTTGCAATTATGAATGAAATGATGTTTCTGTAGTGCTTGCTTTGAACTTGCTTAGGTGCATTTTTTTCTTTTCATTTTTCTGGATCGCTCTAGACTGCCCGTTTTCGGGTTTTCACCATAGAGTTCATTTCCTTTCTTTGACTTGAAAACTTGCAGTTTAAGCAAACTTGTATTCTGACGAACATCGGTGCCTGCTTTGGTTTGAAAGATTCTGTACTTTTTTTCTCTCGGAAGCTCCACTTTTAATTTGACATCTTTGTATTTCTATTTTATTTTTTTATCTAAAGCGCCATTTCGGGTTTTTGCCCTAGGTGTTTCCAAAAATGTATTCCCAAAGTGCCCCTTTCTGGTTTTCACCTTGGTTTCTCTTTTCCTTTTTCTTTTTTCCTTTTTTCTTGATTATGAGTTTAGAGTTCTCTATTTGACTTGACAGGCTTTTAAGCACAGATTACCTCTTGCACCTAATGTAGATCATTTTATTGCATGCTCCTTGATGGACAAGTCTTCACGGCACGATTAAAATTATTCAACCTTCATTTGAAGAAGCTTTTTCTTATCTCTTGCCCCAGTATGGCGGTGATCCATGGTTAAGAAACGAAAAACATCATGTCATACACAAACATCATCGAGGGAGAGTAGTCTTCAGTTGGATGGATGTTTAGAGTTAACATGATGTTCAAAAATCTTAGGCAACAATGCTTGAGAGGAAATATTCACTCAAAATATGTGTTTGAGACCTTTCCATTGCTCTCTAGCACACTCAACTATCCTTTTGTTGACCTAAGTAGATTGGAAGATAGGTCACATGCCCCTCATTTTCACAACTTTTGATTTCCTCTAGACACGTGGCTGCTCGAAATCAACCGTTGGATTGGAATCAATGTCACTCCTGCCCTTACAGACACATTCATTGAAATGCAGAAATGCATCATTCATTGAAAAACAAAACAAACACATGTCCTTACAAAAGACTCCATTTTGCCTTTGGGCCTAGGCAAAAGGTATATTCTAGGCATTACTCAAAAAGAGATTTAAACTACAAATATGTCTTTGAAAAGTTGTCTACGTTCCAGACAGACCTAACATTATCCCATTGTCAGTTCATCTCAGGGACTCTATTGTTGAATTTTAAAGTGCCATTTTCAATTAGATTCAACACCTTGTTTCTTAGAGCTCCACAATTCTCGGTAGTGTGGCCCGTGCTTCATAGCATTAACATCATAACCTTCTAGGTAAAGAGGCACCTTTGGTTCAGACTACACATGGGCTAACAAGTTCTTCTCAACAAGCATAAAAAACAATTCTGTATACATCATCGAAATTGGATGGACAACATTCTGAGACGTTGTAGGTCGATGTGAGTATGAATAGTTTGATTGGCCTGAAGACCAAGTTCGATAAGACCCCACCTTATGAACTTTTGATCCACTTCCTCCTTTTATGATTGCACTGTTAGGATCTATGATTTTCCCCTGTCTGATGGCTTCTTCAATAAGATCACCCGATATCACAAGGTCTTCAAAATTCTTGGTTGCATTTCCCAACATATGCTTCAGGAATGGGTCTTCCAGGGTTCTAACAAAAGTAGGTGTTATCTCCCTTGCAAGCAGTGGTGGTTTTACTTGCGCTGCAACATCCCTCCACCTTTGTACATATTGTCTGAAGCTCTCGTTGGACTGATGTTTTGTAGTGTTAAACGGTCTGGGTCAATTTCTGTTATATGTTTGTACTGCTCTGTGAAGGCTTTAGCCAGATCCCTATATGATTGTATCTTGTCCCAGCTAAGCTAACTGTACCACCTGGCAGCAGACCCTTTTAAACTGTCTTAAAAATAATGAATTAAAATGTCATCATTATCGACGTTCCCCATCATTTTTCAGCAGAACATTGTGAGATGAGCAGATGGAGAGCTTGCCCCATCGAACTTTTAGAAATATGGCGTTTTGAACTTTAGAGGCAACACCAGATTGGGGACCAGACTCAATTTTCTTATATCAATCTTGCATAATACATCCGGTCTTTTTACAATTTTAAAGTTTTCCTCTAGTTGCTGACACCATTCTTCAAACTGCCTAGGTAGTTCTATCTTCACTTTAGCCACCTCATTATGATCAAGGCCAGTGTGCTTAGTAAGGTTAGTATGCGATGAAGATCTGGCCTTTGGACCTTGTTGCTTTACAACTGAAGATGACACTTGCAGATGAGTCTTGTCAAAAGAATTTTCTGACTTTCGTAGAGCACTAAAGTCAATAACCCATAATTTTCCCCTTCCAGGATCTTTACCTGCCAACATGGTAGTTATCTTGACCAGTAAATCCGCCTATGACTGTGAGATATGGTCGTGAGTTGCTTGTTGTGCCTTTTCCAGGTTTTACTCCATGTCATTCTTTATATCTTCGCACACTTTTTCAACTTTTTCTAAACGACCATCCATTAGCTTTGCTTAGAGAGAAAAACTGATACTGTAACACCCCATCCCCGGGTTAGCCGTAACCCGGTTCGGGAGCGTTACTGGAACAAAAGAAAAGTAATGGATAGGTTACTTGTCGAACAAGTAACCTCGAAATTACTTGGCTTGATGCGCAAGTAACCTAAACTAAACCTTTCAAGTCATACAATTTAAGCAAACTGACATACATAGCATACTGATTTAAGTACCATTTTGTTTCATTTCATACTTATAACCTAAGTTACCATTATCATGTTTCTATTTCATTCAAATCACATACAAACTTCAAACAACAGCTCAAGTGTGGCATACTTCACATTAAGTTACTATTAAACATGATACAACTTTCATCCTTATTACAATTCTATGCACCTTATTCGAATAACTCTAGGTGAAAACTAAACATGCTTTAACTAGCTTACTTGCATCTCAAGAAACTACTTATTCAACCAATTAACATGAACATTACAAAGCATCCAACTTACATCTTATTACATCTTCATACATCCATTCGAGCAACATGGTAATCCCTAATCACATTTTAGTTGTTTCTTTACATTCAAGTCATCACATTTCATGGAATACTTAGTTAGTTCATTGTTAATGCATGCTTAAACATACCTTAGCCTTAATCTTGTCATTGCTGATTCATGCTAATAAATATAGGAACAAATGCACGATCATACACATTCTAGTCTAGCATTCGATTCATACAAGGTTCAACAAGCGTTGCAAATCTATCATATTATGCGCAACATTATACCAACATATATATACATATCAACCAAGTCATATACATAGTTTGAATCATCCAAATTTGTTACATGTTAGGCCCATCAAAACATTACACAAACTAGTCTTAACAACACCACAAAATGCATGATCAAGACTACCTATTACAAGTTCTAGTGCCACCAAACTAGAAGTATACAAAGAGTATGGATTCATACTTTCAAGCTTGCCTCAAGTGTTACTTCAAACCCAAGATATCCTCTTGAAGTATCTTTAATATGTTATGGGAAGAATGAAGAGTAGAGTGGTAAGTACAAGTTATGTACTTAGTGAGGTAACACTAAATCTAGTCAATTCCAGAGCCTACATATCCAAGTTTACATGTAATTCAAGGAATCAAGCCCATCAATACAAGTCACTTGCTTACTCGAATTGCGTAGGGTAACTTAGGCAATATTTACATATCATACAATCAACATAACAACATCCATCATGATACTCATAGGCTATTCGAACAACCTGCTTAGAGGACAAGCAACCAATCACTCAAATTATCAAGTAGGCATTTATACAAAAAGCCATTATCCATACATTTCTTTCATGACAAGTAACAAGTTTTGCAACCATTCATGTGTCATCTTTCAAAGCAAGAAAGTTCATGCAAGTTTCTTACAATACAAGCAATGTTCATTTGAATTATTAAGTCATCTTACAACATCCTTGGTAAGTAGCTTACTAGATAATTAAACCTTAACAATATGCACCGAGGTGCCAATATGCACCGTAGTGCCAATATTCATCGAAGTGCCAATATGCACCGAAGTGCCAATATGCACCGTCGTGCCAATATGTGCCGTCATACCAATATGCACCGTAGTGCCAATATGCACCATAGTGCTAATATGAGCTCAAGATTCTAAGGCATGCCATCCTATCTATCAAACTAGCTACCAAGGTTGTTGATTATCCATTTCATTTAAGCTTTGTACAATTCTTTATTCAATTCAACAATATGCCATTCAAAGGTCAAGCCCTTAGGCTTATGGAGTCTTAACTCCCAATACAAAACCATCCATGCCATTCGAATAGCATGAATACAAAGTAGTAGCCTTGTTCAATTCATTTCAATCAGCCATGTATAACATTCAAAAACACAAGCATATGTATGCAATGTGCGTACCTTATTCTCCAAGCAAGCATTCCATTTCTTACCTTAGGCATAAGCAATGCAACATGACACACATTTCATTACATTTGCTTAACACCCAAGTAACACATAGATCATGGCATCAAACAAGTTATCATACATGTCATTCTTCCCTTAATTAGCCAAATAGGTATTAAGTCATTTTACATGGCAATTTCATTGAATTAAGGAATAACAAGGTTGGTTGGGACCTAGTCTCAACCCTAAGGATAATTACCCTCACAATACTCCTAGCAATTCAATTATCTTGAATCCAAATCCCTTTGCCTCTAGCTTTGGGATGTCCACTCCTATCCTCTTCTTCCCCAACTTGCTGTCCTTGGCCTAGAAAGCATAACACATACATATTTCATCAAAACAAGCACAATATATCATACAGTCATAGTAGCAATGTTATCACATTATACCTAACATTTAGCTACTGTTTTTATGCTTCCTTTTAAGCATTTCTTACCAATTCATCTCCACATTGTTATTACTTCATTTTAAGATATAATTGGACAGGTTACAATATCCTAAAACTGTTTTGGAAACAGTTTGCATCTAGGTGCAAAACAGTCACAAACTGCCTATGACACTGTTGTTTGGTAGTTTGCACATTGTTCCTTTAAATGGTCATATCTTTTAATCCGTACTTCGGAATTTTGATTTCTATACACCGTTGGAAAGCTTACAAAATTTCCTATAAGACCATGTAAGACTTGAATTTTAGTTCTTATCCAATTAATACATTGTATTGTTCAAAGACAGGGTATTTACACTGCCTGGACAGTTTGCACTGTCCAGCAATTCCTATTTAAAGTTTCCAGCATAGGACCCAGTTTTCAGTTATGTTTTCACCTAATGAAAATAGACATTCTAAAGATAATTTTATTAAAATTTCAGCCCTGAATTTGATCTACACAGTGTTTAGTGAATTTTCAAAGTGACTGCCCAGAACAGAGCAAATCTGGGCATATTTCATCTAAACACATTTTAATGCCTTAAATTCATTTTAACCAATGTTTTAGCCCTATAATTCATTTAATATGACATCCTAGACATTTTGAGTCCATGTTAATTCATTATACAAGGCTATAAAAATAGATTAGGTTGGGTATAATGCCTAATCTTGTATGTTTACTCAATTTCAATTCCACAAAACAGTTTCTATGTTACATAACTATGTTCATGCTTTTATCCTTCATTTCCAGCATGGTTTGTTAACAATTCAATTTGTTTAACACTTAATTAAATTACCTATTCATGATCATAATCAATTCATCAATTCCATAGCTCAATTTTATCTTCTAATCATTCATTTCTCTTTTCAATATCACAATTCAATTTTCCAGCAACCTAGCTTATTACACTATCGTAAACACATAATTTCCAGCATTGAACCTAGTGTTCATTCTTCAATTTTGCATGATTCCACAACCCTTTAATCATCTAACAACATATTCAATATCTAATCTCATCAAACATCTTCAAAACAGTCCAATTCAACAAATATAGTTGCCTATTCAATTGAACACAAGTAGAATCATACTTACTTTGCTTCTAGCATAATTTCAATGGAAAATCACTACACATGCAAGCTAAATTTCTTCTTCAATGGCTGAATTTCCAAGCTTTCTCTCTCACTTTCCTTTCTCTCAACTTTCGGCCAAATGAATGAAGGAGATGATGACAATATGGTTACCCACATTAGTGGATTTAGGATTTTACTAAATTAACCTTAGTAACTAATCATATAATTAGTCAAGGGTAAATAAGAGAACCATGAAATTTATCATGCAAGCCTTATCTTTCTCCTTTAATTCAAATTGATCCTTTATAATTTGATCACTTATTTCATACATTCTTTCAATTAGGCCCTTAACTAATCAATTTAGCTTAATTCTAAATTCAATTAAGCTATCAACTTATACAATTTGGTTCCAATACTTCTAGGCTAGGATTTGGGGTGTTACAATTCTCCCCCTTAAAAGAAAATTCGTCCTCAAATTTACCCGAATCGAATAGGTGAGGATACTGCTTCCTCGTGACTTCTTCAGATTCCCATGTAGCTTCTTCCACCTTATGATTTCTCCATAAGAACTTAACAAGGGGAACAATCTTGTTCTGAAGCTTTCTTACTTTTCGGTCAAGAATCTGAATAGGTTCTTCTTCGTAGGACAAATCGGGATTCAATTCAACTTCTTCCTGTTCAAAAATATGGGATGGATTTGATCTATATCTTCTGAGCATATATACATGGAATACATTGTGGATTCTATCGAATTCTTCAGGGAGAGCTAATCGATAGGCCACTAGACCAATTCCTTCAATAACTTCAAATGGTCTGATGTATCGGGGACTGAGCTTCCCTTTTCTTCCAAATCTGAGCACTTTCTTCCAAGGTAAGACCTTTAGAAAAACTTTGTCTCCAATAGCATATTGGATATCTCTCCTTTTCAAGTCAGCATACGCTTTCTGTTTATCGAAAGCTGCATTCAATCTATCGTAAATGATCTTGATTTGTTCTTCGGTTTCTCAAAGAAATTGAGGTCCCAATACTTTGTTTTCTCCCAATTCAGACCATCATAAAGGAGTTATACATCTTCTACCATATAGAGCTTCAAATGGTGCCATTTGAATAGAAGATTGACAGTTATTGTTGTAGGCAAACTCTACAAGAGGTAGGGATTTCTCCCAATTCTTCCCGAAGTCAATAACACAAGCTCGTAGCATATCTTCTAACACTTGAATGATTCTTTCAGATTGGCCATCCGATTGAGGATGAAAGGTCGTACTAAGATGTACTTTAGCTCCTAGAGTTTTCTGCAAAGAATTCCAGAATCAAGAAGCGAATCAAGGGTCATGATCAGAGATAATTGCTATAGGTACATCGTGTAACCGAATCATTTCAAGAATGTACAGTTCAGCAAGGGTTTCCAAGCTCATGTTCATACGAACAAGGATGAAGTGAGTAGATTTAGTGAATCTATCAAGAATCACCTATACAACATCATTCTTTCTTGGAGTAGAAGGAAGACTGGTGACAAAGTCCATTGTAATACGATCCCATTTCCACTGAGGGAATTCGATTGGATGAAGTAATCCAGTAGGAACTCGAAGTTCAACTTTAACTCTTTGACGAGTCAGGCACTTTGATACGAAGTCTGTGATAGCCGATTTCATACTCGACCATCAATATAGTGGCTTTAGGTCCTTATACATATTAACCGATCCAGCGTGGATCGAGAAAATACTTTGATGAGCTTTTTTCAACATTTCTTGTCTTAATTCCTCATTGTTAGGAACACAAACTCTATCTTTGAAATAGAGGAGTCCATTAACTTGAGGGAAAAGTCAGAACTAGACTCAAAAGTAAGCTTAGATATGATCTTCTGAAGATTTGGATCAACTTATTGAAGTTCTTTGATCCTCGAGACGAAATCAGATTGAACTTGAAGTTCAGATAAAACTTTCCAGCCCTTAGATAGTCGGAAATGAGCATTGATAGTCGTAGTAGCTACGAAGGAATTAACAAGGTCATTAGAATGATTTTCAATAGATTTCTTACAATGTAAGGCACTATTCGAATTATTACTTGTATAACAAGGCATTGTTCAAATTCTTTCTTACAAGTTAATAAAGACCCAATTTCGGTGGTTACAATTACTTTAAGCACAATTCTTATTCGAATGGGTTACTTGTTGTTAAGTGTCTAAAAGTACTATTTTATTCATATTATTGCTAGACTTAGGCTCATATTAGTTGCATTATTAGCCATTCATGCATGTTTGCATTGTTTCCTTGGTGGACAAGATTGATTTCATATTTTGCTTAATTTTGTGGAAAAAGGGTGTTGCCGATAGTTGTTTTTGTGTGTGTGCAGAATCACTTGCCTAAACAAGGCTAGAACCAGTTGCCAGGGCAGTGCATGAAGGAGATGCTGATGCAGTTGCCAGGGCAGTGCATGAAGGAGATACTGAGCTAGTTGCCAGGGCAATTGTCGATAAGGGATAAGATGATATGGCAGTCAAAATTGATGACTAGATAAGCCCAAGATGACGTGGAGCAAAGTTAAATCCCAAAGGAGTTTGATTTCCATGAAGAGGTTAAAGAGAAATTAAATCCCAAGAAGATAGGAGAAGATCTAGAAGGAATTTAAATATAATAAAGAATTATATTCTTTAAAAGTATTTAATTCCAACTTAACTTCCTCCTCAAAAAAAGACTTTGACCTAGCCCTATAAATTGAGGACCACGCCGTCAACTCCAAGAGAGAGCAAGTGAGAGATTTCAACACGGGAGAGCAAATGGGAGAGATTTCGACAAAGAGGCTTCAACCATTCTTTATCTTTTTCTTCTTTGTTCGATTAGGTTTATTTTAGGAATTCTTTGTTTTGTGTTTCTTTGGAACCTAGCCATGAACTAAATCTATTTGGCTAAGGTTATTGTGTTTTGTGGTTGTGAGAAACAATTGGATTTTGTTTAGGTAATAAGAGTTTGCACTTTCAATTCAAGGTTTACTCATTCTTGGTTTTTATTCTTGTTTGCGAGTGAATTGGGAGAGGATCTCGTAACTTCGTCTATTTATCTAATATCGAGAGAGTTAGATTCATGAAACGAGTGAGTATGGTCTTTATTCGATCTATTGATGGTGAAGATTAATCTGGCTTAGGAATAAGTTAAGGATTTCAACGGCTAAGAGGAGCGCAAGATTGGTTGTTGTTTACCCTTGATTCACGCAGGGATGTATTATAAAGGTATGCACAATTAGCTAGAGTTTCGACTTAGGGATAAGAAGAAACCATTGAAGAACGCTCTGCCGAACCTTGAAGTTGCTGCCCAGCTGCCCAAATAGTTGCCCAGCTAGTTGCCCAGGCAACCGTCGATTAGTTGCCAAGGCAACCCCACTGCGCAAGTTGCCACGGCAATGAGTTGCCCTTGAACTCTTTTACCAAGACGATCCAATTGGCTATCACACCTCAACTCATGATAACCTGGCCTATTCCCTCTCATTTGATTACATCTTTTTTTACTTATTTGCTTTCTAGTTTAGTTGTTAGTTAAAACTCCTACAATTTTCTACTTGTGTTTTTTTACTTTTTATAGTGCAGGAGATTAGATTCTTGAAGTGGCACCAATCCATATGGAGATGATATCTTTTATACTATGACTTGCGATGTGTACACTTTCATAATTGCGAAGCACTTATTACGTGCAACACTTGTATTTCAAGGAATGTTCGAATAGTAACTTGTAGCTTAGGGAATATCTAAATTCATTGTTTGCAAAACAATAAAAGGCACGATTCAAATGACTTTAATCAGAATTCTAGATTTAGGAATTACCTGAGTATGGTCTGCGACTAAGGGCATCAGCAACTACGTTTGCTTTCCCGGGATGGTAGTCGATAACCAAGTTGTAATCTTTAAGTAATTCGAGCCATCTCCTTTGCCTCAAATTCAAGTCTTTCTAAGTTAGGAGGTATTTGAGACTTTTGTGATCGGTAAATAGATTGCATTTTTCTCCGTATAGATAATGTCTCCATATCTTGAGAGCAAACATGATAGCTGCTAGTTCCAGATCGTATGTTGGATAATTAGACTCATGAGGCTTCAGTTGTCTTGAAGCGTAAGCAATTACTTTCCCATATTGCATCAGGACACAACTGGGTCCTAAATGAGAAGCATCACTACAAACAGTGAATTCCTTGCCTGATTCTGGTTGGATGAGTACCGGGGCATGAGTCAGAGCTTGCTTAAGTTGATCGAAGCTTCGTTGTTGGCTTTCCGACCAAAGGAAAGGCGTATCTTTACGAGTAAGCTTAGTAAGACTTGCGACAATAGAGGAAAAGCCTTTAACAAATCTTCTGTAATACCCAGCTAAACTGAGAAAACTTCGGACCTCGCTTACATTCTTCGGAGGTCTCTAGTTCAGAATAGACTGAATCTTGCTCGGATCGACTTTGATTCCTTCAGCCGAGATAATGTGGCCGAGGAATGAAACTTTTGGTAACTAGAATTCATATTTGGAGAACTTGGCATACAATTGATGTTCTCGGAGTGTTTGCAAGACAATTCGGAGGTGTTCAGCATGTTCCTCCTTATTCTAAGAGTACACCAAAATGTCATCGATGAATACGACCACGAAGTTGTCAAGATAGGGCTTGAATACTCGATTCATGAGATCCATGAAAGCAGTCAGAGGATTCGTTAACCCGAATGGCATTATGAGAAATTCAAAGTGGCCATATCGAGTACGAAAGGTTGTCTTGGGTACGTCATGTTCTTTCACTTTCATTTGATAGTACACCGATTGAAGGTCGATCTTAGAGAATACGAAAACATCTCTAAGTTGATCAAAAAGATCTTCAATTCTGGGCAGGGGATACCGGTTCTTGATTGTGAGCTTGTTTAACTGACGGTAATCAATACAAAGCCGCATAGTCATGTCTTTCTTCTTTACAAACAAAACCGGTGCATTGGTTAGCCCGAAGGGCATAACTAGGAACTCGTAGTGACCATAACGAGTCCTGAAAGCCGTTTTGGGTACATCCGAGTCTTGTATTCTCATATGATAGTACCCCGATCGCAAATCAATCTTGGGGAAGACTTTGACATCCTTGAATTGATCGAACAAGTCCTTAATCCTCGGTAAATGATACTTGTTCTTGATAGTGATCCGGTTTAGTTTATGATAATCGATACATAGCCTTATCGACACGTCTTTCTTCTTATAGGGGTGCTCCATGGGGTGCATAGCTGGGCCGAATTCAAATTCATATTGTATAGTCATGGCAGCAAAGATTGAGGTCGGTTTTCATTCAATTAGGAGGATTGATTCCTTTCCTAAACCTCGGAGATAAAGTCTCCTATTTTGACAATCTATCCAGACTTCGTGTTTACTTAACCAATCTAGTCCTAACACTAGATCGAACTTACAATTTGGCTATACATATAAATCAATAGGAATGGGTATGGTTTGACTGACTATAGAACATTCCTTGCAAAGGAAGTTAATGGATGTAATTCTCCCTATTGGGTTCGAAACTACAAGGTTTTGCTTTACGATTTTAGGTTTAATCTCGAAAGATTATCTCCTTCATTCGAGGAGCCTATGGGACTTTCATTTTCCCGACCCAATCTTGTTTCTGACATTCTAGTTCAATCAGAACAAATAGAGTCTTAGTTATCACATTTATGCAACAACACAAGCTTATATCAAATCTCCTAGGTGGCACAATATCCTATATGATGCAAATGAGCTTATAGAATCAACCAAAAAGCTCTGATTACCAATAAATGTAACACCCAATCCCTGAGTTAGTCGTAACCCGGTTCGAGAGCATTACCGGAACAAAAGCAAAGCAATGGATAGGTTAATTGTTGAACAAGTAATCTCAGAATTACTTGGCTTGATGCGCAAATAACCTAAACTAAACTTTTCAAGTCATACAATTTAAGCGAACCAACATACATAGTATACTAATTTAAGTACCATTTTGTTTCATTTCATACTTATAACCTAAGTTACCATTATCATGTTTCTATTTCATTCAAATCACATACAACCTTCAAACCACAACTCAAGTATGGCATACTTCACATTAAGTTACTATTAAACATGATACAACTTTCATCCTTATTACAATTACATGCACCTTATTCGAATAACTCTAGGTGATCACTATGTAACACTCCAAATCCTAGCTTAGAAGTATTGGAACCAAATTGCATAAGTTGATAGCTTAATTGAATTTAGATTTAAGCTAAATTGATAAGTTAAGGGCCTAATTGAAAGAATGTATGAAGTAAGTGATCAAATTATAAAGGATCAATTTGAATTAAAGGAGAAAGATGAGGCTTGCATGATAAACTTCATGGTTCTCTTATTTGCCCTTGACTAATTACATGATTAATAACAAATTAAGGATAGTTTAGTAACTTCACAAATCCACTAATATGGATAACCACATTGTCATCCTCCCTTCATTCCATTACCAGCCGAATAGAGAGAGGAAAATTGAGAGAAAGAGAGCTTGGAAAATTCAGCTATTGAAGAAGAAATCAAGCTTGCATGTGTAGGAATTTTTCATTGAAATTAAGCTAGAAGCAAAGTAAGTATAATTCTTCTTGTGATCATTTGAATAGGCATCTATGATTATTGAATTGGATTGTTTTGATGATTATAGATGGAATTAGATATTGAATATATTGTTAGATGATTGAATGGTTGTAGAATTGTACAAAATTGAAGAAGGAACACTAGGTACAATGCTGGAAATTATGTGTTTATGCTAGTGTAATAACCTAGGTTGCTGGAAAATTGAATTATGATATTGAAGTGGAATTGAATGATTAGAACTTAAAATTGAGCTATAGAATTAATGAATTGATGATGAGCATGATTAGGCATTGTAAATAAGGTGTTAAAAAATTGAATTGTTAGCAAACAATGCTGGAAATAAAGGACAAACAATGCTGGAAATAAAGGATACAAGTATGAACATAGTCACACAACATAGAAACTGTTTTGTGGAATTGAAATTGAGTAAACATGCAAGATTAGGCATTGTAACCAACTTACCCTATTTTGGCAACCTTGAATAATGGATTAACATTGACTTAACATGTTTAGGATATGATATGAAATGAATTATAGGGCCAAAACATTGGTTAAAATGAATTTAGGGAATTAAAATGTGAATAGATACAATCTGCCCAGAATTGCTCTGTTCTGGGCAGTCACTTTGAAAATTCACCAAGATTTGTATAGATTTAATTTTGGGCATAAATTTTAATGACAATATCCTTAGAATGTCTATTTTAATTAGGTGAAAACAGAAATGAAAATTGGGTCCTATGCTGGAAACTGTAAAGAGGAATTACTGGACAGTGCAAACTGTCTAGGCAGTGTAAATGCCCTGTCTTTGAACAATAAACTATATAAATTGGATAAGAAATAAAATTCAAGTTTTACATGGTCTTATATGAAATTTTGTTATCTTTACAACGGTGTATAGCAATCGAAATTCCAACGTACGGATTAAAAGATATGACCATTTAAAGGAACAGTGTGCAAACTGCCATGCAGCAGTGTCCTGGCCAGTTTGGGACTGTTTTTGCACCTAGATGCAAACTATTTCCAAAACAGTTTTGGGACATTGTAACTTGTCCAATTATGTCTTAAAATGAAGTAATAACAATATGGAAATGAACTAGTAAGAAATGCTTAAAAGGAAGCATAAAAACAGTAGCTAAATGTTAGGTATAATGTGATAACATTGCTACTATGATTGTATGATATATTGAGCTTGTTTTTGATGAAATGTGTATGTGTTATGCTTGCTAGACCAAGGGCAGAAAGTTGGAGAAGAAGAAGATAGGAGTGGACATCCCAAAGCTAGAGGCAAAGGGATTTGGATTCAAGACAATTGAATTGCTAGGAGTATTGTGAGTGTAACTATCCTTAGGGTTGGGACTTAGGTCCTAACCAACCTTGTTATTGCCTAAATGAAATGTCAATGTCATGTAACATGACTTAAAGTATATTTTGCTAATTAAGGGAAGAATGAAATGTATAACAACTTATTTGATGACATGATCTTTGTGTTTACTTGGGTGTTAAGCAAATGTAATGAAATGTATGCCATGTTGCATTACTTATGCCTAAGGTATGAAATGGCATGCTTGCTTGGAGAATAAGGTACGCACATTGCATACATATGCATGTGTTTGTGAATGTTAGACATGGCTGATTGAATCGAATGGCATGGATAGTTTTGTATTGGGAGTTAAGACTCCATAAGCCTAAGGGCTTGGCGTTTGAATGGCATAATGTTGTATTGAATAAAGAATTGTATAAAGCTTGAATGAAATGGATAATCAACAACCTTTGTAGCTAGTTTGGATAGATAGGAGGGCATGCCTTAGAATCTTGAGCTCATATTGGCACTACGGTGCATATTGGCACTATGGTGCATATTGGCACGACGGTACATATTGGCACTTCGGTGCATATTGGCACTTCGGTGCATATTGTTAAGATTTGATTATCTAGTAAGCTACTTACTAAGAATGTTGAAAGATTACTTAATGAACATTGTTTGTATTGTAAGAAACTTGAATGAACTTCATTTCTTTGAAAGAAGACACTTGAATGGATGTAATACTAGTTACTTATCAAGAAAGAAATGTATAGATAATGGCTTTGTGTATGAATTCCTTCTTGATAATTTGAGTGTTGGTTGCTTGTCCTCTAAGCATGGTGTTCGAACAGCCTATGAAAACCATGATGGATGTTGTTATGTTGATTGTATGAGATGTAAAGATTGCCTAAGTTTCTCTATGCAATTCGAATGGTACATGATTTATGGCGATGGTCTTGATTCTTTGGATTACATGTAAACTTGGATATATATGCTTGGAAATTGACTAGACTTAGTGTTACCTCGCTAAGTACATATCTTGTACTTACCACTCCACTCTTCATTCTTCCCATAACAGATTAAAGAATACTTCAAGAGGATATCTTGGGTTTGAAGCAACACTTGAGGCAAGCTTGAAAGTATGATTTCATACTATTTGTATACTCCTAGTTTGGTGGCACTAGATTTTGTAATAGGTAGCCTTGATCATGCATTTGAATATGTGTTTAAGACTAGTTTGTGTAATGTTTTGATTGGCCTATTATGTAATCTATTTGGATGACTTAAACCATGTATATGATCCATGATGATATGTATATATGAAGTAGATGCTGCGCAAATTGTGATGGAAATCTAATGTTTGTTGAACCTTGTCTAATTCGAATATTATACCAATGTTGTATGATCATACATTTGTTCCTATGTTTATTAGCATGATTCGGAAATGACAAGATTGAGGCTAAGGTATGTTTAAGCATGCATTATCAATGTATTAGCCAAGTATGCTATGAAATGGGATGACTTGATTGTAAAGAAATAATTGAAATGTAATTAGGAATTACATGTTGTTCGAATAGATGCATGAAAAATGTAGTAATATTGTAAGTTGGATGCTTGTAATAATCATGTTAATTGGTTGATTAAGTAGTTTCTTGAGATGCAAGTAAGCTAGTTAAAGCATGTTTAGTTAACACCTAGTGTAAATCAAATAAGGTACATGGAAATTGTAATAAGGATGAAAGTTGAAACATGTTCGATAGTAACTTAAAGTGAAGTATGCCACACTTATGTTTGTTTTTTGAAGGATGTATGTAATTTGAATGGAATGGTAATATGATAATAGTAACTTAGGTTATAAGTATGAAATGGAAAAAATTGGTACCTAAATTAGTATGCTATGTATGTTGGTTTGCTTAATGTGGCTTGCTTAAATTGTATGACTTGTATTGTTTGGTTTTGGTGACTTGCGCATCAAGCCAAGTACACCGAGGTTACTTGTTCGACAAGTAACCTATCTATTACTTTGCTTTTGTTCCGGTAACGCTCCCGAACCGGGTTACAGGTAACCTGGGGATGAGGTGTTACACACTAAAAATGCTTTAACTAGCTTACTTGCATCTCAATAAACTAATTATTCAACCAATTAACATGAACATTACAAAGCATCCAACTTACATCTTCATACATCCATTCGAACAACATGGCAATCCCTAATCACATTTCAATTGTTTCTTTACAATCAAGTCATCACATTTCATGGCATACTTAGTTAGTTCATTGTTAATGCATGCTTAAACATACCTTAGCCTTAATCTTGTCATTGCCGATTCATGCTAATAAACATAGGAACAAATGAATGGTCATACACATTCTAGTCTAGCATTCGATTCATACAAGGTTCAACAAGCATTGCAAATCTATTATATTATGCGCAACATTATACCAACATGTATATACATATCAACCAAGTCATATACATAGTTTGAATCATCCAAATTGGTTACATGTTAGGCCCATCAAAACATTACACAAACTAGTCTTAATAACACCACAAAATGCATGATCAAGACTACCTATTACAAGTTCTAGTGCCACCAAACTAGGAGTATACAAAGAGTATGAATTCATACTTTCAAGCTTGTCTCAACTGGAGGCAACAGTTGGGGACACTACCTTGGATGGGCGAGAGTTGCCCGAGGCAGTTGCCATGAAGGCCATCGAGGAGCCATCCATGAGCAAGGTGGTCGAGGCATCGAACTTCAATGGGAGAGAAGTGTCGATGGGATTTGCATTGCCGATGAGCAATGGGGCATCAAACTTCAGGGACGAAGGATTGATGTGTAGAGTAAATGCCAGGAAAATGAGTGAGGTACGTCTTGAGCACGGTGATAGTGTTTTACAGTTTGATTTGCCGAATTTGTTGGGTGTAGGGCGCAGAAAACCTAACCCATCAGATGGAGTTGCCAAGACTTGGTGCGGGCCGAAGCAACCTTTTAGAGTTCCGAGGGTTCGTTCGGTATTCAACGTGAAGGCGTCCAAGTTTGTGCACAAGGATCGGGAGAGTCCAGATCGGGGCAAGTCAGAACTGGTAGAAAAGAGTTCCTACGATCAAGATATGTCTGGGACGGGTAATTTTTCATGGCGATGCGAACCAAGGTGTGCAGTCCTTATGGGGGGACAATCAAGCCAGGTTCCGAGTTGGGAGCAAGCCAAGGTGCGCGAAAGGAAGCTCCATGATCAATCTCAACTTTGTTCGAGAGGCGCGACGAGGGCGTAGCCAAGTTTGGTAGGGGAGATTGTCACGGGCCGCGAGCCAAGGCCCGAGTCATTGGCACCACGGGGTGCACACCAGGGTTCCCAAGAGGTTCTGTTAGAGATTTTGGGCCCAAAGAGACCACCAGACTTAGCCCGATCTGTGGGAGATTCTAGAAGGCATATCCATCCACTTTGACCTATGTAAACTTGCCTTGTATACATAGGATTTGTTACCATAGATAGATGGGAATATTCCCATGATTGTACCATTGTGGTTGGTGGGCTTTGATCTTAGTCGTCGATGTAAATTTGTATAGACCGTCGGATTAGGGGAACTCAACTATAAATAGAGGCCTTCCCCTCCTCATTTCATGTATCCAAGTTTCCAAGGAATAAAGGCATTTACTCTAAATCCTCAGAGTGTTCTTGTGTTCTTTTCTTTGTTCTTGAGCGTTCTTTCGAAGTTCTTATTCGCTCATCTCGTTTGATCTGATTCCGCGTAGAATGCTTTGCGTTTGTCGTTGCTTGGGAAGTTTGATCTTCTGATAGGGTTAAAAAGGCTTACTTAGGCGTTTGTCTTGAGTCACATCACCTAAGGCCGCACGGTGGGTTGGTTGGAACTCTAGCCACGTGACATTAGTGAATTTGGATGATTAACTATGTAATTTATTCTATTTTTAAGTCTCTTTTAATTTTCCTCTTGGAGGTTAGATAATCGATTTTTGGTACATAAGACATATGAAGTCTTTGTAATAAGTTTTGATGTAAATACATGGAATGTCATATTCATTAAGTGAATCATATTTTTGATAATGTCTTTATTAAGAAATTATAGAATTACTACCTACTCTTAAATATATAGATTTGAATGACAGTGCAGTTAGATTTGTAACAGGTTGGTTAGATTGAATATAAGTATAGGAACATTTCAAATGTTATGATTGTGCAATGAAATAGTTGCTATTTTCATTAAATTGGGAAGAAAAGCAACTTTGATTTATTAATATGCTTGAAACTAATGGATGTTATTACAATTGGTTTTAATGGTCTCTAAGAGCATAGGTGTAATAAGGGATTTTTTGAACAATTATAAAAAAATAGTGAAAATAGGGTGATAGAGTCGCCGCAGGCCATTTTGGTAGGCCAAACACCATTAAAAATAACCAGAGATTCTAAACATTTGGGTTCGGGAGTCGATTACGCGTGGGGAAGGATAAGCACCCCCACAATGCCCAAAATTGGTATCGCGTTGGTTTAGTGTTGTCTTTGCAAGAAAACCAAAATTCGAGTTGATTTAATTTTAACTTCTAAAATGCATGATAATTTAAAAATTACTCTGATCTTCAGGCAAACAAAGAAGATGACACCTGGAGACCGGGATGTCACTCCCATTAGAATACCAGAGTAATAGGGCCTACACTAGATGTAATAGTTATATGTATGAACAATTAAAGTATAAACAGAAATAAATATGAAATTCTAATGACAAAAATATATTTTATTCATATAAGTAATTTATACAACCTAAAATACACATACAAACATGGCTTATAAAATATATTACGCCACTAAAACATAATCAATATATATTATTATATATCTAAACCGAAAATAAATACAAAGATAAATATCAGAATTTACCCTACTAGAAGCTCGAATAGAGAACCTCGACTGACCCCTAGCGAGATCTCGACATCATCTAGCCATGACCCAAAAATTTATTCAAACGGACCTCAGTAAGATCTTCGATCGAACAAACAGTCCAGAAAATAATTCCCCGACGAGAGCACTGCTCTCGAGCCTCGAAGGGCACTGCCCCAAGGCTTGCGCCATGCCGATTCATGGCTCATTCAATTGCAATTGAAATTGTGCAATTGCTTTCAATTGCAATTGCCATTCATAGCCATTTTCTTGTTTGTCGTTGGCAGGCTCCCCACCTGTCTTTTATAGGCAAATGGTGGGAGATGACGTGGGTTATTTTTGCACGTGACACACATGCACATTTTCCTCTTTTTTTACTTTTTCCTTTTTTTATAATATAATAAGATATAATAATACTATATAATAATACTATATCCGGACAAAAGTGAGTGATTACAGCTACCCCTATTTGCTTGTTCTTGTGAAACGAGACAAAGCAAAGATCATAAGCACTCATTTTTGCCATACTTCTGTGTATAGAGATACGGAGCTTCGAGTTCTTCGAATATAGAACTGTTCACTTCTCTCCCATCTGAAACCTTCGAGCTGCAAGTCCTTCCTATACAGAACTTTTTAGCTTGTCCTCTTTGAGTCACAAGAACTTTTAGGTTGCAAGTTCTTCCTGTATATAACTTTTCCACATTCTAGTCTTGGAGCTACATATTCTTCCTATATTGAACTTCTCGCCTTAGAATCCTGAAGCTATGAGTTTTTCCTATATAAAACTCTTCGCTTTGAAGTCCTGGAGCTATGAGTTCTTCATTTTAAAGTCCTCGAGCTGCGAGTTCTTCCTATATAGAACCGGTTCGCTCTTCCTCTGTCTGGAACCTTGGAGACACGAATTCTTTTTATATAGAATTCAGCTTCTCTTTGGCAAAATCCTTTGGGCTACAAGTCCTTCCTATATAGAACTTTTTCGCCTTCGATTACCAACGTTGTGGGTTCTTCCTGTATAGAATCTTCTGCGTCGAATCTTTTGAGCTACAAGTTCTTCCTATATAGAACTTGATGGGTTCTTCCTATATAGAACATTTTGCTCTGAAATCTTGAAGTTACAGGTTCTTCCTATATAGAACCTTTTGCTTCAAATCTTTGACAATGCGGGTTCTTCCTATATAGAACATTTATCTTTAGAAATGGCACCACATTTCCTATAGCGTGAGTACCGAATAATTTCCACTTCTTCCCAAAAGGCTGAAGACTGGAAATCTTTGAGATAATGCCTTGATTTCTGATCATCTTGGCATCAAAGTAAGGTTGTCATCATGCCCCGAGTCCACTACTTTCCGAAAGGCTGAAGATTAGAAATCTTTGAGATGATGCCCCGATTTCTACCCGTCTTGACATCAAAAGAAATCCATCAAAGGCGACGGCTCGAAAGTCTAAAAAGTGATATCTTGCTTTGAGACTGTCGGATGACCTCTTCATTTTTAATTGAGATAATCATATCAATGCAGGTGACACTCAAATGCGTGTCTTCTTGACCGGTGCAAAGATGCGTGAAGTTCTTGCCAAAGTCATCTTCTTGGAAACTACATGTTTAATTTCCTGTACGAATGCTTTTTATGTAATATGATAAAGATGATGCATGAGCGTACTTTATGATACATGAGTAATGATATCTCGAAATTTGGGAGAAAATGCCAAACACTTTTAAAAACTAATGTTCGGCCCCAAAATATCAAATGCAATAGCATATTTGTTTCAAATTGACAAAGATTAATTCAAATAAAGAGTATGTTTAGAATATCTTGACTATTGTAAGGATATATGCACGTGTGTAGCCTCCTCCAGTCTATTAAGCTTCTGAGAAGAACGATTCCCGTACCTAAATTCTAACCCATTTCAGGTCACTAACTCACCATGTCCCATCCTTTCCTCATTTTGGTGTTGATCGGGCACTTGAAGTTTGACGTTCCTTGAAGAAAGGTTAACCCTTATAGATGGAATGTAATCTGAAGGCAATCTTACTCAACCTAGATATCTATGAATAATCAAAATGGTCTTTTAGGGGCTTGTACTGGAGACCATGTGTGATGATTAAGCAAAATCACACTTTATTTGATCTAAAATATTCTCTTTTCTTTCATACTCGGATCACTCTAGATTGCCCATTTCTTTGGGATTTACCCTAGACTTTATTTTTCTTCTGTGTCCTTAGATCAGCATATTCTGGTCGAGCATAAATGCCAATATGCTCAGGCAGGCTACTCTTTTTCTTTTACTTTTAGGATGCATTCTGGCCGGATATTAATACTTGCTTTCTATTCAGAGATAATTGATCTTCCAAGGTTCTTCAAAATCAAGAGTACTTGAAGTCTCCTACTCATTTCTTCCACTTAAAGCTTCATTTTTGCATTGCTTGATCTATGTGTGCTCATGTAAAATACTTTATCTTCTTTTATTCGTTTTCTTTTTTAAACTAACTATTTAGGGTCTCAATCTCGAGTCTCTCTTCTTTTATTGTATCTGTATTAAACCTTGATGTATATTTCTTCTTCGAAGTAATCAATCCTCCAAGGCTCTTTTGATGCTGATGAATTATTCATTTACATCCCTCTTTTTCTTCATTGTACTATTTTAACTTACTGCGCTCATTCTGGATTGCTTCAATTTTCTGCCTGGTATTTTCCTTACAATCTTCAATCGCTTTCCTCTGTTGATTTTATGGCCTTTGATTTCAATCATCTCCTCCTCTTAGAAAGTGTAAATGTCATTCGTCATCTCATTCATAGATGTCAAGAGAAATTATTCAGGGGATAGAAGTTTAGAGTCAACACTCAATTCAAGGATCTTAAACGACAAATGCCTGAGAAGGGAATTTCCTAAAATAGGATATGCCCATTATCTAAACATTCATTTTGTTCCCTTGTTGACCTAAATATATTATCAGAGGCTCGCATTTACAACATTCAATTCCTTCTAAGCATAAGCTATTTTGAATTGATCTTTTGGCTTTGACTCAAATGTTACTATTGCAATTGAGATTTAAGGTCCCAATAAAAATGATATATACATATCCCTTTTTAAACGTGTGAATGTATATGGTAGAATAAAAATCATTTCATAGCAGTGAATGAAATATTTAAAGAATCGAAGAATGCAAAAAAAATTCTAAATGAGAATTTCATTATGACAAAAATAACTACACTCTGACTATAGCTTAGCTCATGGATTTTTTTTTGCATTTTCCCAAATGCACAGGGATCAACGTTTTTGAGTTGCCTTTACTGGTAGCTGTTTGCTCCATGCTAGTTGTACCATTCCCCTGGGTACAATCAGTTTATACCAATCATGACATTGGATTTTTTCAAAGGATTTATTTTCCTTTGACCATTCGTAAAAATGGATTTTCGATCGATATTTGAATTATCCATTGCATTTTTCCCAAATACACGTGGATCAACGGTTTTGAGTTGCCTTTACCTGTAGCCATTTGCTCCGGGCTAGTTGTGCCATTCCCTTGGGTACAATCAGTTTATACCAATCATGACATTGGATTTTTCCAAAGGGTTTATTTTCCTTTGACCATTCGTAAAAATGGATTTTCGATGGATATTCGAATTATCCATTGTTTTAAAATTTACCGTGTTTAAGCACGTAATGCCGACATTTCAGTCGGTCTTGCCAAAATGCCAATCATTGTCATGGTCTCAACTTATTCTGGTCTTCTAGGTGCGGTGGAAGCTTGCCCTACTTCTTGGTAGAATGCCCAGTGCCTCTCTTTCTCGAATTTATCATCTATTTGCACGAGTCTTGATCCCTAAGTTTGTTCAATTCTTTCATCCATGATAAAACTTCAACTAATGCGGACAAATCTGTATCATTTAATTGGTCAATGCATGGAATGTGTCGTGAATAAAAGACTAGAAGGGCGAACAATATGTATAAAATGCAATGAATGCAAATATGATATTGATTCGTAAACAGTCCTTAGAAAGACACCAGTTTGACGAAAAAGATGTTTGATTGCAGGAAGCTGAAATAATGAATTACAGATAATATTTAGCTTCTCCTCTTGACATCTTGACTTCATGAAGCAAGATTCGCACTTCATGTCTTAACGTAACTTTCGGACTGAAGGGTGATCTCATTGTTCTCTTCTACTACTCAAAATGTTCGCGGCAGTGTAATCTACGTACCCCGGAACATTTGGAAAGATCACTAACCCATACAGGCAGAATGCGGACAAGAGTCTTTTTCCAGGGCAGATCTTGTCAATCCAGTTTGAAGGGGCTTTGACACGTGTCTCATTGTAAAACTGTCTTCTTTCTTCATCGGTTTTCGTTTGGCCCAACCCGATACTGTAGCTTTATTGCTCTTGGCATAACAGACTTCTCTCCTATGTCGAATGCCCTCTAAATTGGATTGTTCTCGAATCAACATGTTATGATGTGGTATGCAACATAAATGTAGAAAAAGGGAAAGAAAACAAAAATAAACACCAACAGAAAATCAAGTCAGTACGTTAAGACAATCAAATAAATAAACAAAAAAAACAAAATGATAAAGGTAATGAATTAAAGCAATTAAAAGCACATATATGGCATATATAACAAACAAAAGCATAAATAAGGCCTAACAGGGTTACCGCTAAACGGATGGAGTTTTGGCATGGTTAAAAGGTGAGCTCTACGGTCCACTATGTGCAGTTAGGTTCTAAAATAAAGGGTACCTGAACTGTCGCTATGACATCAATTCGGGGGAATACAACCCTTATACCATACAGAGGTGTGGACCAAACGAAATATAAGGACCAAATTCCATAAATGAATTACAACACTATACAGAGGTGAATACCCCACAAAGCGAAGTAATCATTCCCACTTAAAGGTTCTAAAATGGGTGGGCTCCTACGATCCACTATATGCGGTTTAAGTTCTAGAATGAGCAGTACCCGAACTATTACTAGGACATCGATTCGGGGGAATACGACCTGTTACGCGTAATAAGTGCTACGCAATTGTGCAAGTATACACGTCGCAAGTAATAAAGTGATACGAGTATCGAGTACCGTCTCCACAGGGATTGGTTTGGGCCACTTTGCTTAAGTTACTGCGTTGGAAAAGAAAAACACAAGTAGGTGAGTGTAGGAATTATAACTAATGAGTAAACTAAGAGCAATAAACTAAAAGAATAGATGAAATCAAAATAGAGTGAATAGGCCAGGTTATCGTGAGTTGAGGTGTGATAGCCGATTGGATCGTCTTGGTACAAGAGTGTAAGGGCAACTCAGTTGTCGTGGCAACTTGCGCAGCGGGGTTGCTTTGGCAATTAATCAACGGTTACCTAGGCAACTGGCTAGGCAACTGTTTGGGTGGCTGGGCTGTAGCTTCAAGGCTCGGCGGAGCATTCTTCAATGGTTTCTTCTTATCCCTAAGTCAAAACTCTAGCTATTTGTGCATGCCTTAATAATACATCCCTACGTGAATCAAGGGTGAACAACAACCAATCTTGCGCTCCTCTTAGCCGTTGAAATCCTTAACTTATTCCGAAGCTGGATTAATCTTCACCATCAATAGATTGAATAAAGACCATACTCATTTGTTTCTTGAATCTAACTCTCACGATATTAGATAAATAGATGAAGTTACGAGATCCTCTCCCAATTCACTCGCAAACAAGAATAAAAACCAAGAATGAGTAAACCTTGAATTGAAAGTGCAAACTCTTATTACCTAAACAAAATCCAATTGTTTCTCACAACCACAAAACACAATAACCCCAACCAATCAAGTTAGTTCATGGTTGGGTTCAAAATATATACAAAGAATTATCCCCAAACCATGAATCTAATGGAAGCAAAGAAGAAGAAGAAGAAATCGATCAGCCCCTTGCTCTCATCTCTCAATCGAATTCTCCCCCTTTGCCCCTCTCTCTTGTCGAAACTCTCCCTTCTTGCCCTCATCTCTTTGACGGCTTGGTCTCCTTTAAATAGGAGATGACTAGGTCAAAATCTTTCTTGAGGAGGAAGTTAAGTTGGAATTAAATATCTTTAAAGAATATAATCTTCATTATATTTAAATTCCTTATAGAACTTCTCCTATCTTCTTGGGATTTAATTTATCTTTAACCTCTTCATGGAAATCAAACTCCTTTTGGATTTAACTTTGCTCCACGTCATCTTAGGCTTATCTAGTCATCAATTTCGACTACCATATCATCTTATTCTTTATCGAAAATTGCCTTGGCAACTAGCTCGGCATCTCCTTCATGCATTGCCCTGGCAACTGGTTCTAGCCTTGTTTAGGCAAGTGATTCTGCACACACACAAAACACACCAAAACAGAATCTTTTTCCACAAAAATCACCAAGTTATGTAATCAAGCTCATGAATTAATGCATGAATGACTAATTATGCAACTAATATGAGCCTAAGTCTAACAATAATATGAGTAAAACGGGTAATAAAAATAGTACTTTTGAACACTTATCACACCCCCAAACTCGAACTATTGCTTGCCCTCAAGCAATGCAAACTAACAATTACCTACCAAGACTTTAATCATCAAAGACATGCTTCAAACTTGAATCAAACCTCAGAACCGTGGCACAAAGTATGATCACCTTTTAATTTTTCGAATAGCACAAAAATTACCTGGAATCGAACTATAATGCTTGTGACAATGTGTGTGCGTAGTTGTGTACAAGTTTATTTTTAGGATTCTATGTGAACAATAGGCTTTTATCAATTTAATTACCGGGGCATTTATTTTTATTTTCACTAGAGCCAATTTCGGGCACCTCTAGCAAAGTAAGCAATTTCTTATTTTATTTTAGTTGACTAGAGCCAATTTCGGGCACTTCTAGCGATTCTTTAATGTTCATTAACTACTAGAGCCAGTTTCGGGCACCTCTAGCAAGAAAGTTCATTTACTACTAGAGCCAGTTTTGGGCACCTCTAGCAAGAAATTAACTTTTAATTTTCAATTTTAAATTTACCCAAATTTTAAGCAACCTAAGTTCACTAAGTTTCTTTCATGCAACAAGCCACAACCGTGTAAAAAAATCAGCGTCACAGTAAAATTCTAAGTTCTTTTCATGCAATCCTAAAATGAAAGGTTATTTCAATTAAATGCAGTGGCAAAAATTCATCATTGGATTTTCAACAAGTCTTAAGCAATTAAGTCCAATTAAAGTCATGGCAAGTAACATATGCAACCTATATGTGATTGCTAAACATTAAACTAACTAGAAACCAACACCCCCCCAAACTCGAGAGAAGTATTGTCCTCAAAGCATGTTAAAGTGAAACAAAATTTAAAAGCAACTAAATGAAATGAGTTAGTCGAAGAGGTCGTCACCTCGAGAGATAAGTTCCCTTCATGTCGTTTGCTTGATTCATTTTTCGGTCGGTGGTTGAATGCTCGTGGGTGGTACCGCGTGAATAGCATTGCTTTGATTTGATCCATGTTTGCCGAGGCAAGTTCACTTGCCTGGGCATCAGTAGTTGCCGAAGCCATTGTTGTTGTCGGGGCATCGCCAGTTTCTGTTGTCGTGGCAACTGCTGAGGTAGTCGTCGGGGCATCCTCTATTGCGGTTGCCGTGGCAAGTAGTCGGCAGTAAATTTTCTTAGCATGGTGGTTATGAGTCTTGTTGTGGAAAAGAAAAGAAAAAAAAGAAAACCTAGAAATTAAAGATAATGAAGAAAAATAAAATATCTCCTAAAAATTCTAAAAATAAAAAAATGAAAATAAAATAAAGTTCCAAAAAATTAAAAACAAAAATTAATGATTCTTAGAAAGAGCATTTTTCATGCATCTTCTAATGTTACTGCATATCTGAGAAAACTTGAGGATGGTCGTTTTCGATAATTCTTATAGTTCATCCGCACCCTCCATCAAGTGATAATATTGCCCAAAAAAGAGTTGGGCCAATGTGCCCTCAGCTACTCCCTTTTGCGTTACCATGGTGGATGTGTCTTTCTTCCGTGTTCCCTTGTAGTCCATGCATGCCCTCCATCTTGCTACTGTTCATGAAGGCATGAATATATTATTAGGAAAAATTATATCAACATCCAACCATTTAATTACCTCAATCTCATCATCCTCCATCATGGTTGGATGTAGCTTTCGTTGCCGTAGAAATTGCTGCTCAAGCTAATTGCCATGGCAATCAGTTGCCAAAATTCGTTGTAAGTCAAGGAAAAAACCAATTTTCTGAAATGCTTCACGAGTCCAAACATCGTTTTCTTTTAGCCTCTCAAACATCTCCATCAGTAGAGATTTCGATGGCTTCAAATCTACCAACAACGGTTCCTCAATACATACCTGCAATGGACGATGACAGTTTTTAAAGAATTTGAAAGGTTCAACCATTACCTGCTCATATTCCATTGGCAAAGTATTATCATATCGTTGATCTTGCGTGTGGTCGTGCAATTGCTGTGGCAACTGTAGATGAGAGCAATCTACAAATTCATGCTTCAACATCAACGTTGTAACCTTCTGGGCATAAGGTTTCTCAGAATTTGCTGTAGTATTGTTGTTCTCAGCTTCACTGAGTGTTGTCGTGGCATTGCTCTGTTCAGGCTCCTCAATCATTGCCGGGGCAATTTGTTGCTCAAGCTCATCATGTGTTGGGCAGTCTCTCTCATTGGCATCCTTTTGACTTGGAGGTTCTAGTTGTTTCCCATACATCAAGGACCTCTCTTCGCATTGCTCCTTATCCTCTTGCCTTGGGACGTCCGTATTCCCAGGAATGGATTGTTTGTGCATATTATCTAAGGCATATGTGGATCTCCTCAATTGATCTTCTAAATCCCCCAAGGTTGCATCCCACTGAGCTATCCTCGTATCCATGGATTTTGATAGCTCTTGAATCTCTTCAATTGATCCGTCAAGTCTAGCCAATGAAGCTAGCAACGTTTCCTCCAAGGAATTGGAATGCTCTTGAAAAGGACTACATTGTCATGGCATATCTTTTGCTGCGGCAAAATTGTTATGGTAAAAACAATTTTGAGCTTTTTGACCATACCATGAAGAATTTTGCTGCTGGTTCCCTCTATGGTCCTCCATGTAGTCATATGCGCTGAAAATGTAATGGTAATTTTCAAACACATGATGTTCTCCATACATAGCACAAGATTTTTCCACGGTATAGGCTCTTTGGGCTTTTCTCAGTTGGTATAGGTAATCATCAAAGGGTGCAATAAACTCTTGATTGGATTGATTCATATCTTCCAGCATCAACTCTCAAATAGATCGGCTTTTATTTCCCGACATGTTGATGTCCCTTAACTTGTAGCGCACCTAATTTTTTTTGATAAAACAAACAAAAAGAAAAGTTAGTAAAACTAAGAAAAAAACTGCAATAACAAAAACAACTAACACCAATTGCCAATCCCCGGCAATGGCGCCAAAAACTTGTTGCGCGTAATAAGTGCTACGCAATTCTGCAAGTATACATGCCGCAAGTAATAAAGTGATACGAGTACCGAGTATCGTCTCCACAGGGATTGGTTTGGGCCACTTTGCTTAAGTTATTTGTTTGGAAAAGAAAACACAAGTAGGTGAGTGTAGGAATTATAACTAATGAGTAAACTAAGAGCAATAAACTAAAAGAATAGATGAAATCAAAATAGAGTGAATAGGCCAGATTATCATGATTTGAGGTGTGATAGCCGATTGGATCGTCTTGGTAAAAGAGTGAAAGGGCAACTCAGTTGTCGTGGCAACTTGCGCAGCAGAGTTGCCTTGGCAACTAATCGACGGTTGCCTAGGAAACTGGCTAGGCAACTATTTGGGCGGTCAGGGCAAGAGCTTCAAGGCTCAACGGAGCTTTCTTCAATGGTTTATTCTTATCCCTAAGTCAAAACTCTAGCTATTTGTGCATGCCTTGATAATACATCCCTGTGTGAATCAAGGGTCAACAACAACCAATCTTGCGCTCCTCTTAGCCGTTGAAATCCTTAACTTATTCCAAAGCCGGATTAATCTTCACCATCAATAGATTGAATAAAGACCATACTCATTTGTTTCTTGAATCTAACTCTCCTGATATTAGATAAATAGATGAAGTTACGAGATCCTCTCCCAATTCACTCAAAACAAGAATAAAAACCAAGAATGAGTAAACCTTGAATTGAAAGTGCAAACTCTTATTACCTAAACAAAATCCAATTGTTTCTCACAACCACAAAACACAATAACCCCAACCAATCAAGTTAGTTCATGGTTGGGTTCAAAATATATACAAAGAATAATCCCAAACCATAAATCTAATGGAAGCAAAGAAGAAGAAGAAGAAGAAAAATCGATCAGCCCCTTGCTCTCTCTCTCTCAATCAAACTCTCCCCCTTGCCCCTCTCTTGTGTCGAAACTCCCTTCTTGCCTTCATCTCTTTGACGGCTTGGTCTCCTTTAAATAGGAGATGACTAGGTCAAAATCCTTCTTGAGGAGGAAGTTAAGTTGGAATTAAATATCTTTAAAGAATATAATCTTCATTATATTTAAATTCCTTATAGAACTTCTCCTATCTTCTTGGGATTTAATTTATCTTTAACCTCTTCATGGAAATCAAACTCCTTTTGGATTTAACTTTGCTCCACGTCATCTTAGGCTTATCTAGTCATCAATTTCGACTACCATATCATCTTATTCTTTATCGAAAATTGCCTTGGCAACTAGCTCGGCATCTCCTTCATGCATTGCCCTGGCAACTGGTTCTAGCCTTGTTTAGGCAAGTGATTCTGCACACACACAAAACACACCAAAACAGAATCTTTTTCCACAAAAATCACCAAGTTATGTAATCAAGCTCATGAATTAATGCATGAATGACTAATTATGCAACTAATATGAGCCTAAGTCTAACAATAATATGAGTAAAACGGGTAATAAAAATAGTACTTTTGAACACTTATCACACCCCCAAACTCGAACTATTGCTTGCCCTCAAGCAATGCAAACTAACAATTACCTACCAAGACTTTAATCATCAAAGACATGCTTCAAACTTGAATCAAACCTCAGAACCGTGGCACAAAGTATGATCACCTTTTAATTTTTCGAATAGCACAAAAATTACCTGGAATCGAACTATAATGCTTGTGACAATGTGTGTGCGTAGTTGTGTACAAGTTTATTTTTAGGATTCTATGTGAACAATAGGCTTTTATCAATTTAATTACCGGGGCATTTATTTTTATTTTCACTAGAGCCAATTTCGGGCACCTCTAGCAAAGTAAGCAATTTCTTATTTTATTTTAGTTGACTAGAGCCAATTTCGGGCACTTCTAGCGATTCTTTAATGTTCATTAACTACTAGAGCCAGTTTGGGCACCTCTAGCAAGAAAGTTCATTTACTACTAGAGCCGCTTTTTTGGGCACCTCTAGCAAGAAATTAACTTTTAATTTTCAATTTTAAATTTACCCAAATTTTAAGCAACCTAAGTTCACTAAGTTTCTTTCATGCAACAAGCCACAACCGTAAAAAAAAAATCAGCGTCACAAAGTAAAATTCTAAGTTCTTTTCATGCAATCCTAAAATGAAAGGTTATTTCAATTAAATGCAGTGGCAAAAATTCATCATTGGATTTTCAACAAGTCTTAAGCAATTAAGTCCAATTAAAGTCATGGCAAGTAACATATGCAACCTATATGTGATTGCTAAACATTAAACTAACTAGAAACCAACACCCCCAAACTCGAGAGAAGTATTGTCCTCAAAGCATGTTAAAGTGAAACAAAATTTAAAAGCAACTAAATGAAATGAGTTAGTCGAAGAGGTCGTCACCTCGAGAGATAAGTTCCCTTCATGTCGTTTGCTTGATTCATTTTTCGGTCGGTGGTTGAATGCTCGTGGGTGGTACCGCGTGAATAGCATTGCTTTGATTTGATCCATGTTTGCCGAGGCAAGTTCACTTGCCTGGGCATCGATGAGTTGCCGGCCATTGTTGTTGTCGGGCATCGCCAGCTTTTACGCTTGTCGTGGCAACCGCCGAGGTAGTCGTCGGGGCATCCTCTATTGCGGTTGCCGTGGCAAGTAGTCGCAGAAAATTTTCTTAGCATGGTGGTTATGAGTCTTGTTGTGGAAAAGAAAAGAAAAAAAAGAAAACCTAGAAATTAAAGATAATGAAGAAAAATAAAATATCTCCTAAAAATTCTAAAAATAAAAAAATGAAAATAAAATAAAGTTCCAAAAAATTAAAAACAAAAATTAATGATTCTTAGAAAGAGCATTTTTCATGCATCTTCTAATGTTACTGCATATCTGAGAAAACTTGAGGATGGTCGTTTTCGATAATTCTTATAGTTCATCCGCACCCTCCATCAAGTGATAATATTGCCCAAAAAAGAGTTGGGCCAATGTGCCCTCAGCTACTCCCTTTTGCGTTACCATGGTGGATGTGTCTTTCTTCCGTGTTCCCTTGTAGTCCATGCATGCCCTCCATCTTGCTACTGTTCATGAAGGCATGAATATATTATTAGGAAAAATTATATCAACATCCAACCATTTAATTACCTCAATCTCATCATCCTCCATCATGGTTGGATGTAGCTTTCGTTGCCGTAGAAATTGCTGCTCAAGCTAATTGCCATGGCAATCAGTTGCCAAAATTCGTTGTAAGTCAAGGAAAAAACCAATTTTCTGAAATGCTTCACGAGTCCAAACATCGTTTTCTTTTAGCCTCTCAAACATCTCCATCAGTAGAGATTTGATGGCTTCAAATCTACCAACAACGGTTCCTCAATACATACCGCAATGGACGATGACGATTTTTAAAGAATTTGAAAGGTTCAACCATTACCGCTCATATTCCATTGGCAAAGTATTATCATATCGTTGATCTTGCGTGGTGGTCGCAATTGCCGTGGCAACTGTAGATGAGAGCAATCTACAAATTCATGCTTCAACATCAACGTTGTAACCTTCTGGGCATAAGGTTTCTCAGAATTTGCTGTAGTATTGTTGTTCTCAGCTTCACTGAGTGTTGTCGTGGCATTGCTCTGTTCAGGCTCCTCAATCATTGCCGGGCAATTTGTTGCTCAAGCTCATCATGTGTTGGGCAGTCTCTCTCATTGGCATCCTTTTGACTTGGAGGTTCTAGTTGTTTCCCATACATCAAGGACCTCTCTTCGCATTGCTCCTTATCCTCTTGCCTTGGGACGTCCGTATTCCCAGGAATGGATTGTTTGTGCATATTATCTAAGGCATATGTGGATCTCCTCAATTGATCTTCTAAATCCCCCAAGGTTGCATCCCACTGAGCTATCCTCGTATCCATGGATTTTGATAGCTCTTGAATCTCTTCAATTGATCCGTCAAGTCTAGCCAATGAAGCTAGCAACGTTTCCTCCAAGGAATTGGAATGCTCTTGAAAAGGACTACATTGTCATGGCATATCTTTTGCTGCGGCAAAATTGTTATGGTAAAAACAATTTTGAGCTTTTTGACCATACCATGAAGAATTTTGCTGCTGGTTCCCTCTATGGTCCTCCATGTAGTCATATGCGCTGAAAATGTAATGGTAATTTTCAAACACATGATGTTCTCCATACATAGCACAAGATTTTTCCACGGTATAGGCTCTTTGGGCTTTTCTCAGTTGGTATAGGTAATCATCAAAGGGTGCAATAAACTCTTGATTGGATTGATTCATATCTTCCAGCATCAACTCTCAAATAGATCGGCTTTTATTTCCCGACATGTTGATGTCCCTTAACTTGTAGCGCACCTAATTTTTTTTGATAAAACAAACAAAAAGAAAAGTTAGTAAAACTAAGAAAAAAACTGCAATAACAAAAACAACTAACACCAATTGCCAATCCCCGGCAATGGCGCCAAAAACTTGTTGCGCGTAATAAGTGCTACGCAATTCTGCAAGTATACATGCCGCAAGTAATAAAGTGATACGAGTACCGAGTATCGTCTCCACAGGGATTGGTTTGGGCCACTTTGCTTAAGTTACTGTGTTGGAAAAGAAAAACACAAGTAGGTGAGTGTAGGAATTATAACTAATGAGTAAACTAAGAGCAATAAACTAAAAGAATAGATGAAATCAAAATAGAGTGAATAGGCCAGATTATCATGATTTGAGGTGTGATAGCCGATTGGATCGTCTTGGTAAAAGAGTGAAAGGGCAACTCAGTTGTCGTGGCAACTTGCGCAGCAGAGTTGCCTTGGCAACTAATCGACGGTTGCCTAGGAAACTGGCTAGGCAACTATTTGGGCGGCTGGGCAGTAGCTTCAAGGCTCAACGGAGCTTTCTTCAATGGTTTATTCTTATCCCTAAGTCAAAACTCTAGCTATTTGTGCATGCCTTGATAATACATCCCTGTGTGAATCAAGGGTCAACAACAACCAATCTTGCGCTCCTCTTAGCCGTTGAAATCCTTAACTTATTCCAAAGCCGGATTAATCTTCACCATCAATAGATTGAATAAAGACCATACTCATTTGTTTCTTGAATCTAACTCTCCTGATATTAGATAAATAGATGAAGTTACGAGATCCTCTCCCAATTCACTCGTAAACAAGAATAAAAACCAAGAATGAGTAAACCTTGAATTGAAAGTGCAAACTCTTATTACCTAAACAAAATCCAATTGTTTCTCACAACCACAAAACACAATAACCCCAACCAATCAAGTTAGTTCATGGTTGGGTTCAAAAGATATACAATGAATAATCCTCAAACCATAAATCTAATGGAAGCAAAGAAGAAGAAGAAGAAGAAGAAATCGATCAGCCCCTTACTCTCCTCTCTCAATCGAACTCTCCCCCTTTGCCCCTCTCTCTTGTCGAAACTCTCCCTTCTTGCCTTCCTCTCTTTGACGGCTTGGTCTCCTTTAAATAGGAGATGGCTAGGTCAAAATCCTTCTTGAGGAGGAAGTTAAGTTGGAATTAAATATCTTTAAAGAATATAATTCTTCATTATATTTAAATTCCTTATAGAACTTCTCTTATCTTCTTGGGATTTAATTTCTCTTTAACCTCTTCATGGAAATCAAACTCCTTTTGGATTTAACTTTGCTCCACGTCATCTTAGGCTTATCTAGTCATCAATTTCGACTACCATATCATCTTATCCTTTATCGAAAATTGCCTTGGCAACTAGCTCGGCATCTCCTTCATGCATTACCCTAGCAACTGCATCGGCATCTCCTTCATGCACTGCCCTAGCAACTGGTTCTAGCCTTGTTTAGGCTAGTGATTCTGCACACACACAAAAACACACCAAAGCAGCATCTTTTTCCAAAAAAATCACCAAGTTATGTAATCAAGCTCAACAGTGGAAAGAAACATGAATTAATGCATGAATGACTAATTATGCAACTAATATGAGCCTAAGTCTAACAATAATATGAGTAAAAAGGGTAATAAAAATAGTACTTTTGAACACTTATCACGACCCTTATACCATACAGATGTGTGGACCTCACGAATATAAGGACCGAATTTCATAAATGAATTACAACACTATACGAATGTGAAGACCCCACAAAGCAAAGTAATCACTCCCACTTAACAAGGTGAGAAGCCCGAGTAGAAAGCTCATGCATGAATGCCGAGGGATTAAAAATTAAATTAAACCAAATTTTTAATTTTTTGCAAGACAACACAAAATCAACACTGGCCTGACTCTCTTAAAAAAGTTTCCCCAGTGGAGTCGCCATCTGTAATAAGGGATTTTTAGAACAATTATAAAAAATGGTGAAAATAGGGTGATGGAGTCGCCACCGGCCACTTTGGTAGGCCAGACACCATTAAAAATAACCAGAGATTCTAAACATTTGGGTTCAAGAGTCGATTACGCGTGGGGAAGGATTGGCACCCCCATAACGCCCAAAATTGGTACCGCGTTGATTTAGTGTTGTCTTTGCAAGAAAACCAAAACTCGAGTTAATTTAATTTTAACTTCTAAAATGCATGATAATTTAAAAATTACCCTGATATTCACGACAGTCAAAGACTATGACACTCGGAGACCGGGATGTCACTCCCATTAGAATACCGGAGTAATAGGGCCTACACTAGACGTAATAGTTATATGTATGAACAAGTATAAACAAAAGTAAATATGAAATTCTAATGACAAAAATATATTTTATTCATATAAGTAATTTATACAACCTAAAATACACATACAAACATGGCTTATAAAATATATTACGCCACAAAAACATAATCAATATATATTATTATATATCTAAACCGAAAATAAATACAAAGATAAAGATCATAATTTACCCTACTAGAAGCTCGCATAGAGAACCTCGACTGACCTCTAGCGAGATCTCGACATCATCTAGCCATGACACAAAAATTTATTCGAACGGACCTCAGCAAGATCTTCGATTGAACAAATAGTCCGAAAAATAATTCCTCGGTGAGAGCACTGCTCTCGAGCTTCGAAGGGTACTTCCCCAAGGCTTGCGCCACGCAGATTCATGGCTCATTCAATTACAATTGCAATTGTGCAATTGCTTTCAATTGCAATTGCCATTCATAGCCATTTTCTTTTTTGTCGTTGGCAGCCTCCCCACTCGCCTTTTATAGGCAAATGGTGGGAGGTGACGTGGGTGATTTTTGCACGTTTTCCTTTTTTTACTTTTTTCTTTTTTATAATATAATAAGATATAATAATACTATATAATAATACTATATCTGGACAAAAATGAGTGATTACAATAAGACAGCTTGTTTAGTGAGTTTTCAAATAAAGAAAAGTGATGTAATGCTTCTAATGTTGGTAATGCTAGCATGGAAAATTATACTCAAAATGCTATTTATGTATGTTGTGCAGTTTGTGTTTGCTATGTTTGGGTGCAGTTTAGTGCAAATGCAGTCTAGTTTGGGTGTAGTTTTGAAATGAATAAGTATGATATGTTTTAATGTCATTGCTGCTTTAAAATGTCATTGAAAAGTATATTGTAATTGCAGATTTGGATGATGAAATGTATATTGTTTTGAATGTTGAATAATGCTCTTTAATATCAAACCATTAAAGTAGTTACTTGAATGGTTAGAATTACTTCTAATGCATGATTTCTTGCTAGTTTGCTCCTAGACATTAGGGGATATGGATGAAACAAAGTCATGTACGGGAAAGGAAGTTGTAAAGATGTGATTGTGGACCGAGATATCCCGTAACTTCAGGATATCATGTGAGTGTAGTTTCATTTTGTCTCGGATGACACAGTCATTCCAACCTTTGTTTTTATGTGTTTAATGTATAAAACGTTTAGGTTTTTGATGCACATTATCATTTTGCATAAGGCTCACATGAGCTCTTTGGGATGGTTACATTCATGGCATGGCATTCTTGTTAAGTCCTTTGGTATTACTTGCATTTTTATATGCATACTTATTTTGCTATGCTATGATTTGTACTCATAAATTGTAATAATCTTGTTATAAGCTTGAAATTTTATGATCTTTAAATGCCATAGAACTCTATGAAACAAAAGTAAGAATTTTTTAATGTCATAAGTTATAATAAAATAATTATCCTTGGAGCTAAATGTTACAATGCTATAAGACTTTAGGAATAAAATACAAGCCTAAAATGTTATAAGCTTATGAACTCCTAAATCCTCTGGAGCTAAAAGCTCAATATTGTCATAAGATTGCTCACCCAATGTCAAAGCATAAAATGTATAAGCTACCTACACAATGGAAGCCCTTGGACACTTTGGCATGGTACTTGGTATATTGGGACTACGGTCCACGACTACGGTTCAGGGGTGACGACCTCATATTGTGATATATTGGCAACAGTAGGAGGTAACGAGGGAGGTGGTGGAGGAGAAGAGGAGATTGATTGATATGTTTTAACGATAGCCATTGCTTTGTGCTATGTGTAACACGGACCAATGCTACCTATGTCCAATGTAATCCAAGGCAAATATTGTTAACATGCACGAACTCGGATAACAACTATGAAAAGAAATTTGAAAGATTTTTAATAAGATTTTGATAAGTCAGTAAGACAAAATATGTTTATATAAGCAAGAGTATACCTTGCATAAGTTATGAAAGCATCTAAATTCTATTAAAGCCTCCAAAAGTTAAAGCCAAGTATAAATTAAGTTTATGAAATAAAGATGAACTTTTAATTCAAGACTTATGTACTTTTGTGCCATTTTACATTTTGTATACATTGTTTCCTTAATGTTTACTTTTATTATTATATGCTATTATCTTACATGGCCATTACCTCTTTAGACTAAGTAAGCCTAATACATTCATTTTCATACATTTTCAGGATTTAAAGAGCTTTAATGACTCGATCGCAGTTCAAGGTTGCAAATCCCTCTTCAAGTTTGAGTATATTTATGACTCTATTTCTTTAAACTCCTAAAATAGTGGCTTAGATTTGTGCATAATTGCATAGTAATTTCTGTTTCTTTGATTACAATGCACAGTGTGCTTTGTATAGTTTGTAAATAGTCTTTAAATGATCATATTGGGTATTATTTCATTAATGATGCTATTTTAGTGATGGTTGTTTAATAGTTGATCTTTTATGAGTTTGAATAATAGCTAAGTCCAAAGGTATTGAGTTTTGTTAATATATAATGGATTGTTGAACTTGTAATCTAGGGATGGAATTTCATATTTTAAAAGGTTAAATATTTATTTAACCACTAAGTTCATAAGAATAAGATAATATTGATGGTTTTAGATTAATGATCTTATAACGATTTAATCTTAAATTACGCATAAGGCAACTTTGTATATAGTTTTGTACTTATTGATCGGTTGAATATTAATGATTTTGTTTGGCTGTTGTATTTCATGTTTTGATCCGATGAGTATGGTTGAATTAAAAGCTTTGTAAGGAAAATATTGTAAACCGGTTAAAGCTAGTAAGAGTTTTACATTCTAATGTAGGATTTCTGATTCAATTCTCTGTTGTATTTTTCGGTGACATCCCTTCAACCCGAATTCCTCGAATTCCTTCTGGACGAGATTTAGGGTGCTGCACATTTCTGTTGCCTGGAAAGGCTGGCTCCTGGACCTTCGGATCATTTGAGCAACATTTAACAAACTTGTAGTCATTCCTTTGAGTGCACATGTACTAACCAAATACTTGTCCCATTTCCTCCCAACTTGTTCAAAAACAACCGAATAGGCAGCATGTACATTAACCTCATTATACTTCATCATGGGCAATGTTAGAGCCATCCAGCAATGAACCACAATAATTTCAGACAGTAAACTCACCAACCCAATTGGTATATCTTTAGAGGTTTTCTTAGTTCCCTCATCCATATGGGGTAAAAAGCACCCAAAAACTAAAAGCATAACAATCCTTGCACCACTAACCAAAGACACAACCCAATTCAACCAAAACTTCCTCTTAGTTGCAGTCATAGTGACCCCATTAGAAACTAAAAGTACCACAACTACAAATGGATCTAAAAGATTATATTCATTGGCCAAAGAATCAACCTTGGTTCTCAAAATTTTAAAATTACTGTTAATCATACTAGCAAAATAAGAAAACCAAGTTCTTCTTAACCCAACAGCTCCAATTAAAACTTGTAGAAGAACATTACCAGCAGCTATATATGCCATAAAATCACCTAGTTCAATACCAAAAAATGAAGATGAATCATCAGCTACTAGAACCTCACCTGCAAATTCAGTGTAACCGAAAACTGGCAGTGCTGAAAGCTCAAATATAGCATACGACAAGACCATAACTGGACTTGCACGATCTTCTTGACCTGTTATGACACATGCAAGAACCCACAACCGAGCTAAAGCTTAAACAAATATGCCATTTTTTCATCAGAGACTTGTGTGAGCCGAACCGAATCATTCACCATCATATCAACTGTTTCTTCACCAGCTTGAGTTGTAGTGGAGTCTCCTCCCCATCGAATAATTTTACTGATTAAATTATCCATTAGCAACAACCTAAAGCCATAAGGGTCTTGTACCTCTATAAACTCATTAATATTGATAAACAATGGTTTTTCATATCGGTTAGTGCAAGCATGAACAGTCATCAAAGAGCACTTATAGATGTTTCTTACCAATACCACGGCTGAAGAGTATATAGACTGCTACAACGAATAATTCTTTCATCAAGCAATTGCTCCACTTGACGATCAATTTTCTTCTTTTGAAAATGAGGATACTGGTAACTCTTCACCTTAGACGATTTTCCCTCGGGATCAAATTGAATGCTATGGGTCCATCTAGCTTAGTAAAAATATTTTCTTCTCCCCTCATCTCCTCAAGCAATTCAAGCTGGTAAATTATACCCTCAAACTCCATATAACACATCCTCTGTAAAGAGCCATAATGTACCATTTGAGCCATAATGTGTCACTCAACTTCAATAACTTGATCATCAGACTTTTTATCAAAATTACCGGTGCCAACTTCATCGATGTTGTCGTCCTTTTGAAAATTATCTCCCATACTGTCCTGAATCTGTTGACAACCAATTTTAGTGTTTGTTGGAGTTGACAATTCCTCGAAAACATGGTGGATCGTTGTGGTTGGGTTGTCTCGCTTTTGAAAATTGTTTTCCTTTCGTGTTGACAATTCGTCGAACACCTGGTGGACCGTTGTTCTTGGGTTGTCCTGTTTAGCCTCAACTTCACCCGATCCATAGACCCCACCACCGTTCGCTTGACTGATCTGAGTCACTTGGGTCGTCAAAATCTTCAGTTGCCTGAACTGTTGTTGCCCATTGATTGTGGATTTAAGGGAGTCTATTGATTTAGTTTGCAGATTAACATCCTCTTGAAGCTTAGTTATCGACGTCTCCTTCTCTATGGGAGCAAACCGCTTTCGAACGGCATCAATAAAATGATTCCATCCGGCTACTTGTCGACACCTCTGCATCCACCCAAACCATTTTTTAGCTATGCCTTCCATCCGAAAAGACGCCATTGTAACCCGATGATGGTCCTGTATTCCATGAAATTCAAAAAATATCATGAGCTGAGCGATCCGTCTCTCTGAATCTTTTCCAGTAAACAATGGCTACTCCACCTGGGTAGTCAAAACCGATAGTTGTCTAAGTACTTCTTGGAGCACTATCGTTTGATTTTCCAGAGACCATCGCTGCTCTTCTACAATGGATTGAAGTGTTGTGTTTGTAACCATATTACTTGTACGCGGAATTTGGACCGGGGTACTCTACATGCAAGAAAGCCGTGAACACGAATCAACTAACTCATCATGACCGACACATGTGGAGTGGTACACATGAGCCCGCCACCTGCTATGCAATTTTTAGGTGAGGACATTGGTAGAGATATTCTTGAATACAGTTTACACACATAAGTGCATTGTTAAGGAAATGCCAACAATCAGGTTTGCCATTGTGAAATAACTTTTCTTTCTATTTCTTTATTGCGTCAAATTATATTTCATGTCAACAGATGCTACATAAATCAATTTCCTAAAAAACTATCTGAAACTGTACTCAAAAAGATGAAAGACATCAAGAAACAGAGTTGAGAGGCTTGTATGTACAGAGATCCTTAATTATTACAGCAATGGACCCAGCCGCTGCAAGAATCGAAATAATCAAGCAAAGCATGGACAAGGCGTTTAACCATATCCATTTCCAGCAAAAGGGTCGAATGTTTTCTCTTGATATGTGCATTTGGACTTGGAAATACACGGTCAACGGCCAAAACGAAACGGCAATTAGCAGGCCGACAACGCTGTTGAAGAATGGGAGAAGAATTGCCACCACGGTTGTCATTATCATGTAAGCTGTTCGCCATGCAAGTCTGAAGGTACTGAAAGTAGAATCTCCGAACAATGGAAGCTTAATTGGTCTACTTTCTTTCATGAAATTGCTGTTTGGCCATTTGTTTAAGCACCGGTCCTCCACCAGTTTGAATATTGGTTGGCTGAATAACTGTAGAAAAAAAGGAAAGAAAAACATATATACGATATCAATATCATACTATTTTACCGGTCCCTTTATTATGTTTATATCTAAACATACTTGTATTTATAAATGTTTAAAATTAATGAATCGTTTTTTATGTAAATTCGTTTTTCAGGCTTAACATTTTATTCAAACCCTCCACGGTTTTAATTTGAACGGATAGTCTAACCCTATAGGACGGTCCTAGTTGTTGTTCACAGGTTTTACCTGGTAAGCTCCCACAAGATGTACAATAATGCACACATTAGCAATGTCGATAAGCCAGTAAGGCTCGTAAAATACGAACACTGTTAGAAAATTGCCTGGTGCGTTGTTACCAAATGCTGCAGAACCCACAAGTCCACTCGAGATGTAGAACATGGTGGTCACCAAGATACCGACCAAGGTTGCCTTTTTCATGGATTCATTCGCAGGTTGACTTGATTACTGTGTATCCTGTATTTCGACGAGGACTTTGGGGAAAACATAAGCGAATGCGATGTTACCGAGGGCTTCGAAGCAATTCCAAATCTTCTGCCACATAGTCACATCGATTCCCACTGTTGTCCCCGTCAAACTCGTCCTAGCATTGGACCCTCCTGCGACTTTGGCTATCGAGAGACCGAGGCCGATGCAAGAATACCCTAATGACGTAACGGCAGCGAGCTCGGAGAGCCACGAGAGCTCGTGGAAGTTCGGGATTTGGCTTAGTATGATCTCTATGATGCCAAAGATGATCATGAACGTGTTGTTCTTGACATGGCAGCCTGCCGCATGTCCCCCCTCTTGTGAAAGCAACCTGATCTTTTTTATTGTCCTGGTTAATCAAGGAGATCACAGTTATATTCCAACAAAACATCGTCTTCAACACATCAATTCAAAACCAGATATATACCAAAAAATATATATATACACCTTACATTACACTCAATTTAAATGATATTCAATATATAAACAAATAGTAACTGTTATGGGCATGTACCAAAAAATGATGTATAAAGATATATACACCTTACGCTTGAGGTCTTAAATTCATAATGCATGTAGTATAAAGATATTTTTCTTCTTTTAGCTATTTTAAAAATAAAATAACAAAAATTATATTCAATATATAAACAAATTGTAACTGTTATGGCCCTCATAATATGTGCGTGCAATGCATGAATATAAAGAAATCTAAAGACTCCAAGTTCCACCTCCTTATTCAGCTCCAGCAGCAACGATGAGACCAAAATTCAAGAATTGTATCAACTTCAAGGACCCATTTGACGTCCCACTATACTTTTCAAGACTCAAAAATTTCTTTATCGACGTACGAACAGATCTAAATGTTCGACGATACTGTCTTCACGGCACGACTGCACTAAAGGCTGAAATCAAAGGTATACATAAATTGTTTTTGGCGATTATAGGTACGTCACACTTTTGGTTTTAGTGTCGTCAGTTTCGTGAAGACGGTAATGTTAGCCATTCAGATTTGTACGCCAAGAAACAAGTTTTTGAGATTTTAGAAGACTGTTAAGGATAATCTTCCATCGCCATTGTTGATAGACCATTGTTACAGCCCAGCTCCGATCTGTTTGTAATCTTGTGCTTTGCTTGATTATGTTTGTCAATGCTCTGATGTTTTTTTTGTTGCTAATTGTAAATTTTGGTAATTTGATTCGAATGTCTATTAAAAACATTAGCACTAAACATTTTTAAACTACGACTCTCTTTCTAAATTAGTCTTTAAATTTTAAAAACATTTCGATTTCATCCATAGTGTTAACCCTAAACCCATTCCAAACTTTAGATTTCTTTCTGCCGTAACTAATCGCAGAAAATCAGTGCAATCGACACAACTAAACGAAGACGATCATTTCATACCTTTCGAAATCCTATGTTAATTTTTTTTAAACAGATTGAATGAACAAAACTTTCTATGGTTTTTTGGTCATACTAACGAAGAAAAAAGTGGAAAGAGTTAGGAAAAGGATTTTAATTTTAAAAATATCCACAAGGAAAATAAAAAGATTTTGTAAATAAAAATAATTTTTTAAAAACAATTACATGCGATGTTATCTCTGTGGTGAAAATGGTCAAAATGTTTGATGGTAAAATATTTCATTTATAAACTTGAGAGAAAAATATTTATATGAATTTGATGTGGTTCATGTATTCATTTTGTACAAAATTTAAAATGTAATATCTATTTTATAATATTTTAAAGCTGGAGATCGAAAAGAATATATTTCAATAATTTAGTGACATATTTTGAACTTTACCCATTAAGAATTAATGAAAATAAAGCTAAGAAAAACAAAAGAGAGCAGCATATTCATGACTGACGGTCATGGCTTTCACCGTCACAGTGTCACCTTCCTATCTGACAATCTCTCCCTATAGCAAGCGGCCGTCTTTCTTTTTCAGAAACCCTAAATCCCATTCCTTTCGCCGCCTTTTCGCCTCCCGACGAAGAACCCCCAATTTCACTCAGGTGACTGATAATCTTGTGGATGACCCGCACAATTGGAGGCGTTCGATCATTACGGATTTCTACGATGATCAAGGAGTAGACGAGGACGAAGATAATCGGAGTTTGGATCTGTTAGTTAAATTTGTTCAAAACGTATATAGAAAGATTTCTAAACGAGCAAGGAAAACCGTTCGATCTGTTTTGCCAGTCTTCATCCCTAGTAATCTGGTACCCCTCTTCATTTTGCATATTCCTTTATTTCTCATTTTTTCCATGTATAATTATAATAAAATTAAAATATTGGAATCCCTAGTTGAAGTCATCAAATTGTTTTCTCTAATGTAGGCGGGTTTTTCTGTTGATGGTGTCCTGGTGCTGACATTGTTGTGGGTTTTAAAAGCATTTCTTGAGGTAATTCATCATTTAATCCGCCTTTGTTGACCAATTATCGATCTTTTCAATCACATTTAACTTTCAGTTCATGGCTAAGTTGATTTTCAGTTCATTAGTATGTTTACTAATCTGTGCAATTACAGGGTGCTTGCCAGTAATGTGATCTTTTTAACAAGGGTAAAGCTAATACCAATTACCGACTGAAATGAAATGAAAATTATTAATTTCAGTAGTGTAAAGTTTGAGTTGGCTAAAGTTGATAAACTAATTATAAGAAGGAGGATGACTGATTCAATAGATTGAAATGAAAAATTGTTCAATTGATGGCTTAAATTAACATCTGTTGGTGGAAAAACTTGTCTGTTTCGGCTGGAATTCGATATGCTTGCTTAAATTGCAGTGCTCGGCCTTTTTGTAGCCAATTTTCTTCCTTTGTCTAGTTATTGGTGCTGTTAACTTCTACTTGGTCTGGCTTTTTGATTGTATATGAGAGGGACGGATTATGAACCAATTGGTAATTTTCATTGTGGAAATCTAATACCGACTTGGGTAGCGAGAGACATATATGGCCTCTCTGACAGCTGAGGTAATTGTAGTTTTCAAGACAAAGAAAGGCCTTTGGCCGAAAACTAAGAAGTGTATGTGCTTATGGTTTAATATTTTTAGCATGCCTCAAGCTGCGATTATGCACTTCATTTCAATTGATAAACTGAAGCTAGTTCGAAAACAAAGGACTTTGGTGAAAGGTAGATTTGAAGGTCAGCAATTGTACACACTTGCATATATAGCTCATACCAGTGATGTGGCTCCAAACATAATTGTGCCAACAAGTTTGGTAAGTAATTTTGCACTTACAGACTATTTTGATGTATTGCCAAAGAATATGCTTAAGGTCGTTAAGCCTTATTCGGAAGAGATAATTTTAAGGGTGTTGGTGTATACAAAAGTTGTTAAGGTGAAGGAGACCCCTATATATTTCGACTATTAGTGATGGGGAAGTCTATGAACCATCTCATTAGAAGTTTAGATGAAAACTGTGTCCTTTTCATTTCTGAATGGTTCAGTCTTCGGAAGCTTCAACTAGATATTTGTGAAATTTTAATCTTCCTACTGTACTCTCCAATTTCGTTAAAGCTAGTGGTAAGGAACTTGTCAAAATGGTGGATCCAACAACTGATTTTGAAGCATCAAGACAAACAATTGACTGTTTGCTGCTTGTTAATGGGGGTATACTGTCAATGGTAGAAAAGTCTAAGGCTGAAGATCTACTGGCGCCTGAAGTAGTTGATGGTGTTGTGCTTAAGCCTAGGCATCATTTAAATGTTCAAGGAAAAGGTTCTATTCGAATTGTGCTTAAGATCAATGTTTTGTATCAAATATCAGTTGGAATGACTCTTTACAATATGTTGTATGATCGCGAGCCACCAACACTAAATCAACATGTTGAAGGAACAATCAACAATTTTTCAGGTGGATAGGGAGTTACAAGGAAGAAATGAATTGTTAACGAAATTAAAGAAGAATTTGATTAGAGCTCAAGTGCGAATGAAGAACCAAACAGATAAGAAGCAAAGGGAATTAACATTAGAAGAAGGCAGCTGGGTTTTTGTACATTTACCATCGCATCGATAACTTTCCTTGCATTTGCATCGACAACAGAAGTTGAGTTCTAGGTATTTCAGACCATTCCAGGTGGTGAAAAGGATTGCCAAGGTGGTCTACAAGTTGGATTTGCCTGCGTCGACCTGGATCCATTTTGTTTTTCATATGTCACCACTGAAACCATGTAAAAGACACCTAAGTCAGCAAGTAACACAGCTACCTCTGCTGTTGGAGACTAAGCCAGTAACATGTCAACCAATCGATAACATGAGGCTTAGAGTGGGTAAGTTGGATAACCGAGAAGAATATTCTTCATGGAACCTTGCGGACAAGGTTCTTTTTCCAGGGGATGGTAATGTTATGAATCCTTATGACCCAAATGTACCCCATGTCAACTCAGCATACACATCAACTATTGCCGGATTAGCAGCAGTCACGTGAGAGGAGGCATCCCAAGGCCTGGTGGATTAGGTTTAGTTGAGTGTTGTAGCCGCTTATTATATAAGCAGTAGATGACAGAAAGAATGTTATGAAAAGAAAGTTATCAGAATCTTATTTCCTCCTCATTTCTAATTCTCTTCTCCCTTTCTTCTTTTTCTACTGTAATTCTCTTGTCTTCAATAGAAATTCAGTTTGATTAATTGAGTTCATTACAGGTCTGTGATCTGCCCACTCATCTTATTTTAACATGTTTTGATCGATAATAGGTGGTTTGCACTCTTGGAAGTGTTGTGTTTGTAAGCATCTTACTTGTGCGCAGCATGTGGACCAGCATACTCTACATGCAAGAAAGCCGTGAACGACGAATCAACGAACTCGTCGATGACCGACACATGTGGAGTGGTACACAGCCTGCCGCCTGATTTGCTATTTTTAGGTGAGGACATTCGTAGAGATAGTCTTGAATACAGTTTACACACATAAGTGCATTGTTAAGGAAATGCCAACTTTAGCCAAAAATCAGGTTTGCCATGGTTTTAACTCGAACAATATATGTTGAAATGATATGAAATTAACTTTATTCTCTATTTCTTTATTGCGTGGAATTATACATCATGTCAACAGATGCTACATATATCAATTTCTAAGAAACTATAGCTGAAACTGTACTAAAAAAGATGAACGACATTAAGAAACAGAGTTGAAAGGCTTGTATGTACGGAGATCCTTAATCATTAGAGCAATGGACCCAGCCTCTGCGAGAATCGAAATAATCAAGCAATGCATGGACAAGGCGTTTAACCATATCCATTTCCTGCAGAAGGGTCGAATGTTTTCTCTTGATATGTGCATTTGGACCGGGAAATACATGGTCAACGGCCAAAACGAAACGGCACTGAGCAGGCCAACAACGCTGTTGAAGAATGGGAGAAGCATTGCCACCACGGTTGTCATTATCACGTTAGGTGTTCGCCATACAAGTCTGAAGGTACTGAAAGTAGAATCCCCGAAGAATGGAAGCTTAATTGGTCGACTTTCTTTCATGAAATTGCTGTTTGGCTATTGGTTTAAGCACTGGTCCTCCACCAGTTTGAATATTGGAAGGCAGAATAACTGTAGAAAAAAGAAAGAAAAACATCATCGTTTCGTTTATATACAATATCAATATCATACTATTTTACCGATTAAATTATAGTTTTGATCCCTTTATTATATTTATATCTAAACATACTTATATTTATAAATGTTCAACCCTATAGAACGGCCCTTATTGTTGTTCACAGGTTTTACCTGGTAAGCTCCCACAAGATGTACAACAATGCACACATTAGCAATGTCAATAAGCCAGTAAGGCTCGTAAAACCCGAACCCTGTTAGGAAATTGCCTGGTGCGTTGTTACCAAATGCTGCATAACCCACAAGTCCACACGAGATGTAGAACATGGTGGCTACCGAGATACCGACCAAGATTGCCTTTTTCATTGATTCATTCGTCGGTGGACTTGATTTCAATATATCCTGTATTTCGACGAGGACATTGGAAAAAGCATAAGCGAAGGCAATGTTGCCAAGGGCTTCGAAGTAGTTTCAAATCTTCTGCCACATCGTCACATCAACTCCCACCATTGTCCCCATCAAGCTAGTCCTAGTATGAGACCCTCCTGCAACTTTGGCTATCAAGAAACCGAGGCCGATGCAGGAATACCCTAATGACATAACGGCAGCGAGCTCGGAGAGCCATGAGAGCTCGTGGAAGTTCGGGATTTAGCTTAGTATGATCTCTATGATGCCAAAGATGATCATGAACGTGTTGCTCTTGACATAGCAGCCTGCCGCCCCTCTTGTGAAAGCAACCTGATATTTTTAATAATTATTGCCCTGGTTAATCAAGGAGATCACAGTTATATTCCAACAAAACATCATCTTCAACACATCGATTCAAAACCAGATATATAAAAAAAGAAATACACCTTACACCGAATTCCCTAAATTCTAACTTTAAACTTTAACCCTAAACTTAAATTTTTTCTTTATGCAGGGCATAAATAGGGCTTTAAAAAGGGCATGAGATTTTTATTCCACTTGAACAAAAATCCGATGTCCCTTTTCGATACTCTTTTCGATGCTCCAACACTAAAAAATTAAATTTTAAGTCATAATCTTAAATTTTAAATTATAAACATTAAACTTAATTTTATTTTAGTGTAGGCCACAAATAGGGCTACCAAAAAAAAGCAGAAAATTTCTATTTTATTAATAGAGGTGTGCTATTATCTAATCCCTTAATTGAGAAAAATGTCACGAGCTAATCCGGTGTAAACTCAGTTTGAGAGTTTATATAAAAAATTATTTTTAAATCTATTTATCATTTAAGTTTATCATACATTACATAGATTGAGTTTTAATTTAGTTGACACTCTTATTATTATAAGATTCAAAGATACTTCGTTTTTTAATTGCTTAAAGATCATGATATTGAAATGCTTGAGGTCTTAAAGTTCAAAATGCATGGAATATAAAGATATATATATATATATTTCTTTTAGCTATCAATTTTTTTAATAAAATAAAGTAACAAAAAATATTTTCGATAGATAAACAAATAATAACTGTTATGGCCCTCATAATATGTGCGTGCAATTGTGGGTTGAGACTCGTAATATTTCCGTGCAATTGGAGGTTGAGACTGAAAAATTATGAATATAAAGAATTCAGCTCCAGCAGCAATGATGAGACCAAAATTCAAGAATTGTATGAACTTCAAGAACCCATTTGACGTCCCTCTATACTCTTCAAACTCAAAAAAAATTGTTTCTCGACGTACGAACAGATCTAAACGTCCGACGATACTGTCTTCATGGAACGACTGCACTGAAACCAAAGGTATACATAAATTGTGTCTCGACGATTACAGGTCTCTCACGCTTTTGGGTTTAGTGTGGTCAGTTTTGTGAAGACGGTAATGTTGGGCGTTCGGATTTGTACGCCGAGAAACAAGTTTTTGAGTTTTTAGAAGACTGTTAAGGATATTCTTCCATCGCCATTGTTGATAGATCATTGTTACAGCCCAGCTCCGATCTGTTTGTAATCTTGCGCTTTGTTTGATTATGTTTACAAATGCTCTTTTAATTTTCTAATAATACAAAGGGTGTTTTTTTCCTAATTGTAAATTTTGGTAATTTGATTTGATTTTGTTTGTAATCTTGTGGATGACCCGCACAATTGGAGCCGTTCGATCATTACGGATTTCTACGATGATCAAGGAGTAGACGAGGACGAAGATGATCGGAGTTTGGATCTGTTAGTTAGATTTGTTCAAAACGTATTTAGAAAGATTTCTAAACGAGCAAGGAAAGCCGCTCGATCTGTTTTGCCGATCTTCATCCCTAGTAATCTGGTACCCTTCTTCATTTCACATATTCCTTTATTTTTCATTTTTTTCCATATATAATTACAAGATTGGGATCCCTAGTTGAAGTCATAAAATTGTTTTCTCGAATGTAGGTTGGATTCTCTGTTGATGCTGTCCTGGTACTGACATTGTTGTGGGTTTTAAAAGCATTTCTTGAGGTAATTCATCATTTAACCTGCGTTTGTTCACAAATTATGTTAACTTTTATGTAGGCTTATACATTTGGAAATGTTATATATCTTTTCAATCACATTTAACTTTCAGTTCATCGCTAAGTTGATTTTCAGTAGAATAAAGTTTGAGTTGGCTAAAGTTGATAAACTAATTATAACAAGGAGGATGATTGGTTCAATAGATTGAAATGAAATACTGTTCAACAGATGGCTTAAATTAACATCTGTTAGTGGAAAAAACTTGTCTGTTTCGGCTGGGAATTCAATATGCTTGCTTAAATTTCAGTGCTTGGCCTTTTGTAGCCAATTTTCTTCCATTGTCTAGTTATTGGTGCTGTTAACTTCTGCTTGGTTGGAATTTTTGGCTTTTTGATTGTATATGGAGGGAGGGATTATGAACCAATTGGCAATTTCATTGACGAAATCTAATACCGACTGGGTTAGCGAGATGCATATATGGCCTCTCTGACAGTCACAGATGAGGTAATTGTAGTTTTCAAGACAAAGAAAGGCCTTTTGCCGAAAACTAAGAAGTGAATGAGCTTATGGTTTGATATTTTTAGCATGCCTCAAGGTGCGATTATGCACCTCATTTCAATTGATAAACTGAAGCTAGTTCGAAAACAAAGTGTTCGTTGCTGTAGGACTGCTGCTGGTTAATATCCTTGTGCAAAGGACAATGTCTTGGAGAAGAAGTTGCTCCTTGTTAATTGTTGTTATTTTACTTGAGATTGGATTCACTGAGAATTGATAATAGAAGTCTTGAAATGTTACTTGGAATATAGTTATAAACTTATCAAACCAAGTTTTTAGGTCTTGTGTATGCACCTAATGTATATTGTAAAGAAACCAAGTAAATGTGCTTGGGTATGTTAACTTTTTTAACCAACTCATCTTCTTTAATCATGTTTTGATCGATAATAGGTGGTTTGCACTCTCGGGAGTGTTGCGTTTGTAAGAATCTTACTCGTACGCGGCATTTGGACCGGCGTACTCTACATGCAAGAAAGCTGTGAACGACGAATCAACGAACTAATCGATAACCAACACATGTGGAGTGGTACACAGCCTGCCGCCTGATTTGCGATTTTTAGGTGAGGACATTGGTAGAGATAGTCTTGAATACAGTTTACACACATAAGTGCACTGTTAAGGAAATGCCAAGTGCCAACTTTAGCCAACAATCAGGTTTGCCATTGTTTTAACTCGAACAATATATGTTGAAAGGATATGAAATTAACTTCACTCTCTATTTCTTTATTGCGTCGAATTATATTTCGAGTTATATTTCATGTCAGCAGATGCTACATAAATCAATTTCCTAAGAACTGTATCTGAAACTGTATGAAAGACATTAAGAAACAGAGTTGAAAGGCTTGTATGTACGTAGATCCTTAATCATTAGACCAATGGACCCAGCCGCTGCGAGAATTGAAATAATCAAGCAAAGCATGGACAAGACGTTTAACCATATCCATTTCCAGCAAAAGGGTCGAATGTTTTCTCTTGATATGTGCATTTGGACCGGGAAATACACAGTCAACGGCCAAAACGAAACGGCACCGTGCAGGCCAACAACGCTATTTAAGAATGGGAGGAGCATCGCCACCACGGTTGCCATTATCACGTAAGCTGTTCGCCATACAAGTCTTAAGGTAGAGAAAAGTAGAATCCCCGAACAATGGAAGCTTAATTGGTCGACTTTCTTTCATGAAATTGCTGTTTGGACATTGGTTTAAGCACCGGTCCTCCACCAGTTTGAATATTGGTTGGCAGAATAACTGTAGAAAAAAGAAAGAAAAACATCATCATTTCGTTTATATACGATATCGATATCATACTATTTTACCGATTAAATTATAGTTTTGATCCTTTTATCATGTTTATATCTAAGCATACTTATATTTATAAATGTTCAAAATTAATGGATCGTTTTTTTATCTAAATTCATTTTCAGGCTTAATCATTTTATTCAAACCCTAGTCTAACTCTATAGAACGGCCCTAATCGTTGTTCACAGGTTTTACCTGGTAAGCTCCCACAAGATGTACAACAATGCACACATTAGCAATGTCTATAAGCCAGTAAGGCTCGTACAATCCGAACCCTGTTAGGAAATTGCCTGGTGCGTTGTTACCGAATGCTGCATAACCCACAACTCCACACGAGATGTAGAACATGGTGGTCACCGAGATACCGACCAAGGTTGCCTTTTTCATGGATTCATTCGCATGTGGACTTGATTTCAGTGTATCCTGTATTTCGACGAGGACATTGGAGAAAGCATAAGCAAAGGCGATGCTGCCGAGGGCTTCGAAGCAGTTCCAAATCTTCTGCCATCTCGTCACATCGACTCCCACCGTCGTCCCCATCAAGCTAGTCCTAGCATGAGACCCTCCCGCAACTTTGGCTATCGAGAGACCGAGGCCGATGCAAGAGTACCCTAACGACATAACGGCAGCGAGCTCGGAGAGCCACGAAAGCTTGTGGAAGTTTGGGATTTGGCTTAGTATGATCTCTATGACACCGAAGATGACCATGAACGTGTTGTTCTTGACATGGCAGCCTTCTGCATGGCCACTCTTGTGAAAGCAACCTGATCTTTTTATTGCCCTGCTTAATCAAGGAGATCACAATTATATTCCAACAAAACATCATCTTCAACACACCAATTCAAAACCAGATATGTACAAAAAGCTTACGCCATACTGATAGCTGATGTGATTGAATATCCAATGGTTGTCCCTACAAGATTCACATATTGTGCTACCCCACAAAACTTGTTATTCAGTCCTCCTGTTAGGAAAAATCCCAGAAATTATTAGCATCCGAGTTCCATGTATTTGAAAGAAGCCTAGTTCATGGAACAATTTAGGGTCACCTAAATGAGATTTCACAGCATCCGTGTAACAGCTGCATCGTCTTCCCGAAACAGGATCCCTGTAACAATCGACTAGCAGAACCGATGTGAACCAACTGATTACGGAGAAGATTACGAGAGCAATGGGACCAGCAATCCACCCTAACTGAGCAATGGCCCATGAAAGAGATAAAACACCTGAACCTATAACTGTTGTTATTATATGAGCACTTGCACTCACCCAAGTCCCTGCAAAAAGATTTTTCAACTTTAAAACCTATGGAAACATATGTTGCAGAAAAAACCCATAGTCGAATATGGCTTGCCTGTTCTGTTCGAGCTATCGTCGTCGACAAGAGGAGCAGTGGTAGGCTTGCCAGCGTCCAATTCCATGGCATGTACAATGTTAGCTTTTATGGATATAATGTCAATAGACTATATAGTTGAAGGATGCTAGATTTGTGTTTTGGGGTTTGAGATATTATTGAGGATTGCTTGCTTGGGCAAAACTAAGGCCAAACTACATGGATATTCATAAAACGTGAGCTTGAAGCTAGTCTGTTATAAATTTGAAGATGGTCATCTTTAGTAATGTGATACTTCTAACAAGGGTAAAGGGTAACCGAGCTATCGTGGATCCACCGGACAATGAAGTGCCACGGAAAAGGCTAGGCAGAGAGAGGAGGATCCGCCGGACGATGAAATCATGGTCATCGAGAATAATAATGGTAATCACTAATCAGACATCTTTCAAGGATGAACTGATGGATGACTCGATAAAATCGACAAAAACAATCGGTTCAACGAGATATCGGGGATTACACAAGTTCTCTAAGATGGCCCATGGGGAGTGCTTCGACAATATCTAACGGTACAACCATGGACATCTAGATTTTCCACGTCTCAAGAATTTCCTAGGAATGCTATCGTTTGGATTCGCCTTCCCGGTTTACCGAGAGAGATGTTTAAACCGAGTTTGTTCAATGAAGTGGGAAGCATGATAGGGAAGGTGATCAAAATTGACTATAACACGGATAATGGGAGTAGGGGTCGCTTTACAAGGATGACCATTTGCATCGGACTAGAAGCTCCTCTATTTTCGAACATCAAAACCGATGGTCAATTCCACCATGTGGAGCACGTGTGCATATTAAAGGAATTGTCCTTGATACAAGCATGGGGGGAATCAGGAACAACGGAACCACCGAGAGCACAAATCAAGGAGCCTAATGCACAAGCTGGTAACTCAAAGGTAACGGTCGATAATGTGATGGACAACGGATATAAAAAAGTGTATTGTATTAAATAACACTTTTGAATTAAAAAAATAAATAAAGAATAGTTGTTATTATATCAAGGTGTTTGAGTGTGAAGTTTATGATAAAGTTAAAAATAAGTGTCATGTATAAATGTATCATTTAACCTTTAAAAAATTCTAGCTTTATATGTTTCCTTGTTTTGACATTTATTATTATATTATTTTTAGGGTTTATGGTTCATAGTTTATGGTTTATAGTTTAGAGTTTAAGTTTTAAGGTTTGGGTTTTGAGTTTATGGTTTGGGATTTTGAGCTCACGATTTATTATTTTTAGGCTTTGTAGTTTATAGTTTAGGGTTTGGAGTTTAGGGTTTATTGTTTAAGGTTTATGGTTTGGGGTTGTGGTTTAGAGGTTTATGGTTTTAGGTTTCATGATTTAGGGTCTAGTGTTTGGAGTTTTTGGGTTTAAGGTTTATGGTTCGTGGTTCGTGGTTTAGACTTTAAGTTTCAAGGTTTAGGGTTTGTAGTTTGGGGTTTAGGATTTTTGGTTCATGATTTAGAGTCTATGGTTTATGGTGGGGAGTTAAGGGTTTAGTGTTTAGAGTTTGAGTTTAGTGTTTAAGGTTTAGGGTTTATGGTCTATGGTTGTGGTTTAAGGGTTTATGGTTCATGATTTAGGATCTAGGGTTTAGTGTTTAGAATGTGTGGTTTAGGGTTTATGGTTCAATGTTTAGGGTTATGAGTTATGGGTTGGGGATCATTATTTAGGGTTAGCATATTTACAATGGTGTAAATATGTTAAAAATAGTATGAGGATATAATTGATAAAACTTGTGTGTTAAATAAACATTACCTCCACCTCGTGATAAATATCACCAACTTGCGTATAAAATAATACGTCGTATTAAATTTTACATCTACCAAAAGTACGTATAAAAGTAAATTTTGTAATAAAAATATATTAAATAATACAACACGCCAGTTATTACACAACCCAACCGAACGTGGCCTAAAAATTCTTCTTTTTAGTGCAGGTTGAGCTGAACCTCTAAGAAAGGACTTAAGGGTGTAAAAAGTCCTTAAACTTTTGAAAATATTAATTAAACCCCTGAATTTTTTTGCACTCAATTAAGATTCTGAACCAAGAAATTCAACCAATTAAGCCCTTGAACCATAAAATTGAACTAATTAAGCCCTTTGACCAATTTTAACCATTAAAATTTGACAATTTTTTTGATCTATTGATGCAATGCAACGTGTGACATTATTTTCGCATGACATTTTTTAAATTTTTTATTTTATTTAATAAATTCTAACATGTGCCAACAATATCTAAAGAAAAAAAATATTACCATATAATGGTCAAAATTGATCAAGGAAATTAATTGATTCTATTTTGTAGTTCAAAGGCTTAGTTGATTGAATTTTTTGATTCAATAACTTAATTGGTAAAAAAATCAAGAATTCAATTTAGTTTTTTCAAAAATTCAAAAAAAAAATTCTACCCTTAAACCAAGAAAAAATGGACAAAAGAAATCTTAATTCTACGAGTTGAACGTCAAGATCCACTATAATTTTATTTCATTTTTTCTCTAAGAAAATCTCAACAAAAAATTTGTTGAAAAAATCCGTTATAGATCTTCACTTATTTCATAAAATTACATATAGACATACATAATTTAATAGATTTTAGTTCGTCCAATTGTATTTCATTTCGGCAGATGCTACGTAAATAAATTTCCCAACAAAGCAAAATCCAAAACTGTATTAAAAAGATGAAACACATTAAGAAACAGAGGTGAAAGGCCTATATGTTTGGAGATCCTTAGCAATTACTGCAACGGAGCCAGCTGCCGCAAGAACTGATATAATCAAACAAACCACGACCAGAACGTTTAACCATATCCATTTCCAGCAAAAGAGTCGGATGTTTTGTCTTGATATGTGCATTTGGATAGGGAAGTAGACGGTCAACGGCCAAAACGAAGAGGCGCCGAGCAGACCGAGGATGCCGTTGAAGAATGGGAGAACCATCGCCACCACGGTGGTCGTTATCACGAAAGTTGTTCGCCATACAAACCTGAAGGTACTGAAACGGTAATCCCCAAACAATGGAAGTTTAATCGGTCGACTTTCTTTCATGAGATTGTTGTTTGGCCATCGGTTTAAGCACCAGTCTTCCACCTGTTTGAATATTGGTTGGCAGAATACCTGGAGAAAGCAAAAGGAAAACGTCATCGCTTCAGTGGGCTAATCTGAGTCTACTGAGTTTATATTTAAGCATAGTAGAGGGATCAAACTCACAATTTAACCCATAGTTCCCCAAGCCTATCAGAAGTATGGACTCCAATTTTGTTCAAACTTATTCGTATTTATAAATGTTTAGATTTAGTGTAACAAGATCATTGAACCCATGGTAGATGGACCAAACTCATAATTTATGACAGTCCTAGTTGTTCACAAGATTTACCTGGTAAGCTCCTACAAGATGGATAATAATGCACAGATTGGCAATGTCGATGAGCCAGTAAGGTTCGTAAAAACCGAACCCTGTTAGGAAATTGCCTGGTGCGTTGTTACCAAATGCTGCATAACCCACAACTCCACATGATATGTAGAACATGGTGGTCACGGAGACACCGACCGAGGTTGCCTTTTTCATCGACTCATTCTCCGGCGGACTCGATTCCAGCGTATCCTGCAATTCCATGAACATGATGAGTCCTTGTTTCTTGGAAATAAAAAGGATCATAGAAAAACAATGGGACTTACCTGTATCTCAACTAGGACAGTGGAGAAAGCATAGGCGAAGGACATGTTGTTCTGGACATGTCCCGGTCAAGCTCGTCCTCGAATGAGCCACTCCTGCAACTTTGGCTACCGAGAGACCGAGGCCGATGCAGGATTAGGCGAAGGACATAACAGCGGCAACCGCGGACAGCAACGAGAGCTCGTGAAAGTTGGGAATTTGGCTTAGTACGATCTCTATGACACCGAAGATAATAATAAACATGTTGTTCTGGACATGGCAGCCTGCAGCATGGCCATTCTTGTGAAAGCAGCCTGATCTTTTCATTGCCCTGGTTAACCCATACACCAAAACATCATATTCTAATTAGAGACCAACTTAGTATTTTATGTAAAGGGTGCGAAATTAAAAAAAAAATTGATGTTCAATAAAAAATACAAATAAAATATTTAAACTACACATAAATTTAAAAATTTTAAGGGGTGCGACTGCCCGACAACATCCATCGGTTCATCTTGCTTCTAAGCACAAAAATCAAAATCAAAACACTAAAAAAACAGACATCTAGAGAAAAGCTTACGCCATACTAATAGCTGAAGTGATTGAATATCCAATCGTTATCCCCACAAGATTCACATATTGTGCTATTCCACAAAACTTGATATTCATTCCCCCTGTTAAAAACAAAAATCCCAGAAAATAATTACCATTTGGGGTTCCATGTACTTCAAAAAAGCCCTACATTATGTAAGATTTTTATTTTTTAGTCACCTAAATGAGATTTCACAGCATCCGTGTAACAGCTGCATCTTCTTCCCGAAACAGGGTTCCTGCAACAATCGGCTAGCAGCTCCGATGTGAACCAAGTGATGACGGAGAAGATTACGAGAGCAATGGAGCCACCAATCCACCCTAACTGAGCAATGGCCCATGAAAGAGACAACACTCCTGACCCTATAACTGCTGTTACTATATGAGCACTTGCACTCACCCAATTTCCTGCAAAAATAAAACAAGATTTCTAACTTCAAAAACGATGAAGCATATGTTGCAGAAAATGAAACCGGACTCGAATATGGCTTGCCTGTTCTGTTCGAGCTATCATCGTCAACATCAGGAGAAATGGTAGGTTTTCCAGTTTCCAATTCCATGGCATGTAATGTTAGCCTTTCTGGATACAATGACAATACACGATATACTTGAAATATGTTAGAGAGATTATTGAAGATTGGTTTTCTAGGCAAAACTCAATGGATGTTCATAAAACTTACACCTGAAGATTATCTTCTTAAAGGAATGGAAAATCACTTTATTAGCCAACCTCTAAATATATTTCTTTATAAGGAAAAGGTGAATTATTTTTCAAATTTCTGGATAAACATAATATGGTAAGTTTCCAGCATGGTTTCATTTTGAAATATCTTCTTTGGTTTCCAGAATCAAGGATAGAGATGAAAGGTGGCATAGTAAAAGAAAACGCCAACCGTTGCCAAACTTTTATCTTTTGGCGGTTCAAATTCAATGTTTTGGTAGTATATAATTATTATATACGTGAATAGTGAATTAAATTGTTAATATATATAAAATCGATTTAAATTTATTTATATTTGTTTATGACGATGTGGAGAAATTTAACTTACAATATATAATTTGAAGTTATTAAAATTTATTTTTGAAAATTTTATAATATGTCATGTTTTGATGTAATTATAGTGTATAATGTATTATTAATGTGTAAAATATAAATTTATTATTTACTTTTTGAATAGAAAATTAATGTTTTTTTTTATAAAATCACAAATTATTGTTTTTTTTAAGTTTTTTGAATATGTTGGTATGATTACAAGATATTATATGTTCGAGTTTCTTAGCCATTTAATAATATACACACACCATGCACACATAGTGCTCGAACCTGAATCACCTAAATGAAATGCATCATTCTTTACCACTAGAACCACTCTAAGAGTTAAATTATTGTTTTTTTAAACACTCGTTATTGTTGAACATTAACTATGCACTTATCCCCTATTAAAAAAAAACTATGGAGTTATTTCATTAAACATGATGAATGGCTACATAGTATAGCAGTGGTCATTTTAATAGTTGTTTTTCACTCTCACACAAAATAGGGTTTGCACAAAATAGGGTTTGCACCCCTCATGGATCACTGTATCTTCTTCTTCTTTAATTTTGTTTAGCGGTAATGACAACATCAATTTTAATGTCAATCGTCGATCGTCAAATTTTTTTCAATTTTAATAAGAATAATTCTGTAATTATGGCATGCTTTTTTCTGTCTTTGTGGCACGTTTATATCTCTGCTTTTTAGTACATTATACGTCTTTTTTCTCGATCGTTTGGCCTTTCTTTTCATTTTATGTTTTCTCAAGGTTAGATTTGACGATGCCACGACTAATCAAAATGGCGCTCATTTGTAATCTTGTTGAATTCGGATACGTGATTTGCGTTCGCGGATAGTTTCTCGCGACGCTCGGCTCTGATTTGCGGTTCTCAATGGTCTTTCAATAGATTAACCCCTTTTGTGGTTCGTTTGCCGATGTAATTAGATTTGTTCGTATATATTTTCCGTTCAAGTCTTTTAGTTGAGTTTTTAACTTCTTCCATGTATAGTTCTTGTATGATCTAAAGTGACTACTTTTTTATGTCAATATTATAGGAAAATGTCCAAATTATGTATTTAGTTTACGATGATAGTTGTAAACCCTTATTGTAATTTTAGATATTTTCTCTTTTTAATAAGACTAGCGGACCCTTATTGTAATTTTTGGATATTTACTAATCTACGGAAAATAGGCGTTCTGTTTATTTTACTAATATTTTGTTCATCGGTCGATTGGCCAAGCTGCTCATCTATGTTCTCTCATATTCTCTCATGTTATGGGTTCTAGGCAGGGACAGAGCTATATGGGGTGGGGAGGGGCAATCGCCCCCATTCCGCCAAATTTTTTTCACTTTTATCTTCCTATATAATTTTTTTTAAATTGATTTATTTAAGAACTTGCTCCTCACTTTCAAACATTTATGTTTTACCCCCTCAAACTCCAAATCCTGATTTTGTCACTAGTTCTAGACCTACTAGAAACACCTTTTTCTTCTTCTAGAGTCATCCTTTCTCTTCTCTTCTCTTCTAGGTAGGATTAGAATTATAATTAAGATTTATCAAAAAAATAGTTAGTGTAAAGATAATAATGAACAAAATCACCATATATAATTTTATATAGAAATATTAATAGTTAGTTTAAAAATGCCATTGAATTATCTTAAAACATTTGAATCTTATCACCTAATATAATTTTATATGGAAATGTTAAATGTATCAGGAGATATGTAAATCTCTATAATAGCATATTTAGTCATTTATATTTTTACATTTAATCAATTTTGTCTTGGTTCAAAAAAGATAATAGACTTAATTCTTATTATTTACATATTTTATTAATCTAGTCTTATTTTTAATTCTAAAAAATGAATGAGAAAAAAGTATCGGTGAAACTTGAGCCTCGGTAAAAGGAGAAAATAAAGTGCACTCCTCAAAAGTACTGGTTTTCATATATATATTTTACCATGTTTTTGCTTAACTTTGAGTACATATTCATGCATTTAGTTAGTAGAATCATGCATTTGCATTATGGAGTTAAGGAACGTTTCCTTTGCCATAGTAAAAGTGTATTTCCTTGTTGTGGCAGGTCATGAGTAGGATTGGCAGCGTAGGTTTGGTAGATCAGAGCATGAAGAGCGGGAAGAGCAGAATGCCAAGCTTGGTTGGCAATAGCATAATGCCAAGCTTAGTTGGCAAAAGAAGAATGCCAAGCTCGTTGGCAAAAGAGTACATATTCATGCATTTAGTTAGTAGAATCATGCATTTGCATTAAGGAGTTAAGGAACATTTCCTTTGCCAGAGTAAAAGTGTATTTCCTTGTTGTGGCAGGTCATGAGTAGGATTGGCAGCGTAGGTTTGGTAGATCAGAGCATGAAGAGCGGGAAGAGCAGAATGCCAAGCTCGTTGGCAAAAGATCGAACGCCGATGATGTCAGCCCTAGTCAAAATCAGATCAGCTCGAATTCAAAAAGGGATAAGAAGATAACGCTCTTATCCTATCGCACAACCAGTTTTTAAATTAAAACTCAATCTAGGGTTTCCACGAGTGCCTATTTAAAGAAGAGATCAATCAAACAATAACAACAGCGGTGGTGAAGGAAGAAGGTGACTTGTGGTTTGACCAGGCTAAGATCGAGAGCTTTGGAGCTATTGAAGGGTTGCATCGACGAATCCCCTTTTTGCCTATCTCTCTTTATTTTAGATCTAATTTTTATGATGATGTTTGTTGAAAACGATTTGATGTTGATGGTTTCCCCAAATATAAACTAATTTCTTTAAGTTGGTTGGGGATGTTTACGATTAACGCTCAGTTTATGTTTGATTTTTAATAATTTAAATGTGTAGGCATTATTTTCTATTTGGCTAGCACTGTATTTCCCTAAATTCTTTGCCATACGAAAGTTGGCATTGTTTGTTTATTACGCCCTAATATCTTAACAGACTTGAGGGGTGACGATTAGTTGCCAGGTACTAAGAAGAAAAACTTCGATAGAAGATGTTCAAGTAGATGAGCTTACTTCAGAAATGAATCTACCCTTTAGGAGTAAAGATTGAAACTTAATCAAGTTAATTAATGAAAAGCTTTACTATGGTTAACTTCGATAAAGGCAATGCTACTCTTAAAATCTGCTCGACAATAAAACAAAAACTGAAGTTATTAATCGTTGGCATAGCTAGTGTGAAATCCAAGCATCCCTTGCCAACGCTCATCACCATTTGAATACACTTGTTTGACAAAATGCCTAAACTTTTACTTTATTTTTCCTTAGTTATTTTTCTTAATCATAAATTCAAATTTCATATCAAAATCATTTGTTTCAAATCACAAGTAAAGATTGTGGCATTTAATTCCTGGATAATCCATGTGGAAACGATACTCAACTCACTACTATATTACTTGCTGACCGTGTATACTTGCACGTAAAAGACGTATTCTTGGCATTATTTACTTGCATATTTACACTGAATACTTAATCTTTTGTCATGCAATATTCTGTCGACCAGTTTTTGGCGTCGTTGTAGGGGATTGCAACGGAATTGATTGTTTTGATTTTTACTTATTTTCATTTTTTTGTTTATCTTATTTCATGTGGTATATGTACAGGAGCAGAAGTACGAAGGAAGATTTACAATATGACCCAACCCTACGCAGGTTAAGAAGAGAACGTCGAGAAAAGACTTGTAACGGGAATGGTGAGCTAAGAAGTGTCCTAAATAATGTCAATAACCAAAAGAAACCAACAATACCTATAGTTATACCGCCTGCTCCTGCTATTGTTGCTCAGATACATGAAGAACGATCTATTAGAGAACATCTAGCACCCACCATAGATGATTTGATCTCAGGACTGATTGGTCCAAAGGTAAATATGACTAACTTTAAGCTTCAACCGATAATGATTCAAATGCTAATGAATGTAGGTCAATTTGATGGATCACCTACTGAAGACCCAAGGCAGTATTTGAAGCAATTCATAGAGGTTTGCCAACTATTCCACCAGCCTAGTGTGATTGAAGAGACAGTAAAGCTGAAGCTCTTTTCATTTTCCATGCGAGATAGGGCAAAATTGTGGTTAAATTCCTTGTCATTAGGTTCAGTCATTACGTAGGCAAATTTATGCCAAAAATTTCTGCTGAGATTCTAGCCACCTACATTAAATGCCAAGCTGCGAAGTGAAATCATTACCTTTAGGCAAGCTAATGATGAGACTATTTATGATACTTGGGAGAAATTCAAAGACCTGTTGAGAAGATGCTCCATGCATAGATTCCCTACTTGGACCCAAATAGATATTTTTTTACACCAGACTCAATGCTCATGCTAAGGCCATTATAGATGCCTCGGCAAATGGCTTATTATTGGATAAAAATTATAATGATGCATATAACATCCTAGAAAAGATTGTCACCAATGATCTCCAACATCTTACGGCTAGATTGGGAATTAGAACGAATGTTGCTGGGAAATTAGAGCTTGATGCACTCTTATCTATCAATGCTCAAATTTCCAACCTCACTAACATAGTGATAATATTACAAAAGCCTACTGAAGTTTAAGAAGTAAAGGCAGTAGAACCATTCTGCACCATTTATGGAGAGGATCATTATGTGGATGAATGCTCATCTAATCCTGAATCGGTAAATTTTGTTGGTAATTTCAATCAAAATTTTAACCCACACTTCAATACTTGCAATGCAGGTTGGAAGCAGCATCCCTATCTTTCATGGACAAACAAAGGCGGTAACCAATTTAATGTCAAGCGTCAGAACACCAATGCGCCGCCAGGTTTCAACCAGAATGCGATGCCACAGAGAGCACAAAACAATTGCCATCCAGGGCAGAGATCTACCCATGGGAACACCTTAACGGAGTATATGGAGTGAAACAATGTAATTGTCTAGAGTTTAGCCGCATCCATGGGGAACTTGGAAGTTCAGATAGGACAGATTACCAGCGCACTTAATGCCAGACATCTAGGGACTCTGCCAATTGATAAAGAGGATGCTCGGAAGAAAAAAAAGAGAACAATGCAAAGCTGATACTTTCCCAAGTGGCAAAGAAGTCAAGATTTCAATGCATGGAAAATAACCAATTGTTTTCCATGAGAATTCAATACCAACAGAAGAAACCAATGAAGCTAAAAATGGGGAAACAAGCACCAGCAATGCCAGATTGCAACTTGATGCCAACCCTACCTTGGTAAAACAAGCAGGTATTACTGTTGACATCTTCAAAGCTCTTAAATGTGCAGATGAAATTAAAGAATGACATGCAATTGAGCTAATGATATCCATTTTGGATGAGAACCTAGCATTGAATTTCCAAGGAATGAAAGCTGATGCCATAGAACAGGAGTACGATGGCAAAACAATTGAGCAATATGGAAGATCGATTCTGATCAAGATGAATATTATGAAGCGAGTTATGCTTAGATGGCTAGTTACGGGAAGGAAAAGTGGATTCCAAATGACTGATATTAAAGAACTGAAGCATAAAAAATTCGTCACAACAAAAATGCCAGAGATACTGCTGCAAGAAACTGAAGATTTAATGAAGATTGCTACAACAATTCTAGAACATGATGATGATGCTTATGCCTTGACATCAAAGGAGAAAGGAGCAGCAAAGACTAAGCACTACTAGGGTGTTGAGTTCGACCAAAGGTTCTCGAGACCTACATCAAAGAGATACTTCAGTTTTCTAATATGGTTGTTCAAAGCCACCATGGCAAAATATTCTCTTTCATTGTGCAATTGAGAGTTCAAAATACTCAAAGGAAAGCAATCATTCGGCTTTCTATGTTGGTTATTCAAATAAAAGATTACCACAACTTACCACCCACCAACCAAGGGCCAAAGACTGAAGCACTACTGGGAAGGAAGTCAGATTAATGCCAAGGAGACCATTCTCCTTGCGGATTTTTAGTAAATTTTTTGCCAACCCAATATGACCATTGTAAATAGTTTAGGAGATTTATTTTCTTTTCAGTACTTAGGATATCTCAGTTTTGATATTTAGTTTTTCTTTTTTTATTTCTTTTTCTGTTTTGAAAGGTTTCTTTGGTTTTTAGCATAGGAAATTATGAAAAAAATTCTAAGTTTGGGTAGTAAAGATTAACTAAGGGAGTTAAAATGATACTTGATGCATATTGCCTACACTTCATGCACTCTTCATGATCTTAGACTTTAGTTATATTGTTGCATTTGAATTTTCTTATCTGTTGGCATTACTGCACTGAGATATCTGAGGACAAAACTAGGGCCAGATTCTGCTTGCTAGCATGTGTTGTTAATTAGGAAAATTTTGCCAAGGTACTTTGCTTTGTTTTCTGTTTTCTTTTTTCTTTGTTTTTAGTTGCATTACTTGAGAACAACTGTAAAGTATGTAAAAGTACTATATTTTCTACTCTTTTACTCATAATTATTGTTAGACTTAGGCTCATTTTAGTTGATATTTAGTCATTCATGTATTATTTCATGGTTTCCTTCACCGTTAAGTTTGATTACACAATTTGGTTGGTTTCGTGGAAAAGATACTACCGGTATGTACGCTTTTGTGTGTAGGAATTAATTGCCTTAGCAAGCAGTAAATTGCCGAAGCAATTGAGGATAAAAATGAAAAAGTTTCCGATTTGATGACTGGATAAATCCACCTCGTTCGAGATAAGCACGAGAAGCAAGGATAAATCTTAAAGAGTTGGAATTTCACACAGAGATCAAAGGAGATTAAAACTTCAAGTTTATAAGGAGTTTTTGGAGGATACAAATAAAAGGAATTTATTTTTTCTTTTATCTTAATTAATCCCAACTTAAACTCATCCTCATCCACAAAAATTTGACCTAATCATCTCCTATAAATAGAAGATTCAGCCGCAGCCTTTGAGAGTTCAATTGGGGAGAGAAAGAGAAAGGGTTGATCGCAACTTCATCTTCTTCATTATTTCTATTCGATTCATGTTGGAGATTATTTCTTTTGTGTTTCTTTTACACCCAGCCATGAACTAAACTAAATTGGCTTCGGTTATTGTGTTTTTGTGGTTGTGCACACGTTTGGATTTGTTTAGGTTTTTTATTGTAATTTAAATTCAAACTTTGTTCATTCTTGGTTCTTAATTTGATTGTGAGTGAATTAAGAGAGGATATCATGAATTCATCCATTTATCTAATATCGGGAGAGTTAGATTCAAGAAACGAATGAGCATGGTTTTCATTCAAACGATCGTTTGTGAAAACTAATCCGACTTAAGAATAAGTTGCGGATTTCAACGGCTAAGAAGAGCGTAAGATAGGTTGTTGTTCACCCATGGTTAACGCAGGGATGTATCACCAAGGTATGCACAATTGACCAATGTTTCGAGTTAGGAATAACAAGAAACCATTGAAGAACACTTTGCCGAGCTTTGAAGGGAGAAACCCAATTGCCACGGAAATTGATGAATTGCCACAGCAATTTAGTTGTCTCAGCAAACAACGACCTAGACTTTTCATTCGATCATCACACCATAAGTCAAAATAATCCAACCTACTCTTTTATTCGATCACAAATTTCTTTTATTTTCTTGATCACTTTATTTTACTTGTTAATTCGAAACATTTACCATCACAATTTATTTTCTCTTTTCAATGCAAGGAATTAGAAATCAAAGTTTCACCAATCCTTGTGGAGACGATATCTAATCTATACTATAACTTGCCACGTGTACACTTGCACCAATTGTGAAGCACTCAAAACACACAACAAGCAATGAGCTAGGTTTGGGGGGGTATTAACTCCTCAAAAGAACTTATTTATATATATATATATTACCATGCTTTTGCTTAACTTTGAATACACATTCATGCATCTAGTTAGTAGAATCATGCATTTGCATTAAGGAGTTAAGGAACGTTTCCTTTGCTAGAGTAAAGGTGTATTTCCTTGTTGTGGCAGGTCAGAAGCAGGATTGGCAGCGTAGGTTTGGCAGAGCAGAGCAGGAAGAGTAGAATGCCAAGCTTGGTTGGGAAAAGCATAATGCCAAACTTGGTTGGCAAAAGAAGAATACCAAGCTCATTGGCAATAGATCGAAGGCCGATGATGTCAGCCCTAGTCAAAATCAGATCAGCTCGAATTCAAAGAGGGGATAAGAAGATAATGCTCTTATCCTACCGCACAGCTAGTTTTTAAGTTCAAACCCAATCTAGGGTTTCCACGAGTGCCTATTTAAGGAAAAGATCGATCAAACAACAACAAAAACGGTGGTGAAGGAAGAAGGCGTGTAATGCCCCAGTTTTGGGCCTAGGAGTTTCTAGGTTGGTTAGATGGTCTGGTGGACCAGGATTAGAGATTCAAGTCAGATTCGGGATTTAACTCGGAGTACATATTTTTGGTGTGAGAAAATATGGGAAAAATAACTGAAAATCATTATTTAATATATGTATATTTTTGGTAAAGTTAATTTTGGAAAATAGAATTTGGAAATTGTACATTTTGGCTAGTGACCAAAATGTAAAGAATGAAAATTATTTTTAGTGACTATTTTGAAAAAGGGTCAAATCTTAGAATCCTTAAGGGTCTATTTTACCTAATGTTTTTAATCTAATTTTCCTCTTAATTGGGATTATTTCAATGAGTTTTAATTAAGGAAATTAAAAGGGAATTGATTAAAGGAGGTAGTTTTTCCTAAAAACATTTTTGACGCAACTTCTTTTCTCAAACTTTTCTCTCAACTTCTCTTCAGCCAAACACTTTCTTTTGCATCGAATATTTGAGGTAATGATCTTAATTTCTTATGCTTTTTATTTCTAATGGATTCTTCAATCTTGTTTTCCAAAATCTCATTGTTTTTTCTTTGTTTTTCAAGAGTATACATCCAATTAAGAGGAAATTCATCCAATTAAGAGGAAATTCACTCATTAGAGGTAAGTTTCATTCTTCTCCTCTAATGAATGATTCTATATGTAAATTCCCAAGTATTTGATCCTTGTTAATGTTTTCTAATGAGTTTTCATGAGTTAATTGTGGAAATTGGATAAATCAAGGTTTAATTAATGAGATTAAGTGATTTTCGTTTCGGATCTATTTTGCTGAGTTCTTGATTAGTTATAATCACGATTTTGATGTTTTATAATGTTAATAAGTTGGTTTTAACATTGTGATCTAGAAACTAAGTGAATCTCTAATTTCTTAGGTTTCTAGTCTTGTGTTTTCAGCGAGTTAAGGGTGTTTATTGAATGCTTGAAGTATAATGAAGATGTTAGATTGTTTTTGGATGTTAATTGAAGTTAATTGAGGAATTAAACCTTTAGGTTTTGGCTGGGTTAAGTTTGGAGGGTGTTTGATGTTGTTTTCGGCTGTTGTGGAGAGATTTCAGTTAGAGTTTGAGGAGGATTGTTGTGAATTGTTGTTTCTGGGTTTGTGAATGCATTTTGATGCATTGAATACTCTGTTTTTGTGTGGTGAAATCAGGGGAAGTTGATCCTCAAGCTTGTGGCACCATTTTAGAAGCTTTAGAGGAGTAGTTCGCATCAGCGAACGAGGTTTTGCGAAGTCTGTGAGAACGTGGATTTCAGCTTTGAAATAGTTTAAAGGTTATTTTGGGAGTTTAAATTAAGCTTGAAACGTTGGTTTAAACTCGGAAGTAAGTATGATGAGATTTCTCTCTCGATCGTGCTTTGGCGAAATTGTTTTTATGCATTTGTTTTTTATTACATCGTACCTACCATTTAAGCATGTTTTAAAGTGTGTTTTATATTGTTTTTTTATCATATATTGATGATGGATGCATTGAGAAAATGATCCATATAAGTATGCGGAATACTTGTTAATACACGGTTTAATGCATTGTAAATGGTTTTGATTGTTGCTTATAAAAATAGCGAGGTACATGGTTAATAATGAATTATATTGACAAGTGATGCGGTTTAAAATGTTATCGGATATAGTTGGCCGACCATAGGATTGATAGTGCACTATAAAAAGTCGCCTCGGGTGTTAAGGGGTTTATGTGTACTAAATACTCCACCACGAGTACCCTAACGGTTGATGGGTTATATGGTACCGAAAACTCCTGTTAGTGGATTATGCATCTAACCGATGATTGAGTTGTGATTGTACCTTGAATTCCGATTGAGATTGCATGAAGTGTTGAGAGGACACTTGTTGAATCCGTATATTCGATGTAATATTTTCTGAAGTGGAACTTGGTTTATGATCACTTGAAAGCCAATATAATTGATAATGTATCATGTTGAAGAATTATGTTGTATAATGTTGATTTATACATGTTTATTCTTTAAGCCTTGCACATGGGTTGTTATGCATAGGAAAGCTTAAAATGAGAGTTAGCAAATGGGATTTTGCTATTGATCCATGATACATGTTGCATGTGGTTTAATATGCATGTTTTGAAAATGTTAAGTGCATAGTTTGAAAGACATGATGTTTTGAAAAAAAGTTTTACAACTCATATGAGTTGAAGACCTGTTTTAATTGCATGGATGGTGTTGTGTTTTGAGCGTGTTTTGAGCACACCTCACTAAGTCTTGTGTGCTTACACTCTCTTTATCCATCAATGCAAAAGAATTAAAAGATGCGAGGGAAAATCCAAATATTTGAATAATTTAAAAGTATGATTTTTGAACTAGACTAGTTGTAATAAAAGCAATGGGGTTCATTATTGATGTTTGGGAGTATTATTTGCTAAACTCCCTATTTGTACGAAATTTTTTTTATAGAAATTAGGCCTCATTAAAAAATCCCTTCATACTAATCGACGAACACAATACGTTATTTGATAGCAGGAAAAAAAAGAGTGCCTTTATAGAAATTAACCCAATGAACAGAAAATAAGTCGGTAATGAGGATAAAATTGACCTTATCAACACTAATCTGCCACTGTATGAGAGATTATTAGCTTTCCAACTAGCCAGAGATCTGTAAAATTTATCAACTACCGGATCCCAAAGGCTACAGAGTTTCTTTTAGGACCCAAAGGGAGACCCAGGTATTCAGAAGGAAATACCCCAATGCAGCTAACCTTCGAAGCCCATTCCGAAAGAACGGATTCTTCTACGTTAACCCCAAACAACCTACTTTTATTAAGATTTAACTGCAGACCAAACGCCACTTCAAATAGTCTTAGAACCCTTTTAACATTCATCGCCTCCCTAAGGGAAGCACCACAAAAAATGATTAAAAATCGTCTGCGAATTGCAGATGTGATAAGGATTGTGCTTCTTCCCCACGACCAATTTTAAAACTTTTAAATAACCCGCACTGGACTGCTTTGTCTAACATGAGATGTAATGTCTCACCAACTAAATTGAACAGCAACGGCAATAAAGAGCAGCCTTGTCTTAAGCCTCTCGATATGGAAGAGCAAAGGGTCGGAACCTCGTTTACTAATACACACATGGAAGCAGTGGAGATGCATCTAAATATCCAGTTACACTACATGTCCTTAAATCCCATCTCTTTCATTATTCGAATCGGAAACGCCCAATCAACAGTATCATAGGCTCTTTTGAAATCAATTTTGAAAACAGTACCATGCAAGCCAAGTTTCTGTACATAATCAATGCCTTCATTCGCAATAAACGAACAATCCAGAATTTGCCTCCCAGGGATGAAAGCAAACTGTGACTTGCTAATTATCGTGTTTGCACAGGACTTGAGTCTTCGAGAAAGGAATCTGGACAGTATTTTATAGATCCCTCCCACCAAACTAATAGGGCGGCAATCTTCAAGAGAATTAGGACTACTTATCTTGGGAATTAACGTAATTAAGGAATGGTTTATCCCTTCCTCCCAATCCCTACCTTGAAAAAAATCATCAAAAAATTTCATCACATCAGATTTCAGAACATGCCAAAACTTTTTAAAGAAATCCATATTAAAACCATCGGGACCCGGAGCACATGAGCTTGCAGCAGAGGAAATGGCTTCACAAACTTTCAACTCAGAGAATTTCCTTTCCAATGCACCCTTGCTCGACTGTGATTTTAGATAAATCCAACGGTATCTGGTCCACTTCCAGAGTAGTTTTGGAGTTATAAGCTTTTGAGAAAAAATCATGAACACAAGCCTTAACCCTACTTGGCTCGGACACTGATTCACCACCATAACAAATAGAATGAACCGCATTAATCCTGCTCCTATTAGAAGCCGAGATGTGGAAGAATCTCATGTTCCTGTCACCTTCTTTGAACCATTTCAGCCGGGAGTTTTGCAGCCAAATCCTTTCTTCCTTTCTCAATAGATCCCACAAATTATTTTTTAACTTAGTAAGGGACTCCAACGCACCTGAATAAGTCACCCCCATCATAAGATCCTTTTCTAACAGCATAATTCTATTTTCTAGACTCGAGATTTCCTCACTGGTGTTCAACTTAATTGACCTGGGCCATTCTTTAATAGCCTTTTTTGTACCCTTCAATAGACCAGTCATGCCAATTCTTCTATTACCTCTCTACAATCTATGAATCGAAGATACAACCAACTCCTCAAAAATTTTATCCTCCGAGAAATAGTTGAAGAGTTTAAATGGTTTCGGCCCCCAATTGCAACCCTTATCTTCTAGAGATATAGCATTGTGATCCGATATGGATTTTGACAGAAGAAATTGATTGAGATTAGGGAAAACCGAAAGGAAAGCCTCATCCACTAGAAAGCGGTCCAATCTTATGAATGTAGCAGGGTCCCTATTATTGGACCACGTGAATGATCCACCTTTGAGTGGCATATCCATCAAATTGGCTTCTTGAATGAAGTTTCTAAACATCTCCACAATAACCATGTTTAATGTTAAACCTCTTTTCTCTTCACTGCTAATGAAGGCGTTGAAATCACCCCCTAGACACCAAGGAATCCTATGAAGCCTCAAGAAAGATAGTAATTCGGCAAAGAAATCTGCCTTCTCCGAATCTACCGATGGACTTTAAACATTAATAAGGCCGCAGTGAAAAAGGTTACCTCTAAACTTTCCAATGATGGCTATGAAGCGTCTGAAAACAAATTTAGCCGATACTTCAAATACATCTGAATCCCAAACACTGAGCAGACCACCAGAAGCACCCAATGAAGGGGAGAAAGTAGATTCCATCTTCAAGCTACTGCTACAGCCCATTCTTCGATAAAAAGAAGGGTTAAATTCAGCCATTTTAGTTTCCTGTATAAGTAAAACACTCGGCTTCCTACTATGAATTAATCTTTTAACAGCTCTCAATTTTTCCTGCTTACCCATACCCTTGATATTCCACGAGATAATAGACATATTCATGGTTACTAGAGATGAAGACGAACCTTGAAGGAGCCTCACTTCTAATTCAACCACCTTATCCACCAGCGCCTTCTTCCCTCCTGTGAAAGAAATACCCAAGATTTTGCTAACCCCCAAACAGCCAGAGCTTCTTCAATATAATTGAGATGTACCGAATCAAGAGATGAGTCAGAATCTCCCGCAGAAGGGACTCGATTATTCATTTCAGTAGAATCCCTTATCTCTCTTCGAAGAAGCATCAAAGGGGTCGTAATCCTTGCCCAAGGAAACAGATAAGCGAACCGGTGACTGGGATTTGATAGAAGGATTTCTCAAAAAATTAGCTACTGAAGATAACCCATTGAGAGAAGACTTTCTCGCATCAGAGCAGTCCACACCACTATCAGGAACAAATTCTCCAGAAGTCTGAAATCTAGGAGACACGTGGGTAGGGTCAAGCGATACTCAATAACTGCATCATCTAGCTCATTGAAGGATCATTCTGCACAATACATACTCGGGCTTCTTGAGGCATAAACGGAGATAGGCTATGTAAGGCCCTACCGCCTCCTCCACCCAAAGATATCGGGTTTAATTGGGATTGTAATACTGACCCACCCTTCCAAATCGGAGAAACATTCTCCTGCAAAACCGATGTATTGACGTCATCAATGCCATGGTCAAATGTCAATAACCTTATCATGCGTAGTCCCAATATTAGTCCTCCTTAAAGCTCCCAGGGGGACGTCTCAGAATTCACCCTTAACCGCTCACTAGAGTCAGGAGACCTTTCAATTCTAACACCCACCGAACTCCCCCCAGGACCCAGCCGAAGGGGCAAAGTCCACCGGAGAGGATAAACTAACATCCCTTTTATCACCATGATCATGAACTTCATCCAAAGGCACTTCCGACCACACATCCGCAAAACTTTCATCTTTATCCAAGCACTCTTCTTCAATATATTCAGGAAAAGATTCCCCCGTTTTGACTTCTATAAAGTACGACCTACCATTTACCTTAATGCTCAAAGAACTAAGAACATCAAACTGACTGGGGATTCCGACAATCATTCTAGTTGTAGTAAGATCATCCCGGTTCCTCGTCGAGTTATGGATGCAGAAAAGTTTTCCCCATCTATTAGCTAGTCTTTCAAAGAAATCAACACACCAGCAATGGATTGGGACACCAATCAAGGATATTGAACAGTAAGCTAAAGGCACTCCATTTTCCGTATCGATCAAACCAAAATGAAAGTTCCTCTTTCTTATTTTCCCAGACATCATTTTTATCAACACTAGACTCAAAGGTGATGATGCAAGAATTGTGCGAACATCCCCAATTGGCAATTTTCGCCTTGATCCCGTCACTCACCAATACTTTCTGGACAAACTCTGTCAAAATTTTTCTTTAGAATACCCATTATGGAGTTTTTGATCTAAGAGGTTTCTGTTTCCGGGATTGAGAAATCCAACAAACTGTTTTTATCCCTACCATTCTCTCTAGTGGGATCTCTCCCCTTCACATTTGATTTAGGAACCTGCTCATTGCCAGGTTTACTCATAAGAACCTCCGTATACGATCTCCCAACCATATTTGAGACCTTATTGTTCACTGATAGACTCGTGATCTTCTCCAAGTGAGCCATATCATTGGAATGCTTCTTTGACCCCTCCGGTCTATGGAAAGAAGATATGGCACGATTTTGAGGTTGAGAAAACCTAGCTTTTGAAACTGCAACCTTCCTCTCATCTATAAGAGTATTGTTCACCTTATCAATGGCTCTCTGTAAATCTGCTTCGCTAGAAAACCTAACAAACTCAAAAGTGCAATCCTTGTACTTAGGTTTCCTGTTAATGGAGGGAAGGAAGACTTTCAGAACCTTCCCAACATGGCTGCATAGTTCCCATAAAGCTCCTCTAGACACTCTTCTGCTCAGATTATCAACGAAAGCTGTCCACCATTGTATTTGGTTCGGTTTGATTTTTTAACAAAATATGAACTGAACTGCAGTCTATGGTTTTTTAAAAAGAAAACCAAAACTGAAACCAAATGGGAAAAAACTGAAATACTATAAACCGAATTTTGTGGTTCGGTTCGGTTAAAAACCACTGTTTTAACAGGGTTTTTTTCAAATCAAAAAATGTAAGCAAAACACATAACATGTTTTAATTTACAATTAGACACTTCAATATCAATTTATTTTGAAATTAAAAACAAGAAAACGCATGTCTTAAGCTCTTGAAAAATCTAAGATTTAAAATGAGAATGAATTAAAAAATAACGATGATAACAAAACTGACAACCTATCTAAAAAATAAATCACATAAAATATTGATTTAATTAATATTCACTCAATGATTCCACATCACCTTAGAACACAAATATCTAGTCTAATATCTTGTTTGATTAAAACCAAAATCAAATATTCAACATCATAAAATAATCCCTTAATAGTAAATATTATAAAAACATATTCTAATTTAAAACACAATATCCAATCAACTTAATATTATAAAAACATATCCAAATATTTTAAGAGACTATCTTAAAAATAAATCCAAATATTTCAAGAGGCTGTCTTTAAAATAAATTTGATATGGGTCATAGTGTTTTATTTTTAATACGGGTTGATATGGAATAAACGGGTTCCATATGGAAAACCCAAAACCAAACCGAATTGAGAAGCTTGGTTTTTAAACCGAACCGCATAGCCCGGTTCGAGTCAGTTTTTGGGTTTGCTCGATTTTGTTGCTCACCCCTACTCTTCACCACCTGAAGAATATCGATAGTAGCTCTTTCTCCTAGCCATCACCCCTGACCTTTCTATGACTTTAAATCCACCTAAAAACCAAATTATTTGTGCAAGCTTATAATGTTGTTGTGATGTTGTATGAGGCTTTAAATGGTTGGTTTTGATGTGAATTTATGTTTTGAGTTTTGAACGGTTTGTATTTTAGGATGCATGCCTCTAGACTTGAGATTGAAGTATGTTGTTATGTTTTAAGCATGATTCCTTGATGATCTGGTTTGGTTTGATCCTTAGATAAGTGGTCTACATGTTTATGGCTGGTTGAAGCAAGTTTAAATCCATGATTGTACGAAAAATTAGCAAAATATGACATTTCAGGTCAAGATGTACTGATACGCAGGGACTCGTATCGGACGAGTAAGCTAGAAAAATGGCCTGGGATTGGTACACCAAAGGTCGTATCGGTACGGGTTTTAGCTACTAGAAATCGACTTTTTACAACCGAGTCTGCGTACCGATACACCTTGCCTCTGTACCGTTACGACCCTGTGTAATGAAGCTTCGTATCGGTACGGGTGCCCCATGTACCGATACGAGATGTCGTTAATTCAGTTTGTGTGATTCCTGAAGTTTCTGATTTTTTCATTTTGGTCCCTGATATATATATGTGAATGCAATTGTATGAGTTTGGGTTATCGTTTTGGGCTGAACTTTAGAAAGCAAGCATGTAACCTTACAATTTGTGGATTGGTAACCTGAATTCTGAATAAGTCCTCTTAACTTTCCAAATTTGCATTTTTAGTCCCTAAAATGCAATTTGCACAATTAGATGTCTAATCAACGTCCGATTTAGTTAAGATTTCACCTACTGTCAGCATGCTCACTATATGATATAATGTTGCATCTAGACAAGATAAAAAAATGGACTTAAGTTTAGTTAACCGTTTTGAGTTTTATTTCGGCAAAACTCAATATAGCTCTCTCGGTTCGGTCTGGCATCTAGGTCAGGTCAAGGGGGTTACAAGGCGACTTGTGGTTCGACTAGGCTAAGATCGAGAGCTTTGGATCCATTGAAGGGTTGCATCGAAGGATCCCCTTCTTGCCCATCTCTCTTTATTTTAAATCTGATTTTTATGATGTTTGTTGAAAACGATTTAATGTTGATGGTTTCTCCAACCATGAACTAATTTCTTTAAGTTGGTTGGGGATGTTTATGATTAATGCTTAGTTTATGTTTGGTTTTTAATAATTTCAATGACTTGGCATTATTTTCTATCTGGCTAGCACTTCATTTCCCTAAATTATTTGCCATACAACAGTTGGCATTATTTGCTTATTACGCCTTAAATCTTAACAAACTTGAGGGGTGACGATTAGTTGTCAGGTAATAAGGAGAGAAACTTCGACAGAAGATGTTCAAGTAGATGAGCTTACTTCAGAAGTGAATCTACCCCTTAGGAGTAAAGATTGAAGCTTAATCAAGTTAATTAATGAAAAGCTTCACTATAGACATATAGGGGTTTTAACATGGTTAACTTAGGGTATTGCCATCGACAGAGGCAATGCCACTCTTAAAATCTGCTTGGCAATAAAACCAAAGTTGAAGTTATTAATCGCTGGCATAACTAGTGTGAAATTCAAGCATCCCTTGCCAACGCTCATCACCATTTGAATACACTTGTTTGCCAAATTGCCTGAACTTTTACTTTATTTTTCCTTAGTTATTTTTCTTAATCTTAAATCCAATTTTCATATCAAAATCATTTGTTTCAAATCACAAGTAAAGATCGTGGCATTTAAATCCTGAACAATCCATGTGGAGACGATACTCAACTCATTACTACATTACTTGTTGACCGTGTATACTTGTACATAAAAGACGTATTCTTAGTATTATTTACTTGTATATTTACACTGAATACTTAATCTTTTGTCATGCAATATTCCGTCAACACCAACCATTGCACAAAAGTCAATCTTTGGTCGTAAATGTCAGTAATTTATATAAATGACAATAATTTATTTATATATATAATCCATTTATAATATGTAAAACTCAATTAGTTTTACAGTAATTTATAATTATTAGATGAGTAAATATTTATATTAATTATTTCTTATCGATGAGAAATAGATTTAAACCTTGGACTTATGAAATGAATGCACGTAAGCACTAAACCAAAGGTAATATGACACTATTAAATATTATTCAAATACATTTATCAAATATCAAAAAATGGAGAGTTGTTTTATTAAGAGATTTAATCGAATTTAACCTAAATTTTTAATTTTGCTAATGTCTGCAGCTCGTGGCAACCTCCCTCGCCACTATAAAAAATACCAATTTCCGAAATAATTTATAGCAAGGACTATTTTCAAAAAAATAATTTTTAATTTAACCTAATTTTAAATTATATTAATATTGATTACCATTAACTAACGAAGAAAAAAATCAAAGTTTAAATATTACTGCCGACTAAAAACATTTAAATGCCGAGATGGGCAAAATTTAATTGCGAATGTAAGAAAGATTTTTAGCATTTGGGAGGAGGCTAAAACATGTTTTCCACGCAAAATTGAGTGAAGGACGACTGTCACAAATGGATGGTGATATTTTCTTTTATTTTTGGTTATGGAAATTGTCCATGATGTGAAATAATATTGAAATCCAATATTTTTTTTAATATGGCACGTTAGTTTTATGGACTATGTTCGGGGTGCGATATTGTTCCTCTAATAAAGTTGTTTTCAAGGTTTGTGTTGTCACTAGATTTTCACCTCTTTTATTATTATTATTATTATTATAAAACTCATTTTTAAATAAAAAAAGTGTCCATTTCTTGAATAAAACCTATTTTTAAAGGACCCATTAAAATAAACCCACTCCAAAAAATAATAAGTAAAGAGTCCATTTTAAATTAAAGGGGCCCAAACTAACCCATTTTTTTCAGGTTTATTCGAGACCGTTGGATTTAGGGCTGAAACAATGGATGGCTTGGATCGAATGAAGGAAAAAAAGGGGGAAAGGGGGAGCCCGCTCGAACTAGGCTGCTGCCGGCAGCCGTTGCGCTGCGCCTGGGCCACGGTGGCCGTCATGGGAGGTACTGGTCAACTAGCCTAAGTCGGTTGAGTCCAACACCGCGACGTCGTCCCCTGCCGTTGCCAGTAACCTTCAAAACGTGGAGGAAAAGGGTTCGAAGCCTACTTAATTTTGGGGGTAAAATTCCCCAAATTGAAGCCAAATCTGATGAAATTTGGATTGAATTTCAATCCCATGGATAAGTCAAAGTTATTCTGATCATTTGGGGTGATTTTTTGGGACGAAATTAGGGATTTTGTCCCCAAATTACCTTGTTTTCCAATCCCTAAAACCGTATAAATAGTGATTCATTTGTGCCTTGTTCATGATCCATCAATGGAGAAGAATTCACTCAAAAAAATTCATCCGAAAATCACTTGAAAGTTGCTGGAATTTGTTCGAGTTTGGAGCAGCTTTAGTTTGAATTTTTGTAAGGAATAGAAGCTAGAGGTTCGCCTCTTCATCGGTTGTTGGAATTTGTTCGAGTTTGGAGCAGCTTTGATTCAAATTTTGTGAAGCTAGCAGTTCATCTCTTCATCGGTATAATTTCTTTTCTTTTTCATTTTAAATTCTGTTTGTTTATATATATTTTTTGTTCATGTGTTGTCCTTCCTTTGTTCGTATATGTTTAAAATCCGGGTTTTAGTTCGATTTAAAATCTGGTTTTTAGATTTTTTTTAAACCCTTTTTTACAAAAATAATATTTTTTAGAGGAGGTCTCCGCCGGTGAGCGGCGGTCAGCGCCGGTGGAAGGCGACCGGCACGGTGACCCTCTTTCTTGTTCATCCTTTTTGATAAACACCAAAAACAAGTTTAATTTTGTTGAAAAATGATGTTTGATCCATCCAAATTCTTTAAAAAAATATTTGGGTTGTTTGTAAATAAAATGGGCTTTTAATCCATTTCTCTTTGGTCTAAGTATCATTTTTTAAAAACCAACTTTTTTATTTCTTTTAAATTTTTATGTTTTAAAATATTTTTTAAAAAAGGGGTGGTGACCACATTTAAACAAAGTCAAAAAGAAAATTAAATTGTTTTACAAACAAAAAGCGAATAAAAAACGAGGAATGATCCAAGTTCCTTTAAAAAAACTCAAAAAATTTAATTTGTGTTTTATTTTCTCGCTTTGTTTTCGTTTTGCTTTAGTATTAAGTTAGCCTCATGAATAAGTTCTTCAAGCCTTAGATAGAGACTCATTTGCGATAAAATTTTCTTCATGAAGATAAAACACACTTAATAAAAACTTAAATCCATAAATAGAAAATATTTAACTCTTTTAGAAATAATAAGTTTTAATTTAGAATAAAAAAATTCAACAAACTAATTTCCTTTGTTTGTTAAAAAGGGGAACTAATTAATGCGGTGTCTTATCAAATGGAAATGACGGGTTAGCGCCATGAGTGTTGGCGATGATTGGAGTTCATTTTCCAAGCGATAAGGCTGTTAAAATAGATTTATATTCAGTTAATGGACGAATAAATTGAAACTCTTTTGAACTTACAAATTCCAATTTTGAAAATACTTTTTGAAATCAATTTAGGTACCAATTTTTGGGCGTTGTAGGGGTGCTAACCCTTCCCCGCACGTAATCGACCACCGAACATGTTTTCTCTTGTTTTCGTAGACCAAAATTGTTATTTTATTAAATAAAACGTTTTATTAAAATAACCTTTGTTTTAAAAAGTGATCCAATCACACTTTTTCAAAAAGATTGGTGGCGACTTCGTGAATTTATAAAGTTTTCCAAAACGTCAAGACTCCTAAAAAGGGTTGCGACAGCTTGGCGACTCCGCTGGGGAAATTTTTGTTTTTTTATAAAAAAAAAGAGGGTCAGGCCACAAATTATTTTCAAAAATGTTTTTTTAGAAAAGGAATTTGCAAGTTCACAAAGGTTTCAATCTATTCGTCCGCTTAATGAATGTAATTCTATTTTACGTATTTTAAAATTTTTGCAAAAAGCTCTATTCCCGAGCTTCACCCAATTGTTAAATGAGGGGAAAACGCTTTGCTCATGTTAGAATATTGATTCTCTGTATGAGCCTAGCAAGTTCCTTCGGGACTCATATGCCTCATGTCTTCGTAAGGATACTGATCCTTGGAGAAGACATAGGAAGTGAGTCCTCCTCAGTTGAACTTGGCTCGTTTGAAGCCTATAATGGGTGAGAACCAGGGGCCTTGCTACCCTTAGTAGAGGACAACAAAAATATCTCGGGTACTCTTTTAGAACTAGACCATTTGAGAATTTAGAGCCTACCGCAATAGAGCCATGCAGAAAACCTAGGGTTTTGAGTCTGATCAAAATTGTTGCGAATAATCCGAGGGGACATGTCCTGGAGTGTTGGAATATGCTGCCCGGGATTGTTCGTGAGATTATTTTGGTCTCTTTGTGTTTTCTTAATTCTAATCTTTTTCCCTGTTGTTTTGGTGTTTTGCATATTCATTCATGCAACATCATTCCATATCAAAAGGGGTTGATTCTCAAAAATATTTGTTCAACTTTGAAAAGCTCTCGTCATGGATGTGAGGATCCTAAAAAGCGAAGATGAGAATGCAAAAATGTGACTTTGGTCTGAGGTTAACCAGTGAACGTTTGGGGACAGTCTAGCAGCTGATCATGAGATAGAGACTTCAGAATATGCCCACATCAGTATCAAACAGAACAACATGCAAGAACTGTGGGAAATTTAGGAGCATTGTGATTACGAGACTAAGCAATTATTCCATGAAGTCTACGGTGATATAGTATATCTCTTTTATGTGAGGGTAGACGAACTGTTTCTCAAAACCTTGGTTCAATTTTGGAATCTCGGGTATTGCTGCTTCATTTTTAATGAATAGGATATGATGCCCACGTTTGAAGAATACATGGCTCTATTCAACTTGTGCAAGGTAAAGAAGAGTTGGGTTTATGCCAAACCTCCTAAAAACAAGAACTCGCACTCAATGCTCCAAGCTCTCGCTAGTATGAGTGATGGTTGGGTCAAGTGGTTGATACGGAAGAGCAGAGGCACCTTAATTTCCCTTGGTCAAGCATCAAAAGTATAATTTCGATTCACCTCGACAGAGAGAAGATAATTGACCTCCTAGCCGTTGCAATCTATGGTTTGGTCATATTTCCAAAAGTTTTAGGGAACATCGACGTGGCATTGCTTGATTTCTTTGAGCAGTTGAAGAGACGAGTCAACCTAGTGCCAGCTGTACTTGCTGAAACTTTCATTTCCCTTAATGCTTGTCGAAAAGTTGAAGGCGTCCGTTTTGGAGGGTCTACTCTGCTTCTACAAGTTTGGGCTCTTAGTCACTTCTGGAAGTGCCCAACATTGGCTCTATCAAATGTGTTTTCTTTGAACTTTTCTCCTCTCTGAGAGTTTCTAGAAAAAGAATGGCATGTGGTTAAGAGGAATAAATGGATTGATATCTTCAAGGACCGTCGTGACGAAGACATTAGGTGGAGGGTTCCTTGGATGGGTCATACCAAACTCCTATATAAGTGTGTGGATTTCAACTTCTTGATGCTGCTAGGCCTATGGAGAGGAATTGGATGTGCTCCTTTGATAGTATCTCGTCAGTTTGGGTCTCGAAAGTTTATCCCATTCATTACTGGTCTTAGTTCATCAGAATTCGAGTTCCAATGAGAGTTTAGACAGAAGGTTCAGACAATCAGTGATGCATGGAACCACTGTTATCATATGGAGTTATAATCTGATAGTCATTGCATGCACACCCTGGACTATGACACTTGGAGGCATACGAGAGTAAATGAAAAAATTATAGCACCTACACCCGGATAAAGCCAAGTATCTAGAAGAACACTTAAAGGTAGTCCTTACAGAAGCTGACATCCTAAGAAAAGAACTAAGAAGGGCCAAGTTAGAGATATAAGCCTTACGAGAGCAGAACCAAATAGACAAGTTTGACTCAAGCCTTAATGTTCAAAAGTATAAAGGGGAGACGAAGCGAGTGATAAAGTTGTATGAAGACCTAGAAAAGAAGTTTAAGATCCAAATGGTTGACTTCCTTAAGTTTCAGACTACTGTTTGAAATGCCGATCTAAGAAAGACTCTGGAGCAATGGAAGTAAGAAATCGAACATGCTGTAGGAAGAGAGAGAGCACAGAAAACGAGAGATTAAGAAATATAGATGTGCCCTTGTTGAGGAAAATAAGAAAGGTAAGTTAACAACCGAAAATAGAAATGGCAAACGGGTTTTGGAAAAAGAGAAGGAAAATGTGGCTGCATGGAAAAAGAAGGCTTATGAAAACAAGATTCGCTTATTTGAGCTGCATAAGGCATATGACCAGACCAATGAGAAGCTAAAACAAAGTCAGGCTTGTGTTGCTGAGTTGCAAGCCAAGATAGATGGTTTGAACCGCTCGTTACATGGAATCCAGAATCATCACACCTATATTGAACTTCAGGCCTGTCTAAGTGAAAATGATACCTTAAAGAAATAGGTTGAAGGAATGGACAATATTATCCAGGAATATAGGACGAATATTTTGGTCCTTGAAGATATAGCTGATGGAGGTAATGATTACTGGTTCACCCGCCTTAGAGATAATGCACGAAGGTTCTAAGAACGAGATGAGTTCGATAGGACTATCATAACCCGAGTTTAGGATGTGGCTTAACATGTGACGATACTAGGTACTGAAGCTGCAGCCCTTTGTCAGTACATCAAACTAGTAGGGAAAGTGGGACCATGGCTTATCGAAGAAGTCAAAGAACTAGGAGTTCGTGCAGAAAAATATTTGTATAAGATATGAAGTTTGATGTAATAAGAACCTTTCATATTCAATAAAGAGTTATTTCTTGAGTAGATATTTCATGGAATTAATGGTCTTTCGCTTGCATTCATGCATTTGCATTGCATTTTTCTTTGTTTTTTTTTGTGTGTTTACATTTGTGCATGCATTCATAACATAATAAGAATCTAACTTAAATAAAAAAACATGACAGGGGTTCAAAATAGCAAAAACAACTCACAAGTACGATACTCGGTCTCAAGTCAGATCAATGGAAGACAGAGTGACAGCTTTGGAAAGTAATCACAAAAGCACTCAGGACAGGTTAGACAAGCTGGAGATGGATTTGAAGCAGCAGATGGAGTTTGTTCATCAAAAGACGGTTGGATCAATTGTGGACATGTTAGGGTTTAAGAATCCAGACACGGTGGAAACTGGTAAAGAAGTTGATGTACTGCCAAAATTTCATGGAATGGCCTTTGTCCATCCAGGCATACAAAAAGAAGCGCAATCTTCCAAAGTCAAGCTTTCACCCCATTTTGCTGAGACTTCAGCTCGAAATAAAAGGAAGATAAACTTTGAAAAGGTCCATAAGGTGCCTGAGCTCGATGAAATCTTTGATAAAGTGAGAGCTGAGAAGAAATGGGAAGACCGCTACGAAAAGTTGGAAGGAATGATCAAGTCTTTCCAAGAAGGAAATATGCATGGAGGAATGGAAGCTAAGGATTTGAGCTTGGTAACTGATTTGGTAGTGCCACCAAAGTTCAAGGTCCCTGACTTCAAAAAGTACAACGAAACCATGTGCCCTTCAGCACATCTAACTATGTATTGCACGAAAATGTTGATGTATCTTGACAATGAGAAGTTGCTTATCTATTGCTTCCAAGACAGTCTAGTTGGTTCAGCAGCACGCTGGTACACCCAGCTAAGCAGAGTTAATATCAGATCATGGAAAGATTTGTCTAGAGCTTTCAATGAACAGTACAAACATGTCTCGGACATGGTTCCAACCCGTTTGGTCTTGCAAGGGATGGAACAAAAACATCATGAAAGTTTTCGCCAATACGCGCATAGATTGAGAGATGTAGTTGCTCAAGTCCAGCCACCATTGTTAGAGAATGAAATCACCTCGATGTTTGTAGAAATGCTGAAAGGTTCCTTCTATGATCGCATGCTCAATCATGCAACCAAGAGTTTCGCAAACATGTTAATGAATGGAGAGTTGATTCTTGCGGCTATGAAAAGTGGAAAGTTGGATAGTGGGGAAAAAAGAAACCGTATAAAAAGAGAGACAATGAAGTCAATGCAACTAATGTTTACAACCCCAGCTACTCAAAAGGGGTAGTCTTTAACAAGCCTAACGTCTCGACTACGGTTCCAGCTGCAGTTACAAATCCTTCGAAGGAAGAACGAAGATACCAATAAAAATTAAAGCCATATTTTCCTCCTATTCCAATGACATGTGCAGAGTTATTTACTGAGTTGGTCAAATCCCAAATGGTGCTGCCAAGACATGTTCCCCTATTCTCACCACCGTACCCACCATGGTACGATGAGAAGGCACAATGTGAATGTCATGCAGGAGTTAGGGGGCATACCATTGAGAATTGCTACCTTCAAAAGAGGTGTAGAAGATCTAAGGAAATTAGGAATGTTATCATTTGATACGTTAGAAGACAAGGGAAACCCTATGTCGAACCATCAGAAGGCAAGTGTGAATGCAGTCATGGTAAATAAGGATAAGGTAATTAAGGAGTGTGTTGCTGAAGTTAGAGCACCCATGAAGTGGGTATGGGCTCAAATGGTGGCAGTTGGAAGGAGAAACCCAAAAGCTGAAAATTAGAAATGTATTGTATTGTGAGTATCACGAGGAGGAAGGACATAAGATTGATTGTTGCTTAGAATTTAGGCAACTAGTTCAAGACAAGATGAATGAAAAAGAACTTGAGTTCTTTGAAAAAGAAAATAAGGAGTGCGAGTTGGACATTTGCACATCTGATAAGTTATCCTCTAGAAGAGATTATTCTAGAATGAAGCCTTTAATTATTAAGGCTAAAGTAAGAGTTAGTGAGCCTGAAAGGAGTGTAACCTCGCGACTTATAATTAAGGCACCGACCTCGTTTCCATACAAGGATAGCAAGCAGGTCCCATTGAATTACGCTTGTGTGGTGGCAGCTCCGGGAGAAACATCTATTAAAGAGAAAGAGGAAGCAGTCAATGAGGTGAGCCGTTTCAGGAGAAGTGGAAAGCTCTATTCCCAACCAATAGCATAAGATAGAGATGCAGCGCAAATAAAGGTTGATGCTGATGAGCCTGAGAAAGAAGATAATAGAAATTTCTTCAAAGAAAAATCGATAGCATATCATGAGCCTATGAAGGAATTAGAGGCTCAAGAATTCTTGAAGATTTTAAAACACAGTGAATATAGTGTGGTGGAGCAACTCCACAAGCTTTTGGCTCAAATTTCTATGCTATCTCTGCTATTAAGTTTTGAAGGCCACCCTGAGGCCTTGTTAAAGATTTTGAACTGGATATTCGTACCAAAGGAGATCACAACTGATAAGATGAACATGTTAGTCGGTAACATTGTTGTCAACAATTTCATTTCATTCAATGATGAGGAAATACCAGGAGAAGGAATGAGTTCGTGCAAAGCTCTACACATCATTACCATATGTAAAGGATACATGTTGCCAAGTATCCTTATTGATAATGGATCGGCTTTGAATGTTATGCCACTAGCAACGCTAAAGAAGCTGCCCATAGACAGTTCTCATATGAGAACTTATCAAAATACGGTAAGAGTGTTTGATGGAACTCAGAATGAGGTGTTAGGGAAAATTAAGGTGCCTCTGCAAATTAGACCATCGACCTTCGATGTTGAGTTTGTAGTCATTGATATAAGGCCCAGCTATAGCTGTTTGCTGGGACACCCATGGATTCACATGGCTAGAGCAATCCCATCTACTTTACACCAGAAATAGTTTTGTGATAGATGGCTAGTTGATAACCGTTGGTGCAGAGGAGGAAATTATTGCATCAGTAACTACTAATGCGCCCTTTATCGAAATTAATGAGGGTATACTCGAGTGTCACTTCAAGACATTAGAGTTAGTCAATGCAACCTTTGTCACCGAAGGGAACAAGGTTCCAGAACCAGAATTATCAAGTTGTGCGAAGATGCAGGTAAAACAAATGATTGGGAAAGGAGCTGAAATTGGAAAAAGGTTTGGAAAGAGATATCAAGGGAGGCTGCATCCTGTAGTAATCCCAGTGAAAAATGATCTATTTGGCCTGGGTTTCAATCCCAATAATTGACAGAGAATGGCTGAAATAAAGAAACATCGGGAAAGGAGAAGAGCTAGACTGAAAGGCGAAGAGATTGAGTGAGAGTCGATGACTTTCCCACCCTTGAGCCATAACTTCAGATCCGGAGGCATGCTGGATCCAAATACCCCGGTTAATGAAAATGAAGAAGAGAAGAGCGACTTGTGTGAAGTGTTTGTGAAGCTGAGTATCAATGCTATGACTGACGGTGAAAAAGAGAACCAGTACCTGTCCATGACCCGCCCTTGCTCTGAGCTTTACAATTGGACTACTGAAGAAATTCATGTAGTCTTTAAAACATGTTTAGAGTAATTCTCAAAACCAGCCCCTTTTCTCCAGGCCCGGAGACAATAGGGGATCTTATGTAAATGGCATATGTCCAACTTATAATTCGAACTCAATAAAAGATGCATTTTTCTTAAATCTTGTATGGCAAACTCATTTCATGAATAAAAACCAAAACCAAAAGAAAATCATAAAAAGCATTACAGCCATTCATCTCTTTCTTCCTTTCGTATATATCTTTTGTCTTTCCCTTTGTATGTCTTCAGATATCAGTGGCATAAATGAATCAAAGTCTGATTTCGAGGTTGATTTTGAATTACCTCTATGCTTAGAAGAAGTTGGAAATAATGATGATGATGAAGGATATGACTTACCAATTGAACTGTTAGAATGGTAGAATGGGAGGAAAAGCAAACTTTGCCTTATAAAGAAGAATTAGAAATACTGAATCTTGGTACTGAAGAAGGGAAGCGAGAAGTGAAGATTGGCACCACTATTACAACCCAAACCAGACAAAGTCTGATCAAGCTCCTGAAGAAATTCAAAGATATTTTCGCCTGGTCATATCAAGATATGCCCAGCCTCGACACCGACATTGTCATGCATCGGCTTCTTATTAAAGTAGGATACGAACCTGTGAAGCAGAAGCTCAGGAGGATGAAAGCAGATATGCTCCTGAAAATTAGAGATGAGGTGAAGAAGCAATTCGATGTAGGATTTTTAGAGGTAGCTAAGTATCCAGAATGGGTGGCCAACATCGTCCCAGTTCCCAAAAAGACAGAAAAGTACGTATGTGTGTTGACTATAGGGATCTCAACAGAGCAAGCCCCAAAGACAACTTCCTGTTAAATTACATCGCCCGTTTTATCTCCCAGTTAACAGATAAATGTGATCCAATTTTTAGACTACTCAGAAAGAATAACCCAGGGACATGGAATGATGAATGCCAGACAGTTTTAGAAAAGATCAAAGAGCAGTTAACCAATCCTTCAATATTAGTACCACATGTCTCAGGGAAACCCTTAATCATTTATTTAACGGTGCATGAAAATTCAATGGGTTGTATATTAGGGCAACATGACGATATTGGGAGAAAAGAAAATGCGATATATTACCTGAGCAAGAAGTTCACTGATTGTGAAACCAGATATTCTTCAATTGAAAAGCTATGTTGTGCTTTAGTATAGGCAGCTAAAAGTCTTAGACAGTATATGTTATATCATACTACGTGGCTAATCTCGAAGTTAGATCCACTGAAGTTCATGATGCAGGCTCTGGATTTATCATGAAGGTTGGCCCGTTGGCAGATGTTACTATCAAAATTTGATATTCAATATGTGAGCCAAAAAGTGATAAAAGGGAGTGCCATAGCTGACTTTTTGGCAAGATGCGCCTGTGATGAATATGAAGCGTTAAATTTTAATTTTCCTGATAAAGACTTGATGTATATCTCTGAAGATGATGAGACTCCAACAGAATCTTGGGTTATGAACTTTGATGGTGCAGCAAATGCGTTAGGGCGAGGTACATGGGCAGTTTTGGTTTCGCCGGAAGGAGATTATTACCCTTTTACCAGTCATTTGAGATTCTTCTGCACTAATAACATGGCGGAGTATGAGGGCTGTATAATGGGTTTAAGAGAGTCTATAAAGAGGAAAATCCATACCCTATGAGTTTTTAGGGACTTTGCATTGGTTATTTATCAGGTACGTGGTGAATGGGAGACAAAAGATGAAAATCTGGTAGAATACCACAAGTTAGTCCTCAAGCTAATCAAAGAGTTCGATGAGGTTACTTTCAAGTATCTCTCCAGGGAAGACAATCAGATGGCTGACGCTTTTTCCACTTTAGCCGCCATGTTTAAGGCAAGTGAGGGTTCTGAGATGGTGCCCATCAGGTTACATATGCTAGACTCCCCAACTCATTGTTATGATGTGGAAGAAGAAATAGATGGATTGCCATGGTACCATGACATCTTGCAGTATGTAAAATTTTAGCAATATTCGCCACAAGCTACAGAGAATGAAAAAAAATGATCATGAAAATAGCATCAGGGTATGTCCTTGATGGAGAGATTTTATAAAAAAAGAAGTCGTGATCAAGTGTTTCTAAGATGTGTGGGTGCAAAAGAAGCTCAAATAATTATGGAAGAAATTCATGAATGAGTTTGTAGAACCCATCCTAGTGGTTTCACCATGGCCAGAAGGATCATGCATCTTGGATATTATTGGTCAACCATAGAAGGTGATTGCATCAACTATCCTCGCAAATGCCATAAGTGCCAAATCTATGCTGACAAGGTTCATACGCCACATCAACCTCTTCATGTTATGACAGTCCCTTGGCCGTTCTCCATGTGGGGCATTGATGTCATCGGTCAGATTCACCCTAAGACGTCAAACGGGTATCATTTTATCTTGGTAGCCATTGACTATTTCACAAAATGGGTAGAAGCAGCTTCGTATGCAAATGTCACCGGATCTACGGTGTACAAGTTTTTGAAAAAAAGATATCATTTATCGGTATGGTCTACAAGAAAGTATTATTACAGACAACGCTTCCAATTTGAATAACAGAATAATAGGAGTCTGTGAACATTTCAATGTCAAACATCATAATTCTGTGGTATATCATCCGAAGATGAATGGGGCGGTAGAGGCTGTGAATAAGAATATTAAGAAAATAATCGCAAAAATGACTGACACCTATAAGGATTGGCATGAGAAGCTATCGCCTTATATGCCTATCGAACTGCTGTGCGAACCTCTACTGGAGCAACACCATTTTTGTTAGTTTATGAGTTGAAGTTGTACTACCAATTGAAGTTGAAATACCATCGCTCCATGTCTTAATGGAAGCAAAATTAGAAGAGGTAGAATGGATTCAGGCAAGATATGACCAGCTTAATCTAATTGATGAAAAGAGGTTAAAGGCATTATGTCATGGGCAAATGTACCAGAGAAGGATGATAAGGGCTCACGAGAAGAAAATTCGCCTGAGGGAATTTAAGGAATGAGAGTTGGTGTTAAGGAAAAAGCTACCAATTCAAAGCGATTCCCGAGGAAAATTAGCGCCTAATTGGGAGATACCTTATATTGTATCAAAGTTTTTCTCAAGGGGAGCGTTAATTTTAGCTGAAATGGATGGAGATGAACTTCAGAACCCAATAAACTCAGATTCAGTCAAAAGGTATTACATCTGAAGAAGAAAAAGAAAAGAGAAATAAAAAGGAAAATAAAAGAAAATAAAAGAAAATAAAAGGAAAAAAGAAAAGAAAAAATCAAAAGAAAAATGGGGTTCAAAATGAAAACTCGAAAAGGGCATTTTAAAACCAAATGAGGGTCTGAGTTGAAAACCCGTAAAGAGCGGCTCAGATGATATGCAAATGAGGCATTTCACAAGATAATTTGGGTACCTGGAAGCTTCATATCTTTCCACATAATCACTATTTCCGGAATCTGCTCAGCATAGTTGGCGTTTAAAGCGTCTTATGGAGTCACGGTAAGAAGAGTTTTGGTTTTTAATATCTGAATGCCTATTCATTTCCTTGTAATTTCCTTTTGTGTTTGCCACAATACTAATAAAACTTTGTTGCGAAAAAAACCTTCTTCTTCTTTGATATTTTTCTTTTCCATAAGCATAAGTTTGGCATTATTTTAAATTATACAAAGGATTTTTTAGCATTACTCTGAAATTTTTTGAAAGAATGCCGGAATTTGGAAGTATCCCGTAGTCAAGTTTTGGATTTGGGGCATGAAATGCCAACACACAAAAATATTTGAGGTGGAAATGAGTTTCGTTGCAAACAATGCACAAACCCCTGTGAAAACAAGAATTAGGGAGTCCTCGAGAGATGTTTGGACATTACCTTAAGACAACATGTCGCAAGACAAGGGTGCCAACACTAGATAGTACGTCACCCACGATAATAAGAATAATTTTACAGGCTTTGGAGGTTGAGGCTCTTATTCAAGACTATTCAAGAAGGCTTAAACACTGGATATTGATAATGAGAACAATCTTATAGACCTTGGAAGAACAACAAGATTCTAGGAGGCTTATCACTAAACATTGATGTATGAATTACAATGATAGTTAGACAAAGGTTAAAAGAGTGTTGAAGAATATGAGGGTTAAGTCAGTCCTTCTACCCAAGAATACAAGATAACTGGATTGAATGAGCAAATGTGCAAAGATCATATAAAGCAAGAAAGTAGTAAGAATGGTGAAGCAGAGGTGATGGAGGTGACTATCTATGATTATCGTAGCATACAATTGCAATATTCAGACGATTTCCCACACATTAATGTGGGTAAGACAAAGCATCCCACGTATATCCCCGCGGAGTTTCACTCTTTGATGTCATAGCAACACTATGCGAAGACTTCAAACACTTTGCAAAGAATTACCCTGGTTTTAAAAAATTAAGGCAAAAGCCACAGGAAAAGAAGAATGTAGCTGTGGCATTAAACCTCTGGTACAACATGGTGGTGTTTTGGTGAACTCCAATTTGCCCAAATCAAATGATGTGGCTTTTAGTCCCCGAAGTTAAGAGTAGGCAACGACGAAGATTTTTTTCCAAGGAACAGTCAGTGGAATTTTAACAACAAGAAATTGGTGAAACCAATTAGTATTGAAGGATGGGCTATTTCAAACTTACTTGCTCATGGCATGGTGTAAAGCTTTTTGATTTAGAGAAATAAAAAGAACTCATACTGCTTCTTCTGATCGGATGAGCCAGATTAGACACTTACCATCTGTTACTAAAATTGAGAAAATGTTTGAGATGATATGATCCAGGAAAACTAATTATAAAAAACAAAAGTGTCATGCATTCATAATTAGCCATCCCTAGGGGCATGTTCATTATAGTCATTTGTTTGAACTTTGACATGTATAAAATTCGTTTATCCATCCAAGCATAAGGAGGATGGAACATTTTCAATATGCTTATCTATTCGAGCACAAGGAGAATAGAACCCCACCTATCCGTTCAAGCATTTGGGGAATGGAACCTACTTATCTATTCGAGCATGAAGAGAATAGAACTCGTCTATCTGTTCGGACGTAAGGAGAATAGAACCATGCTTATCTATTCGAGCATGAGGAGAATATAACCCGTCTATCCGTTCGGACGTAAAGATAATGGAACCCTGCTTATCTATTCGAGCATGAGGAGAATAGAACCCGTCCATCTGTTCGGAGGTAAAGAGAATAGAACCCTGCTTATCTATTCGAGCATGAGGAGAACAAAACCCGTCCATCCGTTCGGACGTAAGGAGAATGGAACCCTGCTTATCTATTCGAGCATGAGAAGAATAGAACTCGTCCATCCGTTCGGACGTAAAGATAATGGAACCCTGCTCATCTATTCGGGCACATAGAGAATAAAACCTGTCCATCTGTAAGAAGAATGGAATCCGCCTATCTATTCAGGCATAAGGAGAATAGAACTCACTCATCCGTTCGGGCATTAGGAGAACAGAGTCAAGCAACTAATCAGTGATTGGTGAAAATCAGTGTCTCCTATTATTTGCTATATCCTTGTTTCATTGGAATAAGCAAATAAGGGGCAGCTGTTGTCGCTAGATTTCACCTCTTCTATTATTATTATTATGCTAGTATTATTATTAACTATAAAACTCATTTTTAAATAAAAATGTGTTTATTTCTTGAATAAAACCCATTTTTAAAGGACCCATTAAAATAAAACCCATTTTTTTAATAATAAGGACCCATTAAAATAAAACCCACTCAAAAAAATAATAAGTAAAGAGTCCATTTTAAATTAAAGGGGCCCAAACTAACCCATTTATTTTGTTTTTTTTTTAGGTTTATTCGAGACTATTGGATTTAGGGTTGAAATAATGGATGGCTTGGATAGAATGAAGGGAAAATAGGGAAAATGGGGGAGACGCGCCGCCATGCGCCAGCACGTGCGCTGCACACGCGCGGGATCATCTCCCCCAAATCCTCTAGGCCGTTCGAACTAGGCTGCTGCCGGCAGCTGTTGCGCCGTGCCTGGGCCATGGCGGCCACAGTGGGAGGTACCGGTCAACTAGCCTAAGCCGACTGAGTCCAACACTGCCGACGTCGTCCCCTACCGTTGCTAGTAACCTACAAAATGTGAAGGAAAAAGGTTCGAACCCTAATTAATTTTGGGGGCCAAATTCCCTAAATTGAAGCCAAATTTGATGAAATTCAGATTGAATTTCAATCCCCATGGATAAGTCAAAGTTATTCTGATTTTTTGGGATGAAATTGGGGATTTTGTCCCCAAATTGCCTTGTTTTCCAATCCCTAAAACCCTATAAATAGTGATTCATTTGTGCCATGTTCATGATCCATCAATGGAGAATAATCCATTCAAAAAAATTCATCCGAAAATCATTTGAAAGTTGTTGGAATTTGTTCGAGTTTGGAGTAGCTTTGGTTTGAATTTTCGTGAGGAATAGAAGCTAGCGGTTCGCCTCTTCATCGGTTGTTGAAATTTGTTCGAGTTTGGAGCAGCTTTGATTCAAATTTTTGTGAAGCTAGCGGTTCATCTCTTCATCGGTATAATTTCTCTTCTTTTTCATTTTAAATTCTATTTATTTATTTATATTTTTTTGTTCATGCGTTGTTCTTCCTTTGTTCGTATATGTTTAAAATCCGGGTTTTAGTTTGATTTAAAATCTAATTTTTTAGAGTTTTTTTAAACCCTTTTTTAGAAAAATAATAATTTTTAGAAGAGGTCGCCGCCGGTGAGCGACGGCCGGCGCCGGTGGAAGGCGAACGGCACGGTGGCCCTCTTTCTTGTTCATCCTTTTTGATAAACACCAAGAGTAAGTTTAATATTTGTTGAAAAATGGTGTTTGATCTATCCAAATTCTTTAAAAAATATTTTGGTTGTTTGTAAATAAAATGGGCTTTTAATCCATTTCTCTTTGGTCCAAGTACCATTTTTAAAAAACCAACTTTTTTATTTCTTTTAAATTTTTATGCTTTAAATTTTTTTTAAAAAAAGGTGTGGTGACCAAATTTAAACAAAGTCAAAAAGAAAATTAAAATTGTTTTACAAACAAAAAGAGAATAAAAAACGAGGAATGATCCAAGATCCTTTAAAAAAAACTCAAAAATTTTAATTTGTGTTTTATTTTTTTCACTTTGCTTTTGTTTTGCTTTAGTATTAAGTTAGCCTCAGGAATAAGTTATTCAGGCCTTAGATAAAGACTCCTTTGTGATAAAAATTTTCTTCATGAAGATAAAACACACTTAATAAAAACTTAAATCTATAAATAGAAAATATTTAGACTCTTAGGAATAATAAGTTTTAATTTAGAATAAAAATATTCAACAAACTAATTTCCTTTGTTTGTTAAAAAATGGAACTAATTAATGCGGTGTCTTATCAAATGGAAATGACGGGTTAGCGCCAGGAATGTTGGCGGTGATTGGAGTTCATTTTTCAGACGATAAGGCCGTTAAAATAGATTTATATTCAGTTAATGGACGAATAAATTGAAACTCTTTTGAACTTGCAAATTCCAATTTTGAAAATACTTTTTGAACTCAATTAGTACCAATTTTTGGGCGTTGTAGGGGTGCTAACCCTTCCCCGCACGTAACCGACTTCTGAACCTATTTTCTCTTATTTTTGTAGAACAAAATTATTATTTTAATAAATAAAACGTTTTATTAAAATAACATTTGTTTTAAAAAGTGATCCAATCACACTTTTTCAAAAAGATTGGTGGCGACTCCGTGATTTTATAAAGTTTTCCAAAACATCAAGACTCCTAAAAAGGGTTGCGACAGTTTGAACTCGTGTCCTTCCCTTGAAAGTGCAATGTAACTTACTAATGCACTCAACACTTGTTAGTAAATCAAATGTGTTCTTTTTGACTACTTTATATGGCTATAATAATAAAGTTATGAACCAAATACTACATGGGGTAATTTTTTTCGAGAGTTAAAAAACAAAATAAGTATTATTTAAAAAAAACACATTAAAATAAAAAAACTCATAAATTTTATGTAAATCAAACATAATGATTGTAGATCACTTTATCAAAATATAATCTTAAATCACCCTTTTTTTTTGGGTGAAAGAGTATAATCATATTCATTAACAATCATACACAGGGAATATTACTATATGCCTCATTAAAAACTTCCTTAATCCTAAATGGAAGAAAATAATACTCATACTAATATGTAAGATAAAAAGTTCAACGGGATCACCAAACATAACAAAAACAACTACTAAGCATGAGAACAACTAAAGATACGCATCATCATCAAACAACAAAGAATTAATCCAACCAGGCAGTGCCACATAATAAGTAGTCTCTAAACTATCCAAACTCGCGCTTTTAGCTAACGCATCTGCCACTTTATTCCCTGAACACCTCGTATATTGAATTCGCACAAGTCAATCACGACCTTAAAGCCCATCTGAATGCCATTTAAGAAAATGAAACTCACTAAAATCATCCTTGAGAATTTGTATTGCCTCCAAACTATCCAACTCAAGCACAACTTGGCGATACCCTGCCTCCCAAGCATAAAATAATCCATAATAGCCCCCCCCCACAACTCGGCATCAAGAACTGAACAAATGTCTATGAACCCCACAAATCCGAACCTCCATTCACCTGCACTATTACGCCCTACACCTCCACACATCGCGTAGCCATCCGTAGCTCTACGAGCCCCATCCAAGTTAACTTTCAACCATTGTTGGCCTGGAAGAGACCACTGCTCACTAATGACAGATGCTACAACCCCACCTGCATGACTCGCCCGAGCCACTGCTGTAGATTGGACGGTCTTCGCAACCAGGATCCACGTCCGCGCTATCACACTGCCTTGCCCAACAATCGGGTTATTGAATGTATGAGCATTCCTATTAAGCCACAAATACCACAGAGCATAACCAAAAACAAGATCCCAATGTTCCCCTTGACGCGCAAAGGTTGCGGACCCAACAAGGTTAACTCTTATCCATTCATGCAAATCCAACGATAAGAACCCCATCAATTTAGACTGTTGAACCAACTCAGTCCAAACCTGGACAGCCGGCAGGCAACGTCTAAACACATGCTCGATATCCTCCAGCTCATCCAGCTCATCTCCACATATCAAACATTTTCTTCGCCAACTGATCAAGTCATCGGTCACCCTTGAGTTTGGCCCCTTTACTGTTGTAATCTGTAACAATATATCTTGGGGAAGAAAATGTTCAAACAACCTCTATTGCCACTGCCCCATGCTATCCACCATTGAAGGTACCTAGTTATGGCCAAGAGTCGGCATAGCCGTAAGAGACATAGTCGACCAACGACCCTACATCTTCAAGCCACGGATCATGCCACAAATTCGTTGCTTTACCTGACCCAACAAACCAAACAATGTTGTTCTGAACAATATTTCAAATCGTACTCAAGCCCTTCTAGAGACGGGAGCAACTCGTATTCCGCAGCGACACCAGAACCCCCTCTCCACACTTATACTATTCACGAATAAATCGGACCCAAAGCGCATCCTTCCGCTCAAGAAGATGCAAACCTAGTTTCATAAGAAAAGCCTCATTATTTGTTTTAATCGGGCGAAAACCCAAACCTCCATGAGATATAGGTTTACACACATCTTCCCATTTCGCCAAATGCACTCCACCACGCTCAGACATAATGCCCCATATAAATCGTCGAATAAGCCTTTTAATTGCCATACATGTCTTCTTTAGTAAAACCGCAGTTTGCAAGGTATAAATAGAAATTGCCGCAAGAACTGTCTTTGCTAGTAAAATCCTTCCCGCAAGCAAGAGACACTTTGCATTCCACCCACTAAGCTTACGCTCCGAACAAGATAATGGTACAAAACCTCAGTTACAATATAGGAAGCCCCAAATGTTTACCCAGGTCATCAACTTCTTTAAAACCAAACCCATTAGTAATTAACAATCTGGTTTCGATAGGAACGTTCTTAGAAAAAAAACATTGTCGTCTTATCCGCACTCACACGATACCCAGAAACAAGGCAAAAATTGCCCAACATCGAGCAAATGACTTTTTTTGATCAGGCGAAGCCTTAGCAAACAGTGTCATGTCATCTGTAAAGAATAAATGTGAAATTTTTGGACCATGAACAAAATTCTTAAACGGTTTCCAAAGCCCGGCACTAGTTAATGCATTTATAGATTGTGTTAGCCTTTCCATACAGAGCACAAAGAGATAAGGCGAAAGAGGGTCCCCTGCCGAATTCCTCAAGTATGATTGAAAGAGTCCATCATGTCCTCATTCCATAAAATCCAAGACTAGACTGTGGACACACACTACATAATCAAGTGAACCATAGATTCCGGAAGGCCAATGCTAATAAGAGTATCAGAAATAAAATCCCACTCAAGTCGATCATATACTTTCTCCAAATCAATCTTCAGTGCCATCCACCCTTTCCTTCCAATCTTATGACACATAGAATGGATAATCTCCTAGGTAATGATAATATTGTCCGTGATCGCACGCCCCGAAACTAAACTCGACTGATTCTCTGAAACCCATAATGGCAAAAAAGTTTTCGACCAATTAACCAGTATTTTTGAAATTACCTTATAAGTAATGGTGCACAAGCTGATAGGCCAAAATTGACTCATCCTCTCAGGCAACGATATCTTTGGTAAAAGCACGAGCAGGGTCTCATTGATATGCGCAGGAATCACCCTTGTACGGAACATATGTAGCACAAAATCACAAACTGAATTACCGACTATATGCCAATTCTGTTAAAAAAATTGACATTCAAACCATCTACTCCTGGAGCCTTCGACACGTCCATACTAAACACTGCCCGATAAATCTCCTCCATAGAAATAGATGATAACATTGTGTCCCTAGTGCTTGCCTCCATAGTCGGAAAGCAACCACAAATCATATAAAGAGGTCGAGGGCCTGGCGAACTAATAAACAAATTCTGGTAAAATTGCATTGGTGCACGAATATTCGATTACCACGTCTACAAGCAATCACCGATGTATGGAAAAACTTAGTATTGTGGTTTCCTTGCAACACCCATTGCGAACAAGCCTTTTGACGCCAGAAAGTTTCCTCCCGATCCATGACTGTTTCCAACTCAATTTTTAACTTAGACGCCAAATCCACCAAAAAATCTAAATGTTGTCTCATCAAAGCACGATCAATCCCTCTTAGACGCGCCCGAAAGTGCCTCTTCTTATCCCCTATAAGACCAAATACCTCTCTGTTCCATACTCCCACTTCTTCAGAAAACTTACCAACATTGTCCTCAAACTGCGGATGCGATTACCACGCCTTAATAAAGCAAAAGGGTCGATTATACCGTTTACTACGACCCTCACCCAACGAAACAAGAAGAGGCATGTGATCTGACCCTAACCTATCTAAATGAAGCACATGGGAATCAACAAATGACGCATTCCACATGGAATTAACCACGCACTGGTCTAGACGTTGATACAAAGTACCCATTGACCAAGTAAAAGGCGGGCCCTAAAACCCCATATCCGATAAACCTTGCGAGAAGAAAAAATTAGAGAATAATTTGCTCCCACAATTTTGAACACATGCCTCTCTAGTTCTTTCATCATCTGATAGGACAACATTAAAATCACCCCCGACTATCCACGGAACGCCACTACCTAGATTAAGAGCCGCAAGCTGAGGCCAAAGATGCTTGCGCCTTGAACTACTCGGGCTAGCATACACATCTGTAAGAACAAACGTAGCACCCCCATCACTAACATTAACCATGAGATGAACAAACTGATTTGAGATTTTAAGAATATCCACCTCTACACTGTTATTCCATAACAACCAAATTCTGCCACTAAAACCATGCGACTCAAAGCGGAAAGAACGAGTGAAGCCAAGCCTTGACACAACTCGATCAGCATTACTACCACTGATACGCGGCTTAAGTAACGCCACAACTGAAGGACGATGTTCACGCACAAAATCCTTGAAATAACCACGAAACTCTAGGCTAGCAGCACCCTGGCAATTCCACAACATAACTTCATCATAATTAAAATAATAGAAAAGAAGACGCGAACCTTATTGGTCGTCAACAAAACCTACACCCTCATGCAAGGCCTCGGGAGAATCCAACAAATAGTACTCATCATCATCAGAAGATTGCAACATAGGGGACGAAGTACCAGACATCACAGGGTTACGGCTACTACTGGGCCTAACGCCTACTACAACCACATCCAGTTCTGACGTTAATTGGCAACTCATGTGCACGCCGGACTTGCATACCCCTACAGCTAACATCTATCTTGCCCTTACCCAAGCTTACTTTCCCACGTTGCCCTCCTCGACTCCCCTTGGAATCGCCTACTGCTCCTTTCTCAATAATTGTAACGGCCCTATGATCACCATTCTTTGTGCTTGCATTATGCTCAACAACCTGAACATCCCCTTGCTTCCCACCGAAATCACCACAGTCGTGCTAGTCCCTTTTGTTAATTTACTTTTCTTATCCGGATTAGAGGCCTTATATGCAGTGTTTTTCGAAACCTCATGCACCAGTCTTGACCTTGTAGAATTAACTTGTTGAGCATGACGAGTCTCTACTGCAACCCCACGATCCATCGAGCTACGGCCAGCATCTTGAGCATCCCTACCATCAAATTCCTCAACTTCTAGACTTTCAAACCACGACCCCGATGTGCCAATAGTAGACAGATTATTACCTGCACATGCTTGACCCTCTCGGCGACGCCTATCCGTAACAACCATCCATGGACCAAAAAGATTTGACTCCGAAACATCCCCCTCTATTTGAGGACGAACTACAATAGTAGCCGGCGTACTACGCTCCGAACTTTCCTTAGTATGCATAGCAGAACCACACACCTCTTTAGTATGATCATAGACACCACATTCGTAGCAAATCTGTTGCAATCCCTCGTACTCAAGTGTTTGTACGTGACTATCAATCCGAATACACGACAACAAAGGTTCATTAAGATCCACGAGAGGACCGCCAACAGCGCAAACCTACCACGGTTGCCAACATCAGTATTATAATCAATCTGGATAACCTCCCAATAAATGAGGCAATATGACGAAACACAGCCTTCGTATAGTATAGATAGGTAGCCCTGACAATCTTACCCAAACAATGACCTACTTAGGATGTTTCTCCATAGTCGTAAAGCCTCGCCTCTACGGTTGCATCATTAAATAGCTCCCATAGATGGTCCACGGCCCCTCCGTTAAAACTTTCATGTAATCACCAGGATCTGAAAATCTCACTAAGAAATAATTATTATCAAGATTGATAATATGCAATTCTCTCACAAGTTTCCACAAAGCATTCACCCGATTAACCAGAGCTCTATAGCTTATCGTACGCCCCAAAAGCCGAACTATAATAGCGTTGCGCATATTAGCATCAATTTGATCATGAACTCTATCAAAGAATTGAATGGAAGGAATTTTCCCCTTGCGGTCCGTGATGATATCCTCATCCAAAATCTTAACTTCATGTTTGAGAAAACCCGGAGCAGTCCCACTCTTATCCTTCGACCCGTTGACCTTACTTGCATAAGAAGTTTTCTCACCCCATCATGATCCGCTGATTCCATTCCTGTAGAGTTCGTCATAGTAGCTGCACCTGCTTTGCCGTGCACAGCATGCACATCCCCAACGTCTGCATCCATCGCACTACCATCTAGGCATGTATCAACTATTGCATCGTTACGCCCCTTCTTGGCCAACCACAACCTGTCCAATTGAGAAGGAGATGCCGGTCTTTCCTTTGCTGGAGCACCAGGTATATCCAGAACGGCATCCGGCGGCCTCCCACCGAGATTGATACGCTCAGTCACACTAGGCGGCCCGAGAGAATTTTCAGAAGCAGAGGTCATTAGGTCAAAATTCTGAAACTTTAAATCATCATTTTTAATATAAATTAAAATTTTAAAGTTTCAATATTATATGAAAATCATTTATCGATATACAAACTTCAGTGCAATATGATAAATTAAAAATAAAATAGACTATTTAATGAATATTTATATCAATAAGTTAGATATAACTTTGATGGATTAAATGTCATATCATTATTTATTAAATAAATTACGGGTAATTGTTCTATGCATAAGCGCGTGTGGAAATTTTGTTTCCATAAACGTCTTAATTTTAGGAAATAAAGATTTTGTTTAGGGTCTAGTATTAGGGGTTTAAGTATACGAGTTTTGAATTTAAAGGGTGTGGTTAGAATATAGGTTTTAGGGTTAAAAGTTAGGATTTATATGTTAAAACCTAAATCTCTAACCATTTTACCTAAACTTAAACCCAACCTCTAAATTCTAACCATAAACCCTAAAATTTACCCATAAACCCTAAATTCTAAACACATATACTTAAACCCTTAAATTCTAAACCCTAAACTGAGCCATAAACCATAAAACTAAAGCACTTGTGGAAATTTTTTGTTTCTACCGCTACTACATAAGATATTTTCCAATCAATTATTGATTAGATTATTAAAACTTTAGCGTCATTTTGATAAAAATAAGGAAAAAAACTTTAGGGTCATAAAAGTTGAATGATTAAATTAAATGATTTTTTCGATGATTAAAACACTAACACCTTAAAAGTGAGTGAACATTTAAGTAATATACTCTTAAAAGTTTTAAGACATAATATCAAAATCCACCCTTAACATTTAATTGAATTGTTATTTTGATTTTGATTTATTATTTTTAAAACACTTCAACCTTGGACGTTTAATTTTTTTCTTCTTCTAAATACTTTTTATCCCTTTTTAATTTAATAAAAAACATAATGCAACATGAATATGTATTGCTAGCAAGAAGGGTTACTAGTTCGTTAATTAATAAAAAATTGGCTAAAGGGTCAAATTTGTCCATGTAATAAACTCCAATCAGCAATGTTGTCTTTAATTTTTTTTTCATACAATTTTGCTCTCGAAGTTATTTAATTGCAGCAATTTTATCCTTTAACCGATATTGACCGTTAAGTGCTGACGTGACAGTTAACAATACTGACGCTGTGGTCTAATGTGATGACTTAGCAGCACATGTGTAATGATGACATGGAAGAGGGGTTGAATTGCTTTTTTAATCGACTTCGAGGGTATAATTGATTTTTTTTGCTGATTTCAGATATATAATTGATTTTAATTGAAAGTTCAATAAATTATTTAATCTTTAAGCTAAAAAATAATAAATTATTAAAATTTTAAATAATATAAATATTTATAAAATATTAAAATTAAAAATCATTGAAAAAGTCTCAGACTGTTTCTGGTTATGTTAAGCAAACTAATATTCATTGAACATATTTTCAATGAAATCATCATTCCATTAGAGCAGTAATAAAAATTATCAAATATTAATGAGCATCAGTTTAATGTAGAAAAAGTAAAAGAAAATTTAATAAAATTATTCAATTTTTAATACTTTATAAATACTTTTAAATTTTTATATTTATATTTTATCATTTTATAATTTTAATACATTTTAATTTTTATATTATTTTTTATTTTCAATAAACTTTTAATATCTTATTTATTTTTATTAAGTTTATGAATTTTTAAAAAAATTAAAGAATATTTTGATTTTTTTAGAGTTCTCACTTTGCTTATTTTTAAAATTATCAGGGACTCAAAAGATATTTACACCAATTTTTTAATCATTTTTTCATATATTCTATTTGTAAAAGTTCAACTCGAAAGACCAAATTATTTATCTAATTTTATTCAAAAACTAAATAAACCGATTAAATTGATTTGAATTTTAAACAAATTATTTGTTCTTTTTTAATAATTTAAAATTTTAATAATTTCTTAAATTCTCTTTTTTAGGTAAAATATAATATAAGTTATCGAACTTTCACTTAAAATCAATTATGCCCCCAAACTCAGCAAAAATCAATTATACCCTCGAAGTCAGTTAAAAAAGCAATTCAACCCTTCTGCCACATTATCATTACATGTGTACTGCCACGTCAGTATCGTAGACCGCCACGTCAGCACCGTTAGCTACCACGTTAGTACTTTAACAGTCAACGTTGGTCATAGGGCGAAATTGCTGAAATTGAATGACTTCGAGGATAAAATTGTATGAAAAAAATTAAGGGCAACATTACTAATTTGAGTTTACTACAGGGACAAATTTAACCCTTTAACCATAAATTTTATTATTAAAAATCATTTTAATCAAGAAATAAGACATAAAAAAACTAAAACATTATATATATATACACACAAATTAAAATAATTATTTGATCAAACATTTAAAAGATGAATTTTGATAATTAACCAATTATAGAGCAAATAGTTAAAGTTCTCGGTTGATATCCTATTCTTCCCCTAAATCGTAAGTTCAAGACCAGTAAAAATAAAATTTCCCTTCCTCTCTCTAAATAAAAATTGTCAAAAAAAGATAAACTTTAATAATATACCAAAGTTTTAATCAAATGTCGGCTATATTTAAAAAGTTTGAATAATTTTTTTTAGTGACTAACATTTTCTTTTTTATCAAAAGGTGACCAACATTAAGACCCTAAACTCAAGTGATCATTTAGGTAGGTAGGTAGTAGTCACCCTTAAAAGTTTCCAACATAAAATCAAAATTGACCCTTAACGTTTAATTTAATAGTTATTTTCATTAATTTTTTAAACAATTTCTACATAAGGAAAATGTAATTATTATTATTATTATTTTAACAAGTTATATTTTTAATGTAATCTTATTTAAAGGAAAGGAGAAACTTTAAAAGAAAAAAGAGGTATTCATAGCGGGTCTAAAATGACTCTTTACCTATTTTTTTACTCTTTATCTCTTTTAAAATACTTTAACCTTCAAACGTTTGTTTTTGTCTAAACGACTCTTTACACCTTTTTAATTTAATAAAAAAACATAACGTGACATGAACATGTATGCCTATATGGTTAGCAAGAAGAATTAATAGTTAATTAACTAAAAATAATTTTTAACCAATAAACTAAGACATAAAAATCTAAAATATTTTTAATATATAAAAATTTTAATATAATATTTGATCAAACATTTAAAAGATGAATTTTGATAGTATACCAAAATTTTAATTAAATGTCGGATATATTTTTTAACTTAGAGTATCTCCAACCTTCACCAACACTATAACACTATTTTTGTGTCAAACATAATATAAAAAATTGTAAAAAGTAAATAAGTAAAATTAGTGTAAAGAGATCAACTCCAACTTTTGTACTAAAATAGTGCAAATTAAGATATTTAATATTATTTTGGTGTAAAGAGACCAGCTCTAACTTTTGCACATTTGCACTATAACACTTTTCTACCATTTTGACTTTTTTTTCAATTAAAAATAATTTAGTGTTGCTACATTTCTGCACCAAATATAGTGTGACACTATAGACAATACCAAAATGATGACATGAGGATTTAAAATATAGTGTTGAGTTGGAAAATTAACAATGACCAAAATATATCATTTTAGTAAAATAGTGTGAAAAATGAATAAGGTTGGAGATGCTCTTTGCTTTCAATCTTTCACTATTAAAATAGAAATTAATTAATAGCTATATGCGGCAGGATCGGAACTCAACAAGTGTTTTGTGGAAAAGTGGATGATGTTTATCATATGGGATATATATTCAAATCACTTTATCTACAATGTGTATGATAAATATGTATGAACATATCACAATATTTCAAGTTTTGAATTATTCGAATATTCAAAAATTTAAAATTTCATAAATATTAATCTTATTATATTTTGTAATTTATTGTTTTTTATATTTGATATTCTGAAATTTTTATAACCACAACAATCAAATTTAAAAAATACTTAAATAAAATTATATATTCGAATAATCAAATATTCAAATATTTAAATATCCACTTTTTCTCTGATTGAATACAAATCGCTATTTTATCAATTCAAAATTTAAGATCCAATCCGGCATCCAAAAATGAACACCCCTAATAAATACTTCCTTGTATTGATGGTGGCAGGGTCGGTAATTTGGAGTCAATCCATTGCCCATTTTGTTAACCCTTCGGCCTCTTAAGTTCTTCCCGTCACAAATGCACCAAAATCCCAAATTCTCCGATTTTTCCGGCAGATTCTTTTTCTTTGCCGTTACTTACACTTGAACCCTAACAATATAAAGGTAACTCACTTTCCCCAATTCTTTTTTTTTTACACTTTTAAGTAGCACTTTTCTTTTGATGCTGATAAAATGCCGCCAGATAATTTGCTACACTTTCCTCTAAGATTCGAGTTCTTTAAATTTTCCGAGCAACCAAACAGGATCCTTCAGTATATTTGCTTTATTCACTTAGATTTTAAGCAACATCTTATCCAGGCATTCAGATCCGTTCCTTTCTTAGCAAGTTTAGTAACTGTTCACTCCACTTATTATTTATTCTATGGTTAGGTAGATGATGACCGTTTGTCCTTTTGTATCTGTTTATTTATTTACTCGAACATGATTTGGAGTTTTTCTTTTAAACTAAGCTTATTCAGTGTTGTTTGTATGAGTGTAGAATCTAACGCGTGCTTTTGAATTCTTTTATTTATTTATGTGGCATCATCTCATAGAATCCCCATGTGTGGTGAAGGACGCGATTCGAAAGTTCGAAACTAAGTTTTTGAAAGGGAAAACATATTAAATGCTTTGATAAATGTTCCTGTTGGTTTGTTCTTTGACTTTAGAAGTGAAGTAATAATGGCTTGCTGTTTTGGTTCAGAAATGAGAGGATGTATGCTAGTAGTAAGTAACCATGCTTTTCTAGGAAGAGCATTGATGTTATGTCGTGCTTTTGTCTTCATCCTTTAAATGTTGGTTGAACTTTTAGTATTTTACAACTCTACTTTCGTTTTGTTTAACTTCATTATGCTTGCTTCTTGTTTTCTGCAGGATAGAGGGTGTCCGATTAGTTAGCTTTTGAGTAGATAATTTCATAATAGAGAGTCTCTGCTGTTTGTTTCCTTTGAAAAGGTACTGGTTAGGGGTTGTAATGAATGGAAGTTTCTAGTGTAAATCATGAACTGAGGCATCGTAAATTGACCCCACTTAGGGTGTTTAGGGCTCTGATATGTTTGATGGTGTTACTCTCAACAGCTTTTATGATGATAGTGTATTGTGGGTTTTTTAGTACTGTTGTATTGAGGCTTTTCAGTGTACATTGCAGTCGAAAAGTAACGGCTTTTTTCTTTAGTTCTTGGCTAGCTTTATGGCCTTTTCTATTTGAGAAAATAAACAAAACCAAAGTCATTTTTTCTGGAGATGATGTTCCTGCTAGGGAACGTGTTTTGCTTATTTGCAACCACAGAACCGAGGTTGACTGGATGTATCTGTGGGACCTTGCATTGCGGAAAGATTGCTTGGGATACATAAAGTACATCCTTAAGAGCAGCTTAATGAAATTACCTGTATTTGGTTGGGCATTCCATATTTTGGAGTTCATCCCTGTGGAAAGGAAATGGGAGATTGATGAGGCAAACATGCGCCGGATGCTTTCAAAATTCAAAGATCCTCGAGATCCCCTTTGGCTTGTTCTCTTTCCTGAAGGAACAGATTTCACGTATTTTCCTCTTCTTTTAGCTCTCATATCCCCTTTATTGTCTCTTTTATTTTGATATCACCGTGTTTTATGTGAACAGGACAGTGCATGGAGAAATTTTTCCACCGGTTTCCTGCTTGCGGGATTCTCCATGATTTTTGTTACTAGTTTGCCTTGAGTTCTTTGTTGATGCACTTGCAGTGCACTAATCCATCAATTATTATTTTTTCTTGCAGCGATCAGAAGTGCTTAAGAAGTCAAAAATATGCAGCCGAAAATGGCTTGCCCATCCTAAAGAATTTGCTGCTTCCAAAATCAAAGGGTTTTAATGCATGCTTGGAAGATTTGAGGAGCACTTTGGATGCAGGTTGTTTTTCTTCTTTATGCCCATCTATTGGTTGTCTGTGGATTTGTCTCGTAACCTTTTATACATTGATATATCCTTGATGGAAGATTATTTATAATAAGACCCTTCTAGCTCATATTGTGGTAGGTAGTTGTAGTCTTGTAGTGCAAGTTTTGACACTGGTAACAAATATGTTACTTTATCTATTTTTCCCCTGGAGTAACCAATAAGCTTTCTCGTCAATATAGCATAAGAGACCTGTTTCTCGCATAATTATGATTTTACAAAGATGAATAGTTTCTCTTTCCACATCCTAGTGGCTAGAAATCAGCTAAATGTCACACAGCTTAGTGAAGGGTGATAACCTTTCACAATGTGGAAAGAGTTGAACTTTTCCTATTTATGACAACACTTGCTTTCTTGTCCGGTCTAGAGCTTATCATGATCTTTAATTCAGACTTATCCATTTTTTCAGATTCAAGAAATAGCTAGGTAGAGAGTTCCTAACCTTGCATAACAAAAAACAACTTGAATTTCCGTTGTCTGTATTGTTGTACTTAAAAGGACACCTCTACTAGTTCCGCTTCAGTGCTCAACTTCACATTTGACATGCAAGAAATCTGGAGGATGCCCGACTTATGGTTCTATGAAACCATCAAAACTTTTTATGGTTTCAAAGAGGCTCCAGTAAGACTGAAGCCTAAGCCTAGGATAAACTCAATTATTCTATTTTGTAATCTCTTGTATTGTGTTGAGTACACTTCTAATTTTCATCTGATAAACCCAGTTTAGTCATTTTGACTTATTTCCATGACTTGTTTGTTTGCAGTTTACGATGTGACCATTGGATATAAACATCACTGTCCATCCTTCTTGGATAATGTCTTTGGGGTTGACCCTTCCGAAGTTCATATTCACATCAGACGCATTACACTGGATGACATCCCGATGTCTGAAAGCGAAGTAACTGCGTGGTTAATGGATACATTCCAATTTAAGGATCAATTGCTTTCTAATTTCAAGTCTGAAGGTTATTTCCCTCCACATGGAACAGAAGCGAGCCTCTCTACATTCAAGTGCCTCGTAAACGTTATGCTGGTGCTCATCTTGACTGGTGGATACACATTTTTAACCTTTTTCTCATCCATTTGGTTTAAGATTTTTGTATCCTTATCTTGTTCCTATATGGTTTCTGCCACTTATTTCAACATCCGTCCTGCACCAATCTTCAACTTTGTCAAAACTTGTGTTTAAACCTAGTTTTTCTTCCAATTTATTTTATCATGCAAACTTGATAGCTATTCATTCATAAGCAGCATCGAGAAGTGCTTGCCGGAAAACTTCATTCTATATGGCTTCCAGCATCACCCGAATGTGGAGGTCCGTAGCTTAAATATCCCGTGCCGCGTGGTTATACTGCACGAGAAAAGAGTCGTGATGGAGAATCTATCTCGGGTATGTTCTATATTCATATATCTATGTTGTTGTAAGGCTTTATGTATAAGTAGAATTTTAGGCTGAACTTTCAATAACTGTACGAGATATCTCTTAACGAAATGCACAACAAAGTTGGGCAAACGTAAGATCCTTTTGTTTATATGTGCTAATCGATCTGATGATCCGAAACACGATGTTCACGTTGCCTTATATGATTTCAACTGTAAATTTATGTGTTCTCTCAAAAGGAAGCCTTTGAAGTGATGTTAAGGCCATGAGAAATGAAATCAAAATCTAAAGCTAAGTAGATAAAGCAAATTTGGTATGGTAATACTTTAATCAATAATTTACACAATCAAAGAAACATTTGCCAATGGAAAATAACATTATCTTTGACCTAAAACATGCATAAAAAAGGAATGAAATAAATACTATACCCTTAAACAGAACACTGACATGAAGAAACAAACAAGTGTAGTGTCCCAAAACAGGATGTTGTAAATCAATCGAACATCATCGTTTTTATCATTATTTTCACTTGTCAACATTGCCAGCATCAACTTGAAGCAGGTCAAATTCCCAGGAACCAAATTTGATTTCAGTTTGGATGTTTTATGATCCTTTGAAGAACAACAGTCCTTGCTCTCCTAATGTCCCGGCTACAATTATCAGCTTGTTGCCCTAATTCCTCCACGTTCTTCATAAACACCCCAAGCTTCTTTTTGATCTCGTCTATCCCAATCTTCACACCTTCTTGCTCTATTGCAAAATCTGCATTCTGCAACAGAGCTTCGATCTTGATTTCCAATCGGTCGACGAGAACCCGGATGTTATCCAAGTCTTTAATAGCCACATATGTGCCTGCTTGCATTGAGGTAATCACTTCCTTTTGCCCTTTCAATGCATTTTCATAGTTTTTCCATAGAGAATCAATCCATTTCCCCATCGAACCCAACGGGATTGATGCCGCAGCGGCAAGTGCAGCGGCAACCGGAGGTGCCGCCATTGCAGCTGCCATGACCGAACAAATCAACACTGCGGCAAATGTAGCAACGAATATCATACTTGATACCTTACGCCATGCATGAATATACTTAAGCTTCTTGTCGAGCTTGTTCTTCCTCAGCTGCAATTTCTCCAGCATTGCTATTTGCTGCCTGTAAACAGATTGGAAGATCTGAAAGAACTCCTCCGTGAAAGGGTCGCCGGCAGCCTTGAAATTCCTCAGTTCTTCCAATGTCCTCGTGTATTTGCTCCCTCCAACCCCGCTTTCTTCCTCGAATTGTTGCAGAGCCATTAATATCAGCAATTGGCTGTCTCGAGCACGCTTCAGGCATTTCTCTAATGCAGAGCAAAAATCGAGTGTCTGCAGACTGTTCTCGAAGTACTCCTCGACGAGCTCGAACAATTCTTGGTTCTTCCATATATCTTTCTTGCATTCCAAGATAACTTTAACCACCTCTTGGTTCATCTCTAAAAGACAACCGGTTACCTCTCTGAGTGAGTCGAATGAAAGGGCTCGGACTTCGACACCCATTGCTAGTGTGTTGATGACATGATTGGTTCGAGCTTGGATATTGGTGTCGAATGTCTGCAATTCCTTGTCTAGCTTGCAAGCTGCTTCATAGGAACTCAATTCAGTTGTGTACTGCAGATTGCTGCTAAGATTAATAGAAGATGCCGATGACGATGTTGATGACGATGATGCTTCTATTGTTCTCTTGCTCCCATGGTTCCCCATGGCTCTGTCAGATCAGATCTAAGCAAAGAACAAAAGACTGTCAAAACCCAGAGCTTGAAATCTGGTTTTCAGAAAGTTACAATCTTTTTTTTTTTCTTGTATCAAACAGATTATGAACAGAAGAGGTGAAATACAGAACAAAGGGCTTTACTTTTTCCAAGCTATACAGTCCAACCGAGAAAATCAACACTATCAATTTTGAAAAGAGAAGATATTGAAAACCCAGATAGAAAACAATACGATTGCTGTAAAAGGGTACTGAAATTGTGAATCTTTTATCAGAAAATAGACAGTGGGAATTAAGAAGAAAGAAAATGAGGGAGAAAAGTTTCGATGTGTTTATCTTCGAAACAACAGAAAGCAAATTAGAGCGGTGAATGGAAGATGAATAAGCTTAAAAACAAACTAGAACCAAGAGAATAAAATTAAATATAACAAATCAAAGCTTTGAGAATGACTTGCACGCATGAGGAATGGGAATTTAGGGGCATGGAAAACGCGGGAAGCAATGTATGTTCACTTCCTCTTTCTATCTCTAAAAACCTCATCTTTTCTCTCTTTATTTACAAGTATTTTTGTTTGACCATCTTTATCGAATTTTTTGACTGATTAATTCAGATTGAGTATCGTAAAAACTTATTATAAAATAACTATTATAATCTAATTTATTTCATTTACAACATTGCAATTCAAATTTTTAATATTGTTTAAGAGATTTAATGTCTTATTTCTTATCTTTACCGTTTTAACGCGCAACGCAAAGCAACGGTAAGGGAAGAAAAGTAATGAGCTTTGCAATGGCTAAAAAGCCTACCATCTAAAGCAAGAGAAGCTACCAAAACTAATTAATTAAAGCTTTGATTTTTCGAACTATTTTCTTTGCTTTTCAAGGAAAAAAAACAATAGGATAGAATGTTGGGAGATAGTAGGCTTAAGCTCCAAGATTGAAGATGACATTATAGAGGGGGTGTGTTTGGAAAGACAGAAAGTTCAAGCCTTTTTTTTCTTTGGAAAAAAGAAAACACAAACTTTTGGTTAAAAAAGGCTGTCCACCCATCATTTTGTCAAATTTCCACAATAGCCATTTTCACTCCTAGGTTCAAATTTCTGTTTTTATACTTTGAAAATCTAGATTTATTAGATTTTCTAATATGTTTGTTTCCTATGAAAAAAAGTCGGCTAAAATTGCCAGAGAGTTCATATATTACCAGTCTACATTAATTCAATGGAATTCAGTGACTTAACGAAAGCTTAACTTTTTTTTTCTATTTACATATTTGTTTTTCTGGTGAAGTTATATACAACATGATTTCTCAAAATAGTTGGAAAATAAAGAAGAGAAAGATTTACCTTATTTGATATTGTTCTTTGGGTTCCTTTTCCTGGTTGATACCCACCAAAAGAGCAAACTTTGTCAATCAAATAAACTTCACGCTTTGCTTTGTAAAGCTCAAAACTTGATGGCTTAGTCGCATTTTGTAACCATAAATAGTTATCCCTATCTCTCCAGCTTGCAGTTAAAACTTGCTTTCCAAGAAAATTAAATCAATATCTCTTTTAAATTTTAAAAATGCTTTTTTATATGGATAACATCACATTCATGCCACTAAATAAAAGTTATTCTTCAACCCATTAGGTACGAGATCTAGTAATTAATCGAGTGGTCAATAATGTTTATATTATCTTATTTTGTATGTGTTTAAATCATGACATTTGTTTTAGGAATGTAATTATTTTTCTACTTAATTAAAAAAGCATCAAATCCGATCCAATTTAATATTTAACAATAAATTGATGATTAAATTAATAAAAATAAATTTCATCAATATAATAATAATGATCTTATTTGGCAATTAGCAGATAGCTGATAGCATTTACATTAGTTGATTTAACTAGCAGATTGTATTAGCTGATTGTATAATAGTATTTGATAAGTAACTGATAGTTGCTAGATGTTTGATTATTTAAAAAGAAAAAGTTTGATACACGTCCGTGTAAATTAAAATTTACACGTGCTTTTCAAATTTAGGGGTTAGGGATTTAGTTTATGGTTTAAAGTTTAGGGGTTTAGGTCATAGGGTTTATAATTTAAGCTTTAGGGTTAGAGTTTAGAATTTAGGGGTTAGGGTTTTAGATTTTATAGAAGGGTTGTGTAAAAATCTTTTACACGGGCTGTGTATCAAAATAAAACCTTTATTTAAACAAGCAAAATGACATATAAAGACATGATTATATTCAATACTTGTTTGAATAGTTTATTAGTTATTAATATTGTGTATCTACTAATATTATAATTAGATTATGATAATATTTTTTAATATAAAACTACTAATCATATTTGAAGGATCTATATATTAATTTATTATTTATATAATTATTTTTAATATAATTTAATTAATTATTAAAATAAAATAAAATATAAATGTGCGAGAATAAAAAAATATTAGTTTATAAATGCCACAATGTAAACATATGAAAGTGAAGAATTAAAATAAAAAAATAAATTTAGGTTATTTGGAGATTTTGATGATTGTTAAGAGTAAAAGGGCCAACTTTTCCATCAAAACCTCTAATTTCAAAAGGCTCACGCTAACAATTTTTTTTAAATTAGAGGTTTCGCCTCAAACCGTTATTCCAATCGGCTATTCACCAAACATTCAAATTAGCGCATTTGACCGGTCAAACCTCTAATTTTAGTTCAAATCTCTAATTTTGGTCATTATTTTTTGTTTAACCACCGATATTCAACTCATTAACCGACTAATCTGAATCAGGTACTGTATATATCTATTATAAAAGTGATCCTCCTAACCCAATTGCTCTATTCATAACATCAGAACTTTACTAATATTTCATCTTACTGGGCAAATTAATCGTGGATACAATAATATACTTTAAAGATTCAATTAAAATTGTAGAATTGAAATCATGGATTGTCAAGTATTTCTTGGACCTTCCGGCGAGGTTTTATCGCTCATTCATAATAATTGCTACGCCTTAGCCCTTAGGACAACTTTGATTTATTAAGTTAATGTCAAGCTCTTTTTCATTAAAAAAATTATCCCTCAAAGCAATAGAAAAACAGAAAATTAGATATAATGAAATGTTCAGACAATTATTATCATTTTATTCTTTGTGATAAATTTTGTTTAATTTCATTTTTAATTACCTCAATAGAATAGGAAGAAAAAAAAACAAAATAAGGGAATGGCAATTTTGTGAATCTTAAGAAGAGAAGGGGTGTTTTACGAAGAGAGACTCGTCGTAGAACCTGGATTAGCCGAGCGAGTGGTTAATATCGTTACAGAAGTGCGTGAGATTCGGCGAAGAGTTTTGTGTAAGCCTGTTCTCGAGATGACACGTGGATGATTGGGACAGGTGGCATGAAAACAGTGGTTGCCGCCATTGGGGAGGTTTCAAAGTTGTTTCCACGCCACGTCAAAGAAGATGATATAATTTTCGTCACGTGCTCTGTAACCGTCCCGGCTTCTCTTGCTTTGCTTTTCTTTTCTTCTCATGACACGTGACTTTTCATTAAAATAAAAAAGAAAAAGATTATCTTAAAGATACTAATAATAATACCTAATAATTGTATAGGAAATATCTACGATAACTCGATTAAAATGCCTTTTGAATTTTACCATTTTATTTTCATTCAACAATAAACCATATTTTAATATTTTGATAATCGATATCGTGTAATTTATTAATAAAATGTCAATCTATCAATAATTTTAACATAATTATGAAGTTTTTTTTAAAAATAAATAAATTGAAACGATTGGATTGAGAAATTTAACACGATAAACCCTAACGATTAAGTTAAGAAGGATGTATATATAATAATGAGTCAAGGATTAGTAGATAAATATAAGCACCTAATTTCCAATTTTCTTTCTTCAAGTTAAACCTCATATTTTAGGTTTAAAATTAAATTAGTAAATATTCTACTTCTATATCTTGAACTTAATTTTTAAAATTAAACGTATATTAATATTTTGTTTTTGTTGCTTTGTGAAACCTTTTAATTAGTTGGCGTAATGGCGTGGCGTCACAAAGTATGTATGTTTTTCATGAACTTTCTTTTTCTCATGCAAAAATGGAATGCCAAAAAAAAATGCTTGAAATTAAATGCTTAATATTTAAGACAAATATAGATCTATTTACTATATTTCAAGTATTTTATGCAATTTTATTTTTCCTTTTTGTTGATTGATTATTTTTCTTTTGTTTATATTATGTGGCTTTCGAATTTTAGTATTTTATAATAGAATTTTAGTATTTTTTAAAATAAAAATGTAAGTGTAGAGATGATAATATAATTTTTTTTGGATTTAAATTTGTAAATTATCTAAAAATATGAACATGTTTTTACCAGTTATTTATCTGAGAATTATTATTCATATTCTAATTTTAATTAATATTGTTTTTCGTCCGTTATTTGAATATGAAAAATAAAGGGTAAAATTCATATATTGTTATTGAACTTTAGTAAATTATTCAATTTGATAATCAAACTTTTAATTGCTTCAATGTTACCACTGACATGTTAACAGATGCTAACGACAGTTAAAATATTTTGTACAATAACACATTTAGTTCTTCACGTTTGTACATTCAAACAATTTAGTCTTAATTCGAGAAAAATAATAAATTTAACACTCGTTATTCAAACATTATTTTAATTTGACTATATTTTTTATTAAAAATGATTTAATCCTAAACTCTCAACACAAAACCCTAAAACTCAATATATTTAATTAATTTAGCACATTTAATCTTCTATATACCATTAAAAATGGGTATTTAAAAGGAAGAAAGAAAAAAAAACAAATCTTTAGAAGAGAAATCATATACCACATACCATTAAAAATGAATTTTTCGTGGCCAGTCGGTGGACAAAACATAGAAAAAAAACTTAAAAAACTCAAAACCAAAGAGCAAAAACGGGCACTTCACAAAATGGCAAATCAAAGCAAAAGTGAAGAACAACCCATGAAAGAAAGCTCAGAGCTAGAACATTAAGTAGAAAAATACCATGAGTGAAATCCAATCATTTTAATCACTCGTTGGAGATTCCAAATCTTACGACAGTGGGTGGATTTAGAGCTTTTGGGTTTGGAAAATTTTAAAAAATTAAGGGAATTTTAAATTTAGGGTTTAAGATTCAATATTTTATGGTTCAAGGTTTTAAGGGTTGAGGGTTTAGAGTTTAGTGTTATATTGTTCTTAATAAAAAATGGCAAAATTGCAATAACGTTTAAATAATAAGGGTTCAATTTATTATTATTATTAATTAAGACTAAATTGTTTGAATGTACAAACATTGAGGACTAAATGTATTATTATATAAAATATTTTAATTGTTGTTAGTGTCTGTTAACATGTCAGTGGTAATATTGAAACAAAACTAAAAGTTTAATGGTAACATTGAAGCAATTGGAAGTTTAGTTACCAAATTGAACAATCTGGAAACCAACTTTAACTTCGTGAGGGAGATGAACCAACAAATGTACCATAATTGTGAAGAGTAAAGGTGAAAATATCTTCTTCAAGTTGCATAAAATCAAGGCGACTCAATCTTGCAGTTTCTCAAGTTTTTCAACCATCAAAACTTTACCACAAATAGATTTCATTATATTAGAAAGTTTAATTATACAAGATGCCACTTCATTTAACATACAACCGTGTAATGCAACTGACATTAAATCTTGTATCTATATGTAATAATTATGTGACTTTAGAGAATAAAGTCTTCGATCTTTAACATTGACACATCAAGATATATTTGATGCATTTTTTTTTATTTTTTTGACATCGCAAAATTAAAAGGCGGTAACAAAGATTTTCCATCAAAAAGTAACTGAAGATGAAGATCATGCCAAATTTCCTTGTTAACTAAGCCAAGTCGATCTTTAGAGTGTCTTTAGATTTTCTATCAAAATTGAGAATGATCTCGATAATATTTTCACAAACATGCTTCTCAATGTGCATGACATCAAGATTATAACTCAAAATGTGATGCTTCCAATAAAGCAACTCGAAGAAAATACTTCTTTTTTTCACCTTCGCCTCATTTGAATTATCCTCTTCATCAGACTCATCATCACTCAGCTACTCAACATCACGGTCATACACTTCTTTTGTCATTTTCTTTGATCGTGGGTTCGGTGGTTGGCTCATCTTTCTATAAGTAAACTTGATAAGTTTTAATATCGACAAGATATCATACCCGATTGTTTGTTCAGAAACTTTTCTGAACTCTTCAGTACCATCAAACATATTCTTTTGATATCTAAATCTATGATTTTCATCAAACCACCGACGATGTCCCATGTAAGAGAACTTCTTTTCATTATACAACCACTTCGAACATATTTGTGCAGTACAACATAGACAAATATAACGACCTTTAGTACTCCACCCAAATAAATTGCATAACCAGAATAATCATTAATAGTCCACAATAAAGTTACACGAAAATTAAAATTTTCTTTTTTTAACACATCATATGTTTCGACACTCGTCCATAATTGTGTCAACTTTTCAATAAGAAACTACATATAGATGTCAATATCATTCTCGAGACCTTTTTCATCGGGGAATATCATTGATAAGATAAAGGATGACCGTTTCATGCAAATTCACGGGGACAAATTGTAGTGAACAAGCAAAACATGCCAAGTATTGTACGAAGTACTAATGATTTTAAAAGGATTAAACCCATCAAATGTAAGATCGAGCCTGACATTTCCAGGATCTCCTGCAAAACTTGAAAATTTTTGGTCAAATGACTTCCAAGCTAAATAGTTCGTAAGATGCCTTAATAATCCATCATCAGTTCGTAAGATACCTCATATACTTAACAGTCTTTGAAGACATTAAAAGTCTTTGAAGTAATGTCTAGGTATTAGAGGAAAATATCGCAGAATCTTTACTGGCTTCTTTCTTGATCATCCTTCAACTTCCTCCCCACTCACATTTTTTTGTGTCTCCATTCATCCACCGAGATTTACCGTATACATGATAGAACTCTTAATTTTTTTTGATCACTCCAATACAACATATAATCATTCGGACAACTATAGATTTTCTCATAACCAAGGCTAAAATCTTTTATCATTTTTTTCATATTTTTGTTGGATTGAAGAATTTTTGGAAAAGAAAACATTTTTCTTAAAAACTTTAATAACTGCGTAAAAAAGTTATCGGTCCACTCTCCTAAGTATTTTAAGTGGAAAAGACGAATGCAAAATGAGAGTTTTGAATATTTCTATTCCTCATAAAGTTGTTCATTCATTTCATTAAGCAAATTGTAAAACTTTGCCGCTTCTCTATTTGGCTCTTCATCACATCCACTTCTTCTCATCTCGGCAAAATTGTTAACACCAATATCACAACCATCTACTCTAACATATTGATGATAATCATGCATATTAAATGCATCTATCAACATACACTCCATGTTATCTTCTCTAACAGATCGACGATGAGAATTAAGAGAATAAGAAGCTTTACAAGGTGTAAACTCTCCACGAAATATCTATTTTTTTATAGCAAGGAACAAAGCCATAAATAATTAGATGTTTGTGTACAACTTCACGATTGTGCCAATTAATGTTAGGACACTTCTTACAAGGGCAAATAATCATATTCTCTTGGCTTGCAATCACAAAAGTTAAATTTAAAAAAATTTCTACTCAATCTCGATAGTCGGCGCTTACCCTTGACAAATTCATCCAATTCTTATCCATTTTGTATTTTTGTAATATCTGTTTCAAATGTTAATTGCTATACTATAAATACAAATGTATTCTTTTAAATTGATAATTGTAGATAAAAAAATTTAAAAGTTTACAAAAATTAACCTAAAATGGTGCATATTACCAAAGTAAAAGCCAAGTTAAATATATAAACTACCTATCAACCATACTTAATTCACTTTACCTATATAAAGAAAACCAACCAATTAAAGCTTCCTAATGTTAACTACAAATTCGAAGGGAAATGGAAAAGAAACAGCAGAATTTCAGTTAATATTACCTCTGTGATGGCCCAACTAGTGATGACCAACGAAGTATCAAGAACGCGGGTTCGAATCTGCCAAGTGAAAGCACACAGAGCGGAGTGAACAAAGAAGCAACAAAACCTCCAAAACGGCGGCAAATTGAGCTAGAAGGAGAGGCTTTTTCGACGACATTATAGAACGAAACCTACAAAAGAAAAACAAAACCTCAATGAAGAACTCTAGCACCATTTTCATAGTCTGTCCCTCTGCTTGCTTACTATTTTTCAGATCACACCATGTTCCAAAAATAGCAAAAATTTATAGAGTTGTATTAAATTAATTTAGCGAATTAAATATCAATACGAAATTTGAGTTAATTAATAAATAAATATCAATCAAAAGTTCAATGACTTAAATAAAATAAAATGTAGTGAATACTCAAGAACTTCTACGTGATTAATGCAAATTTTAATTAACGAGAGGTGTCTATAACTTAATTTAGCAGGCAAAACTATATGAATACATAAGCAATAACATCTATAAATACATATCATGGTACTTGAATTGCTAATGAATACCGGTTAAATTTAGCTTAAAGGTGGATAATGCATGTACCAATGGTTCTTTCATTTATTGGATTCATGAATGTCCATGCAATTTACTTCCAATTATTTAACTGATTGGTCTCCTACAACTTAAAACTTTGAACCAACGATAAGTACAAATATGGTAGTATATTTAACCGTATAATTCAACTCTCAATTACTCCATTTACTTGATGCTTGAGCTACAGATTTTAAGATATACAATAAGCAATCATTTTAGTCTAACATGTCCGAACTGCTCATGTTCCAATAAAACAAATTTCTTGACTACTGCTGTCTCAATATACTATTTTTCTTACACATTTTGAGCTAAAAAAACCAGCACACGGAAATTCAGAACAAATAAATTAGCACACGGCGATTTGGAACAAATTTCTTGACTATTGCTGCCTCAATTTACTATTTTCTTACATGCAAGTTACTTCAAGAATTCTAGGCAGCAAGATGTTACCATGTTGGCCTATTAACAAGTGTATATTTCCTTAATCAATAGAACAGTTATAAAATGTAAATTCCAACAGCTTCTTGCTGCATTTATGAACCATATTAGAACCCTTAACGAAACCAAAACTGAACAAGACAGCTTAATTTGGACTTTACCACATCGACTTTGCTGATAACCTAATTTAAAGCCGTTTAGATTCACCTTGTCCCCCCTCTCCGAAAGCTCCTCAAATTTGCAATCCAAAACAATTACTAAGATGTTGAATTTCAAAGCAAGAATAAAGTACCACAATATTCGTTGTGAAATTATGACTAACCGATAGAAAAATGGCAAACATAATGACTAACTGAAAGAAAAATCCCAATTACTTGTTGGTGCATGCTTGCTGGTGCGGCTGTGGTTGAGCAGTTGAGGGGGATGACCAGACCTACGGCTGTGTTCGAGACAATCGACGGCGATGAGAGAGTATGGCGACGAGAGAGCACAGCGACGAGAGAGAGATGCAGTTAGGGATTTGACGATATGTACGCCACTAAAATAACACATATTGTGGCATTTGTTATAAAACGCCACGAAAAATGACACCTGTTGCGACATTTTTGACAAGACGCAACTAAAGAACGAAATATTTTGCAGCATTCGTGACAAAATATCAGTAAAGAAGACACCTATTGCGGCGTTTTCACCCCAAACGCTACTATTGTACTCGTCTATAGCGGTATTTTCTATAAAAACGTCGTGAATGTAATTTTGTGGCGTTTATCTTATAAACGCCACAATATGTACAATTTTAGTGAAATTTCTTAGAAAACGCTGCAAAATGTATCGCTATATACCAAGCTTCGTGTAGTGATCCTGGAATACATTGGAAGATTATAGAATAATATAGAAGATTATGGAGTATTCTCCAAGACTAATCTATTCTAGAGTTGTGTAAAAATTTTTAGGAGTTGTAAGATTAAGTTATAAAATTTTCAAAAAGTTAAATATTAACTGTATAATTAGATTGATTTCTACTGTCCATTTAGGAAGTGAAAGACTAATATTGGCCATTTGACAAGTCAACTCCAAGAGCCTAGGAATCCAAATACTCTGTAAAGAACTCTCCAAGTCAATACACTTCTCTTTTCAATTATTCAATAGGGTTTTGCAAAAAATCTAAGAAACCAAAATCAAATTTGAAACCCAAAAAAACTTATCCGAAAATTCGGTTAACCAAACAGAAAAACTCAGTTTTGGTATGAGTTATTTTTAAAAAATTAGTATAGTTCATGGTTTTGAGAAATACTGATTAATCGATCCGATCAGTTATATAATATATAATAATAATAATATATTATTTAAAAAAAATAAAAATATATAATATAATAATACTGCTCATTTATATTGGTCCTAAGAGTGTGAAGTGAACTTGTTGATTTTGTCATGATTTCTTATTGAATGATTTTTGTGTATAATACTTTATTTTTATTTTTATTAAATGTCATTGTTATTAGATTTTTATTATGAAGTTTAACTTAATAGTATTAAAAAATATATTAATATCAAGTGCGAATTTTTAAAAGTTAAGAAAAGACCGAAGATGGTCGAAGAGACACCGAAGGAGTGAGACACGCGTTGGCTCACTATATAATATACTTCGAATGAGGGGATACCAATTATTATTCTTGAAAATAAAGTATTGTTAAGACAGGTAAGAAAAAAAATCTTTATATTGTTTTGTTATTGAAAATAACAAGAAAATGCTTAATGACACGAGTTAAGCTTGGAAAAAAAAATATACCGTAAGAGTGTTGGAAACGTTGGTGGGCACTCAATATAATTTATAATTTCGAAATTATATTTCAAACATCGAAATTACAAATAACTTGCTGACAAGAAAATGCTTAATGACACAAGTTAAGCTTGAAAACTTGAAAAAAAATAATATACCGTAAGAGTGTTGGTGGACACTCAATATAATTTATAACTTCGAAATTATATTTCAAACATCGAAATTACAAATAACTTGCTGCTGCAAGTTTGATACACACTCACTGTTTTTGTTTCTCACTCAATTCACTCTTCACTCTTTTCTCACTTGCACACTAAACAAATGGCACAACAACTATTTATAGGGTGCATAACCTACTTAGGAAACTACCTAGAAATTAGTTTAAATATTATTTATATTAATCCTAGAATTCTCTAGTGAATAACGTGTCAATTGCTTCATTGCTAGGGAGTCTTCAAGTTGCTGCCACACATTTCTTAATTGCCAAAGGTTCTTGAAATTTCTAGCAGCTACCACACTTTGCTATCATACTCTTGAAGTGATTTCTCGATTCCTCTTTCCACGTTGCACAATCTTATATTTCTGATGTTGCGGACTTCAGGAGCTTAATTGGGTTTGTCTTCTAAAACTCCCCCAAACCCGATTTTTCATGACAAGCTTTTCTTTAAGTCGATAGGATATGTCTGCTTTCAACGGCTTCGTAAAAATGTCCGCCAATTAATCTTCAATTCTGCAATAGACTAGTAACACATTTTTGTTCTTCACATGCTCTCGTATAAAGTGACATTTTGTATCGATATGCTTGCTTCGGCTATGTGAAACAGAATTTTTTGCGAGAGATATAGTAGACTTGTGTCGACATAAATTGTAGTTGGTCACTCTTGTGCAAAATTTAATTCTTCCAAAATATTCTTCAACCAAATTGCTTGACAGGTACATGCTGCAACGGCTATGTATTCCGCTTCACATGTTGAGAGAGCTACCGTTTGTTGCTTCTTTGATGACCATGAAAATGCTGCTGAGCCGATATGGAATAGATATCTAGAAGTACTGTTTCTATCATCTATCTCCCCCGTAATCACTATCAGAGTAACCAACTAACTTTGAATTTTGTGAATACGTGTAGAATAAACCATGATCCAACGTACCTTTGACATATCTTAAAATTCTCTTTGCTGCAATCCAATAATCTTGTTTTGACTTCTCCATGAATCTGCTTACCAATCCCACAGCGTATGTTATGTCTGGTCGTGTGATAGTTAAATACCTTAAACTTTTAACGATACTTTTGAACAACGTTGGATTCACCGGCTCTCTTGTTGAATCAACACTTAATTTTATGCCTGTTTCGGCTGGAGTGGTTACTGGCTTGCAATCTTCCATTCTGAAATTGTATAAGATTTCCTCTGCGTACTTCTTTTGGGATAAGAAAATTCCATATTCCATTTGCTTCACTTCGACTCCAAGAAAATATGACATCTTACCGATATCTGTCATTTCAAATTCTTTAGTCATAACTTTCTTAAAATCGTGAAACATACCTAAGTTGTTTCCGGTGAAAATCATATCGTCCACGTATAAGCATACGGTCATGATATCACCATCTTTATTTTTCTTTGTATATAAGGTATGTTCGTATGGACTCTTTATGAACCCATTCTTCTGAAAATATTCATCTATTCTTGTGTTCCATGCTCTTAGTGCTTGCTTCAATCCATATAAGGCTTTCTTCAAATAATAGACTTTATCTTCATGGCCTTGTTTAATGTACCCATGTGGTTGCTCGATATAGACTTCTTTTTCTAGGTAGCCGTTTAGAAATGCCGACTTCACATCCATTTGAATAATCTTCCATTTCTTTTGTGTTGCAACTGCTGTGAGAAGTCTGATAGTATCGATTCTTGCGACTGGAGCGAATACTTCATCATAGTCTATTCCTTGTCTTTGCTTGTAGCCTTTGGCAACTAGTCTTGCCTTGTATTTCTCTACTCGTCCTTCTTTATTTGTATTCGTCTTGTACACCCACTTGACTCCAATTGGTTTATGTCCTTCTGGTAGGCTTGTGAGCTCCCATGTATCATTTCTTTCTATCGATGTAATTTTTTCATTCATGGCATTCTTCCACTTGTCATCTTCAATTTCTCCATGAATTCTTCCACTTGTCATCTTCAATTTCTTCTTCATATGTTATTGGATCATTGCTTGCAAGTAAACAAAAAAGTGAAATGTTTTCAGTTTGATAATCTTTGTACCTTTCTGGTACTCTTCTCTCTCTTGTAGATCTTCGAACTTCAGTTGGTTGTTCTTCAGGATTTTTTGTACTGGTATTACAGCTGCTGTTGCTTGACGAAGATGGGTCAATTGGATTTTGTTGAGGACTTTGATCATCACCTTGTTCTTCTTGGTTGATGAAGTCATCATCATCTTTATCTTCGTTAAAAAATAGTCATTCAACTTTCTTTTCTTCTTGACTCCATTTCCAGTGATCTGCTTCATCGAACTCAACATCTCTTGAAATGATTACCTTCTTTGTGAGAGGATTATATAGTCTATAGGCTTTGCTTCTTTCATCATAGCCGATGAAAATGCATTTCGCTCCTCTGTCATCGAGCTTCTTTCTGATCTGTTCAGGTACGTGGGTATATGCGATGCATCCAAAAATATTGAGGTGGCTAATTCCTGGTTTTTACCACTCCATGCTTCGTTTGGCGTTATATGCTTAACACTTTTGGTTGGACATCGATTTAACAGGTAGACTGCATAGCGAACAGCTTTGGCCAAAAAAATTCTTGGTAAATGCTTCATTTTTATCATGCTCTTTGCCATGTCAAGGATTGTGCGATTCTTTCTTTCAGCAACTCTATTTTGTTGAGACGTGTATCTAACTATCAGCTGATGGATGATGTCATGCTCTTTGCAGAAGTCTTCAAATAATTTTAAGGTATACTCGCATCCTCTATCAGATCTGAGTATCTTTAAGTATTGTTCGCTTTGCTTTTCTGCCATTGCTTTGAATTTATCTAATGCTTCTGACTTTTGTTGAAAAACATATACCCAACATTTTCTGCTATAATAATCAATAAAGGTTAGGTAATACATGTTTCCTCCAAGTGATGGTATGTCGAAAGGACCGGTTATGTCAGTGTGGACTATCTCCAATAGTCTTCTTGCTCTCCAAGATTTGCCAACTTCGAAGCTACGTCTATGTTGTTTTCCTTTAATGCAGGCTTCACACAGTTGATCTGGAAGATTGATCTCTAGAAGTCTTTTCACCATATTTGCTTTTGATAATAGCTTCAGGCCCGAAAATCCAAGATGCCCAAACCTCAAGTGCCACAGCCATGAATCATCTTTGATTGAGGTCTTCATGCATTTCACGTCCCTTGCCTCGATATCAATGGTGAAGAGTCGATTTCTCATCATATTGACTTGGACAACTAATTCTCTATCTTTATTTGTGATGGCAAGTGAGCGATTCTTCATCAATATTTCATATCCTTTTTCTAGGAGCTGGCCAAGACTTATGATGTTGCTTTTCATAGCTGGTACGTAATAGTCATCTGATATGTATTTCTTTTTTCCATTTTTCTGCGTAATCATGACTTTACCCTTGCCTTTGACCTCCGTGTGCGAGTTGTCATCAAAAGTTACTCGTCCACGAATCGTTTCATCTAATGCCATAAAAAACTCCTTTCTACCACATATATGATTACTGGCACAATTATCGAGGTATCAAATATTCTCTTTTGATTCATCATTTCCTTTATAAGTGAGGAATACATGAGATTCTTCGTTATTGTCTTCTTCAGTTGTTGCTACATTAATTGTTTCTTCATGTTTTGGAGCTGTTCTACAATCGTAACTGTAGTGGCCATACTTATTGCATTTATAACATTGTACCTGATATTTATTTCCTTGTCGATATCCTCATCTACCTCGACCTCTAAAACCTCGTCCTCAACTTGATGTCTGGTACTATTCATTTGTTTGGTAGCTACTATATGATCGACTGTCACGACCACGTGTTCCTCTTCCACGATAACCACCATGACTTCCACGACCTCTTGTGTAGCTGTTACTGGCTTCTCCTTCATTGACATTCATCTTGCTTTGCAAAGCTTACTCCAAAATTTCAAAATCTTCGTTTTGTTTCATCTTATGCTCATGGGCTTGAAGTGAACCCACAAGTTCATTGATCGATATCTGGGACAAATCTTTCGATTCTTCTATTGTGACAACCACATAGTCAAATTTTCGCGTCAACGACCGTAAAATCTTTTCCATCACTTTAACTTCGTCAAGCGATTCACCATTTATTTTCATTTCATTTGCGACGACTTTCACACGATTAACATAGTCATCTATGCTTTTCGTATTTTTCATTTTCAGCATTTCAAATTCAGCTCTAAGTGATTGAAGACGTACCTTTTTTGCCTTCTCAACTCCTTGGAGTAATTTTTGCAGAGTTTCCCATGCTTGCTTCGCGGTTGCTGCATTAGAAATTTTTTCAAATGTAGATTCATCTACTCCTTAAAAAAATAATGAACAATGCTCTCTTGTCTTTCTTGCGAGATTCTTTCAGTGCCTTTTTTCTTCATTCAATATGGCTGCCTCTACTGCTGCATTTTCGGGTTCAACATAGCCTTCTTCGACGATATCCCAACAATCTTGGGAACCGAGTAGTGCCTTCATTTGAATACTTCAATTGCCATAAGTCGCCTTTGTCAATCTCGGGATTTGTGGTTGAATTATGTTGGTCATCTTCACCGTTGCGTAAATTCGAACCAAGCTCTGATACCAATTGTTAGAAGCGTTGATGGGCACTCGATGTAATTTATAATTTTAAAATTTTATTTCAAACAATGAAATTACAAATAACTTGTTGCTGCAAGTTTGATACACACTCACTGTTTTTGTTTTTCACTCTTCACTCTTTTCTCACTTGCACACTAGACAAATGGCACAACAACTATTTATAGGGTGCATAACCGACTAAGGAAACTATCTAGAAATTAGTTTAAATATTATTTATATTAATTCCAGAATTCTCTAGTGAATAACGGGTCAATTGCTTCATTGCTAAGGAGTCTTCTAGTTGTTGCCACACATTTCTTAATTGTCAAATGTTCTTGAAATTTCCAGTAGCTACCACACTTTGCTATCTTACTCTTCAAGTGATTTCTTGATTCCTCTTTTCACGTTGCACAAGCTTTATATTTCTGATGTTGCGGACTTCAAGAGCTTAATTGGGTTTGTCTTCTAACAAAGAGTAAACAAATTTATCCACAATTTTCATACAAGGAAAAAATTGATTAAATATAATAACATGACACAACTTTTATGCAAAAAAAAACACAATTAAAAATTGCGGCAGAGTCCGAAGAGAATGAAAAAGGAAAGAAGAAAAGGAAAAATTAATGGTCGACAATCAGTTTAATTTTGATGTCGTCATTATTAATGAAATAAATTAGAGAAAATATAAAATAAGTAATGTGAGAAGAAAAAACATTTAAATTAACTGGATTTTTGTAAGTAAATTTTATTTACTATTATGATAATAAAATACATGTATTTGATAAGTTAATTAAAAATTAGTTGGATTGTATATATTTAAAAACCCAAATTCTAACCTAACGGTCGAAAATTTTAAGAAGCACTTTAAAAATGCACCAATTGAAAATATTAGCATATTGTAATCATATTGTTTGAATAAATATTTGTTTAAAATAATACAAATAATTTTGTTATTTTAAATATTTTTTGAACAATGTCAAATGAATTTCATTAATAGAAATAATAGAAGGAATTAAAATTACAACACATCTAAGCATAGAGAGTAAACTCAAAAATACGAAAAAAAAATTAAATCTTCTTTTGATAGTGACGTCCAACATAAAAAGAACTCAGTAATTTTCATAAAACTCTTTGTCTCTTTTGAATGAGACATTTTACGAAGTGATTAAGGAGTAGTAAGCAAACTAAACTATCTTACAGGTTGTTTCGCTTCACAATTCTGATTATATTAGCAAACAACTTTTTACTAAGGAAGAAATTTGACCATACATGACAATTGATAAATCAATCAAAAAAATAAATATTGTGAGAGTCTTTATGTGATCACTAAAATAACCGCAAAAATATACGAAAAATATATTAAAAATCATAAAAATCTTACCACAAAAATACAAAGTATAAATATCTGAACATAAATATTAGGAGTAATTGAAGTTGACATTATAACCACCGTTTGTAATGCAGATAAAATGAGTGACGATTAATGATTTGACGTAAAAAAAGCCCACAGAAGTTTAAACAATCACTTTAAGATGATCGAACTTGACATAATAACAACATTCTCTACCACTTGTTCCACTCTCCACAAAATTGTTTTCTTCGATTGCCCAATTTAATTGATTGTCTAATCAACAGACTCATTCGATACTTAAAAGAGTTGGAATAAAAACTTATATTTCAAAAATATGTTACACATAAAAATTAAATCATTTATTATATTAGTCTTGTTTGGCAATTAGCTGATAACAGATAGCGGATTATATCAGTTAATAGCGGATAGCTTATATCATTAGCTAATTTGACTAGAATATTACATTAGTTGATTGTATAAAAGTGTTTGGTAAAATTAACTGGTAGCGGATAGTTGTTTGATTATTTGAACAAACAAAATGACATATAAGGACTTGATTATATTTGATACTTGTTTGGATAATTCATTAGTTATTAACATTTTGCATCTATTAAAATTAATTAGATTACGAAAATTAATTTTTTAATATTATTATTGAGCATATATGAATGATGTACATATTAATTTTTTATTTGTAAAATTATTTTTTAACATAATTTTAATAATTATTGAATTTAGATGTATATATTAATTTTTTATTAATGAAATTATATTTTGAATATGATTTTATTAATTGTTAAATTTATATGTATTTATTAATTTATATATTAATTTTTTTATAAAATCATTTTTAATTTCATTAGTGATTCAAATTTATATTATTTAGAGAAATTCTTTATAATTATTATAGACAAAATAGTTTTTACAAGTATCTAAACTTTTAACTCAAAAAGCTCTTAAAATAATTTTTTTCAAAATGAAAATTTTCATTATTATAATTCTTTATTTACCAAATATTTAAAAATAATATAAATATTTTTTTTAAATAATCTAAAAGTGATTACAATGTAGTATTTATTTATAAATATTCTATATCATTTGACAATGTACATGCACTATCTAAACAAATAGATTTAAACTCATGTCTATTAGGATAAACATCATATGTTTTTTTACTGGAATACTTGTTAAGTTTAAAAATAATATAAATATTTTTGAGCTAATCATTTTTAAATTTATATAAACTTAGAGAGTCAGAGTACTTAAGGTCTATATTCCAGGTCAAACCAAATTTCGACAACTATGTGTAACATTAATACCATGCGTAGACCCAACCTGAATTAACCCAAAGATAACTATTCTAAAATGTCTAGTTTGGACCCGACTTGACCTACCATAAATATTTTTTTCTAAAATATTATTTAGATTTTGTCTGATTTCTCATCTCTCTCGACTCTTGCCTTCCCTTAAATTATTTTATTGGTTCAAGCATCAAAGCATCTCCCGTGACTCAAGCAAGCTCAAGCCTTCCTTGTCTTGTATGATCCAATCAGCCATATCCAGATTTACAGCAAGGGATGGACCGAGGGCGGTCAAGGTAGTCGTCTTTCTAAAAATTTGAAATTCGTATATGATTTAATTTTTTTTATATATTTTATATTAAAAATTTAGTTTCGCCCCTAATAATTTTATAAATTTGCCCTAATATAAAATCTTGCCTTCGTCTCTGTTTACGGAAAGAAAGAGCCACAATTTTCCATTGTTAATTGCTTGGAATTCGGAACCACATGCTGCCTAGCTAGCTTCGTATGAAACTCCTTCACCTCCAATGTTTGCCCGTGATCCATAGTAACGCCAATGTGCCAACTCTTCAATATGTCACGAGGCTACCCAATGATAGTCCATATATAATTCTATTCATCTTCTTCGTATTTAATTCATCACAAAATACGAACTCAAAGTGTGGTTCTAGTGGAAAAGGAGACGACGTACATCTTAGGAAATCCGGATCTGAATAGCTTTATCTGCAAGGTGTGTGTTATCCTGGGAGATCAGTGTGCCATTGTTTAATTTGCAGAGTTTGATTCCAAGGCAGGCAGCCTAAGCCATCTGTCACAACTCTTGGTTCTCTATATAAAGGGCTCAACCCTCTGTTTCTCTCGCAGAGTCCTTCCAATCAATTACAAGTGTGTTTATTAGAGATCAAAAGATATGGAGGGATGTGCTAAGCTCATGGTTGTGACAATGGTGCTCTTAGCATTAGCCCTTGGGTCCGGACCCATAGTCGCGAATGGTCAGAAAGTGTGTGGTATGAGCAAAGAGGATTTCGAGGCATGTCAGCCGAGCGTGAGCGCCACAGATCCCAACCCTCCGCCGCCTTCGGCCATGTGTTGCAAGGCTCTAGATGCTGCCGACTTCAAATGCCTTTGTTTCTTCAAGAACTCCAAGTGGATGACGGATTACGGAATCGATTTCAATCGAGCTAAGGACCTTCCCAGCAAGTGCAACATGGGGAAATCTGTCACTTGCTAGATGTGTGAAAAGGAGAATGAAAAACATAGTTTCTTGTATTGAATGCAGATCTGATTATCGCTTTTGTTTTCGTTTCGTTAACGTTTGTGTTTGTGTTTGTGTTAGTATGTGCTTTGCAATTTGTTTTTGGTGTACGTTTGTCTCTTGTATTTTGTTTTCCCCTCTAATTTCTAGTGAAGTTCAAATGTTTTAATAAGAAATATGTTATGGAAATTGATTGATGGGCTTATGTCTTTGCATAATGGAAATTTGTGAATGTTGTAAAAAATAATTATAATTGTATAAATTGAGATATTAATGTTGGAAAATAAATTATGTGAACTTATACAATAAAAAAGGAAGAGAGGATTAGATAACTTTTAAAAAAAATCTTTTTATTTTCCACACTTTCATCCTATATTACAATAGGGTATTTATAGGATAAATACATACGAAACTTAATCTAAGTAATTAATCTTTCTAATCAAGACAATAGACACAAACTCATGCTTATTAAATAAACTACAAACTTAATGTTTAATTAATAAACTGACATGCATTAATCACGTAATAAAACAAATTTAATTTCTAACATCTCCTTAAACTTGATTTTTACTTACTCAAAACAAACTTCGAAACTTACAGAATATATCATACTTCAGGGTCTTGGTAAAAATATATGCAATTTGGTCAAGCAAACTTACGTAATCCAGTTGCACTTCTTTCTTTTCAACACATTCACGAATAAAATGATATAGTGTGTATATGTTTGCTTCGATCATGGAACACTAGATTCCTTGCAAGAGCTTGAGTAGACTTGTTATCAATCAAAATCTTTGTACCCTTTTCTTATGAGAATTTAATTTCAACCAACAATCTTTGTAGCCAAATAGCATGACAAGCACAAGATGTAGCAGCAACATACTCAGTTTCACATCTAGAAAGCGTGACGATTGGTTGCCTTTTAGAACTCTATGAGACAGTTGTATCTCCCGTGAAAAATACATATCCGCTTGTGCTTTTTCTATCATCTTTATCTCCTCCAAAATCACTATCACAGTATCCCACAAGCTCAAATGTATTTGATGGTCCATAAAACAAGCCAGCCGTTAAATGGGAAGATGAAGAATTTTTCATAAAATGACAAACAAGTTTAACAGCAAAAGGAATATCAAGTCTTGTAGAGATTAAGTACCTTAAGCTTCCCATGAGACTTCTATACATCATAGGATCTACTTTATTTCCTTCATCAAATTTAGAAAGTTTCATTGCACATTCCATCAGGGTGTTCACAGGTTTACACCCAAACACTGATTGATTATCAAAATGGCGTGTTGATTCTTCTTTCGATTCTTTTCTAGAGCATCTTTTTGACCTTGATTCAAGGTCGTTTCTTCTTCAGGCACCTCGTACACGCAAGAAATAATTTCCCAAGCTCCTTGTGATCCAAGAATTGCTTTTACACGAATAGGCCAATTATCGTAGTTGTCTTTCGTAAGAAGAGGATAATGAAATGAAAGAGAACGTTTCTCCATTATTAGCTCTGCTGCCACTTTGTTAGAAAATAAATTATGTGAACTTATACAATAACAAAGGAATAGAGGGTTAGATAACTTTTAAAGTTCTTTTTATTTTCCACACTTTCATCCTATATTACAATAAGGTATTGATAGGATAAATACTAGATTCCTTGCAAGAGCTTGAGTAGACTTGTTATAAATCAAAATCTTTGTACCCTTTTCTTATGAGAATTTAATTTCAACCAACAATATTTGTAGCCAAATAGCATGACAAGCACAAGATGTAGCAGCAACATACTCAGTTTCACAGCTAGAAAGCGTGACGATTGGTTGCCTTTTAGAACTCTATGAGACAGTTGTATCTCCCGTGAAAATACATATCCGCTTGTGCTTTTTCTATCATCTTTATCTCCTCCAAAATCACTATCACAGTATCCCACAAGCTCAAATGTATTTGATGGTCCATAAAACAAGCCAGCCGTTAAAGGGGAAGATGAAGAATTTTTCATAAAATGACAAACAAGTTTAACACCAAAAGGAATATCAAGTCTTGTAGAGATTAAGTACCTTAAGCTTCCCATGAGACTTCTATACATCGTAGGATCTACTTTATTTCCTTCATCAAATTTAGAAAGTTTCATTGCACATTCCATCAGGGTGTTCACAGGTTTACACCCAAACACTGATTGATTATCAAAATGACGTGTTGATTCTTCTTTCGATTCTTTTCTAGAGCATCTTTTTTACCTTGATTCAAGGTCGTTTCTTCTTCAGGCACCTCGTACACGCAAGAAACAATTTCCCAAGCTCCTTGTGATCCAAGAATTGCTTTTACACGAATAGACCAATTATCGTAGTTATCTTTCGTAAGAAGAGGATAATGAAATGAAATAGAACGTTTCTCCATTATTAGCTCTGATGCCACTTTGTTAGAAAATAAATTATGTGAACTTATACAATAACAAAGGAAGAGAGGATTAGATAACTTTTAAAGTTCTTTTTATTTTCCACACTTTCATCCTATATTACAATAAGGTATTGACATACGTAACTTAATCTAAGTAATTAATCTTTCTAATTAAGACAACAAACACAAACTCATGCTTATTAAATAAACTATAAACTTAATGTTTAATTAATAAACTGACATGCATTAATTACGTAATAAAACAAGTTTAATTTCTAACATCCCCTTAAACTTGATTTTTACTTACTCCCAACAAACTTCGAAACTTATAAAAATATCATACTTCAGGGGCTTGGTGAAAATATCTGCAATCTAGTCAAGCGAACTTACGTAATCCATTTACACTTCTTTCTTTCAAACACATTCACGAATAAAATGATATCGTGTGTCTATATGTTTTCTTAGATCATGGAACACTGGATTCTTTGCAAGAGCTTAAGCAGACTTGCTATCAATCAAAATTTTTGTAGCCTTTTCTTCTGAGAGTTTAATTTCAACCAACAATCTCCGTAGCCAAATAGCATGACAAGCACAAGATGTAGCAGCAACATACTCAGCTTCACAGCTAGAAAGTGTGACAATTGGTTGCCTTTTAAAACTTTATAAGACAGTTGTGACTCCCATGAAAAATACATATCTGCTTGTATTTTTTCTATCATCTTTATCTTCTCCAAAATCACTATCACAGTATCCCATAAGCTCAAATGTATTTGATGATTCATAAAACAAGCCATAATTAAGAGTACCTTTGAGATAACGAAAAATTCTTTTTGCTGCCGTTAAATGGGAAGATGAGGAATTTTCCATAAAATGACAAATAAGTCTAACAACAAAAAGAATATCAAGTCTTATAGAGGTTAAGTACCTTAAGCTCCCCATGAGACTTCTATACATCGTAGGATCTACTTTCTTTCCTTCATCAAATTTAGAAAGCTTCATTGCAAATTCCATCAGGGTGTTCACAGGTTTACACCCAAGCACTGATAGATTATCGAAAGGGCGTGTTGATCATTCTTTCGATTCTTTTTTAGAGAATCTTTTTGACATTGACTCAAGGTCGTTTCTTCTTCAGGCACCTCGTACCTGCAAGAAACAATTTTCCAAGCTCCTTGTAATCTAAGAATTGCTTTTACACAAATAGACCAACTATCGTAGTTGTCTTTCATAAAAAGAGGATAATGAAATGAAAGAGAATGTTTCTCTATTATTAGCTCTGATGCCACTTTGTTGGAAAATAAATTATGTGAACTTATACAATAAGAAAGGAATGGAGGATTAGATAACTTTTAAAGAAGTTCTTTTTATTTTCCACACTTTCATCCCATATTACAATAAGGTATTTATAGGATAAATACATACGTAACTTAATCTAAGTAATTAATCTTTCTAATTAAGACAACAGACACAAACTCATGCTTATTAAATAAACTACGAACTTAATGTTTAATTAACAAACTGACATGCATTAATCACGTAATAAAATAAGTTTAATTTCTAACATCCCCTTAAACTTGATTTTTGCTTACTCCCAACAAACTTTGAAACTTATAGAATATATTATACTTCAGGGGCATGGTGAAAATATCTGCAATCTGGTCAAGCAAACTTACGTACTCCAGTTACACTTCTTTCTTTTCAACACATTCATGAATAAAATGATATGGTGTGCCTATATTTTTCCTTCAATCATGGAACACTGGATTCTTTGCAAGAGCTTGAGCAGTTTTGTTATTAGGGATATAAAAAGCTGACCCGACCTGAAAACTTTACTGAAACCTGCTCGAGTCAAAACCTGGTTTGACCCGAGGATGCGATTATCCGAAACCAATCTGTAACCAACTGTTGTTGACCCAAACCCGAGTTGGACCTGTTACTTTAGTAACCGAACTCGACCTGCATCCGACCGAGAATGACCCGAACCCGAATTGAACCTATTACTGTAGACCCGAAACCCAACCTGCATCCGACTGAAACGAACCCAAACCCGAGACTAACCTGGCAGATAACTGATATTACCCAACTAAATCGACCCACGATCCGATTTTACCCGACCTGTTGTTGACCTGAACTAATATTGACCTAGCTTTATTTACCTGACATGTAATTGAGGAAGCCTGTGATTTGATGAAATTGTTGCTAAATGTAAACTATTAATTTTTTAAATCAATTTAAAGTGTTAAATAATCTTTTTGATATATATACATATATAATCAATTAACAATAACAAAAAAAAAGAAAGATTGGATTTAGATATTCATTTAACACTACTAAGTTTGAAATTTTGTTAAATAATTCAATGCTTAGTAATAATTCAATATGCTTAGTAACTCATTCAATATAAATTATTTGTCAAGTTTGAACTACTAAGTTTGAACTAAATTAAAGTTTTAACTTTCATGTTGATGTTATCATGTGTACAATTTCATGTTTACATCCATATCAAAATTTTGTGTATAATTATATTTAATCAAAGTTTATTATATGTTATAATAATAATAATAATGTTTGAATTGAATTAACTTATTAAACTTAGGATCTAATTGAGCTAAACTAAAATCTAGAAACATAAATTACGGACATAATTAAAAGAATTCTAAAACTAAATGTGGAATTTCAATTAAATTAATCTAAGTTGGGACTCAATTAAATTAAACTAAAACAATTGGTAGAAAAAGAAAAGGACAATTGGTAAAAAAAAGGGAAAAAGACAAAATTTTGGAGGAAAATAAGCCACCCATTTTTTAGGTTTGAGATTAATTTACTTTTAGTCTAAAATTTTTGGAGGGATAAAAGCCACCCAAAATTTTGGAAGGAATTAGTGAAATTTTATTTTTGGTAATTTAGTCTAATAATATTTTTGTTTATTCTAGTCCCTACAATTTAATTTTTAGTCAAAATTGTCTCATATTTATTTATATTTTTGACAATTTAGTCCAATTTATTATAGTCCCTAAAATTTAATTTTTACTCCAAATTCACCCCTATTCATTTTTTGTATTTTATTCTAATCCCTAAAAAGTAAAAACATGCCCGCCCATTTTTCAAGTTGATCTGCCTGCAGCCTTACCATATTTAAAAAACAATTGCCAATTACTGTAACAAATGGAGGGAATCTTGCCTGCCCATTTTTTAAGGGGTTATTAGCGGATTAGGCCATTACTAGTTTAAGAGCTTTACACTTAAGTCCTTTTTTATTCTTTAGTTTTAGTTTGATTCATTTTAGTCCCAATTTTAGTTTAGTTTCCTTAGACCTTTAGGTTTAGGTTTTCTTTAATTAGATCATCCTTCATAAAATTGTTTAAAAATTAAAACGTTTGACGGGCTTTTGAAGGCCCAATTTATTTTGGCAATGATGAAAAACAATGTCAATGTATTGAATTATAATTATTAGTGTTTGGGTTTATGGGATTAGTTTAGGGATTAAGGGATTAGTTTTGTACTTTAATTATTAGTGATTGCAAGATTTAGGGGTTAAGGTTTGGGGTTTAGGTGTAAATGTGTCAAGTTAAGTGTTTTGGGTTATGGGATTAGTTTAGGGATTAAGGGATTATGCTTGCACTTTAATTATTAGTGATCATAAGATTTAGGTTTTGAAGTTTAGGGTTTAAGGGTAAATGTGTCAAGTTGAGTGTTTAGGGTTATAGGATTAGTTTAAGGATTAAGGGATTATGCTTATACTTTAATTATTAGTGATTGTAAGATTTAAGGGTTGAGGTTTGGGGTTTATAGGTATAATATATGTTTCAAGTTGAGTGTTTGGGGTTATAGGATTAGTTTAGGGATTAGGGGATTTGAGGATTAGGCTTGCACTTTAATTATTAGTGATTGTAAGATTTAGGGGTTTAGGGTTTATGGGTAAATGTGTCAAGTTGAGTGTTTGGTAGGAGTTATGAGAATAGTTTAGAGATTCAGTTTGCACTTTAATTATTAGTGATTGTAAGATTTAGGGGTTGAGGTTTGGGGTTTGGAGATTCGAATTGACCCTTATTTATTTTAAAATTTTCTAATATAGTCTAATGTTTTTAATATGATGATATTTTTGTTCATTATAGTCCCTAAAACTTTATTTTTAGCCAAAATTGACCCATATATATTTCTATTTTTGGTAATTTAATTGAATAATATTTTTGTTTATTCTAATCCCTACAATTTAATTTTTAGTTAAAATTGCCCCATATTTATTTATATTTTTGGCAATTTAGTCCAATAATATTTTTGTTTATTCTAGTAGCTAAAATTTAATTTTTACTCCAAATTGACCCTATTCATTTTTTATTTAGTCCAATATTTTTAATATGATGATATTTTTGTTTATTATAGTCCATAAAACTTTATTTTTATTCCAAATTGACCCTTATTCATTTTTTGTAATTTAGTCCAATGTTTTTAAAATAATGATATTTTTGTTCATGTTAGTCCCTAAAATTTTATTTTTCACCAAAATTGACCCTTATTAATTTTAAAATTTTTGTAATTTACTCCAATATTTTAAATATGGTGATATTTTTTGTTTATTATAGTGCCTAATATTTATTTTTAATGTGATCCGTGTTCATAAAAAGTGTTAAATAATTCACTCGAAATGACCCTTCCCAAAGTCTATCAATTATGTGTGCCAAACTCAAACTTAATACGAATTCGAAACCTGAATTAACCAGGCCTAAAATGAACCTGACTTGAAATGAACTCGACCTGAAATGAATCCAACTTGAAATGAACTCGACCTAAAATGAACCCGACCTGAAATGAACTCGAGCTCGAATTAACCCATCAATTAACTGATTCGGACCCGAACCGTTTTAACCCGACCTGAAATGAAATCGACCTGAAACTAACCCACACCTGACCCTAATCGAGTCGAAACATCAAATCGACCTGAAATGACATGTATCCAATTTGACCCGACTTGACATGACCCGACCTGAAACCCATCTGATTACATGTTTTTACATCCCTACTTGTTATCAATCAAAATCTTTGTAGCCTTTTCTTTTGAGAGTTTAATTTCAACCAACAATCTTCGTAGCCAAATAGCATGACAATCACAAGATGTAGCAGCAACATACTCAGCTTCACAGCTAGAAGCGTGACAATTGGTCGCTTTCTAGAACTCCATGAGACAGTTGTATCTCCCATGAAAAATACATATCTACTTGTGTTTTTTCTATCATCTTTATCTCCTCCAAAATCATTATCACATTATCCCACAAGCTCAAATTTATTTGATGATCCATAAAACAAACCATAATTAAGAGTACCTTTGAGATAGCGAAGATTTCTTTTTGCCACCGTTAAATAGGAAGATGAGGAATTTTCCATAAAATGGCAAACAAGTCCAACAACAAAAAAAATATCAAGTCTTGTAGAGGTTAATTACCTTATGCTCCCCATGAGACTTCTATACATTGTAAAATCTACTTTCTTTCCTTCATCAAATTTGGAAAGCTTCATTGCACATTCCATCGGGGTGTTCACAGGGTTACACCCAAACATATTGAATTTCTCAAGCACTGTCTTGCATTAACTTTTTTGAGAAATAAAAATTCCAGTCTTAGTTTGCATCACCTTCATACACAAGTAATATGGCATAAGCCCTAAGTCAATCATTTCAAATTCTTTTGACATACTAGTTTTGAAATCTCCAATCATTGTTGGGTTGTTCTCTAAGAATATGAGATCATCTACGTAGAGGCAAACAAGGAAGATATCATGTTTTTGGATTTTAACATAAAGTGCATACTCATGAGTGCACCTTTTAAATCTACTATCTCAAAAATACTTGTCAATTCTGTTATTCCATGCTCTCGGTGCTTGCTTCAGGCCATACAAAGCCTTCTTCAACCTCAAGACTTTATCTTCTTGTCCTTCAATGGAAAAAAATTTTGGTTGTTCAACATAAATTTCTACTTCGAAGAAACCATTGAGAAAAGCTAACTTCACATCAAGCTGGTGAATCTTCCACTTATTCTGAGCAGCAATGGAAATTAGTAGTGTAATTGTTTCCATACGAGCAACATGAGCAAATACCTCATCATAATCTACTCCTTGCTTCTGCGTGTAGCCTTTTGCAACAAGCCTTGCCTTATACATCTCCACTTCTCCAGTAGCAGTTTTTTTTATTTTAAAGATTCACTTTACACTGATAGGTTTGTGGCCTTCAAGTAAGGTAGATAACTGCCAAGTTTCATTCTCCTCGATAGCATTGATTTCTTCCTTCATAGCTCATCGCCATTTCTCCTCTTTCATAGCTTCTTTAAAATCAAAAGGTTCATTGTCTGTAAATAAATAGAAAAGTGAATGATTATCATTATTTTCTAAATAATAATCCTTGTACCTTTCTGGCAATCTCCTCTCTCTTGTTGATCTTCGAACCACTAGAACAACTTCACTTGCATTTGTATCTACTTCACAATTCTCTGTTAAATCTTGTGTTGGTGGTGGATGACTTTCCATGTCATCATCTTTAGTGTCAAAGTATGGAAAGAAGTCATACAAGTCTTCTTTGGGGGCATTCCAATCCCAAGTATTTTGTTCATCAAACTCCGCATCTCTACTAATGACCATCTTCTTTGTATCTGGCTGGAACAACTTATATCCTTTTGAGTTTGAGTCATAGCCAATAAAAACATATCTTATGCTTCTATCATCAAGCTTGTTCTTTCTTGTTCAGGAATCTGAGCGTAGACAAGACTCTCGAAGACTTGCAAATAAGAGAAACTAGGCTTCCTTGCGCTTCAAACTTCTTGAGGCATTTAATTCATCAAGTTCTTGGTGGGACACATGTTGGCAAGATAAACTGCACAAAAATTAGCTTCTGCCCAAAACTCATTAGGCATTTGTTTGCTTTTCAGCATACTTCTAGCCATATTGAGAATTGCTCTATTATTCCTCTCTACCACGCCATTTTGTTGTAGAGTTCTTGGAACTGTCAAAGGAAGATGATTATATGGTTCTAACAAAACACGTTCAATTCTTTTGAAGTGAATTCACCTCCTTTATCAGTTCTCAAAGCTTTGATCATATAACCACTTTGATTTTCCACCATTATCTTGAAGTTTTTAAGAAAATAGACCCATGACTTTCTGCTAAAATCATCAGTAAAAAATAAGAAATAATTACTTTTACTGAGAGAAGATGGCTTGATAGGTCCACACATATCTGCATGTACAAGTTGGAGTGGCATCGTTGCTTTAGAAGCTTACTGCTTTGGAAATCTCTTCCTTGCATGCTTTCCAAGGACACAAGCTTCACATAGTTGCTCCAAATATTTGATGGGGAAGACCCACCATCTTTTTTTTCCCGAGATCTTTAAGACCACCAAAATTTAAATGCCCATATCTCATATGCCAGAGCCAAGATGAATCTTTTACGCATGCCTTCAAACACATGGATGTGTCTATTTTAATATTCAACAAGAACATTCGGTTTCTTGTCATAGCAACTCTTGCAATAAGTTTGGCATTTTCGTCACTTAGAGTAAGACTATGATTTTTCATTTGAATTTCATAGCTTTTTTCTAAGAGTTGTCCCAAACTTAAAATGTTACATCTTAATTTTGGAACATAGTATATGTAAGTGGTAAGTTTTTGGTCACCATTTTTTAGAGAAATTAAGACAATACCTTTGCCTTTGATTTTAATTTTAGAAGAATCTCCAAATGTGATTTTGCCAGAATACTCTTTTAATGTTATAAACTTTTCCTTGCCACCACACATGATTACTAGTATCAGTATCTAGGTACCAATAACCATCATCTTGATTCTCTTTCTTTAGAGCTAACAACAGTGTAGCCTCATCAGTGTCTTCTTTTATCTCTATCGGGTTTGCCATTTTACCAATTTCTTTATTCTTTTTCCAGTATTCTAAAGCATAATGGCCAAATTTTTGACAATTGTAACATTGTATATGGGATTTGTCATACCTTGTGTTCCCATTGCTAACTCTTCCACATCCATGACCTCTTGATGAGTTTTGGCCTTTTTCATTATTCTGAAATGAATTTCGACCACCTCTCGTTCCTTGTCCGCATCTTCTATTTCGTCCATGCCCTCTTCTAGGGCCTTTTGGACCAGTTACGCCTTGTTCACTTGCTTCTCCCTTGGATAGAAGGGAAAGCCTCGCTTGTAACACATGCTCTATAGAGTCGGTTTTGCTGCTATTTAACCTTTCCTCATGAGCTTGTAGTGAACCGCTTAATTGATCAATGGACATAGTTTTCAAGTCCTTGGATTCTTCAATGGCAACAACAATGTGCTCAATTTTTAGATTTAAAGAACGGAAAATCTTTTCAATTAATCGGACCTCGAGTATTCCTTGCCATTCCTCTTCAACTGGTTAACAACAACTTGCACTCTAGAAAAGTAATAAAATATGGTCGCCGATTCACTCATTCGAAGTGCTTCAAATTCACTTCTTAATGTTTGGAGACGAATCTTCTTCACTTTCTCTACTCCTTTAAAGGACTTCCCAAGAACATCCCACGTTTCCTTTGATGTTGTTGCATTGGCCACCTTTTCAAAGGTCGAGTCATCCAAACACTGATGGATTATCAAAAAGGCGTGTTGATCTTTCTTTCGATTCTTTTCTAGAGCATCTTTTTTACCTTGATTCAAGGTCGTTTCCTCTTCAGGCACCTCGTACCTGCAAGAAACAATTTCTCAAGCTACTTGTGATCCAAGAATTGCTTTTACACGAATAGACCAACTGTCGTAGTTGTCTTTTGTAAGAATGAGATAATAAAATGGAAGAGAACGTTTCTCCATTATTAGCTCTAATGCCACTTTGTTAGAAAATAAAGTATGTGAACTTATACAATAAGAAAGGAAGAGAGAATTAGATAACTTTTAAAGAAGTTCTTTTTATTTTCCACACTTTCATATTATATTACAATAGGGTATTTATAGGATAAATACATACGTAACTTAATCTAAGTAATTAATCTTTCTAATTAAGACAACATATACAAACTCATGCTTATTAAATAAACTACAAACTTAATATTTAATTAATAAACTGACATGCATTAATCACGTAATAAAACAAGTTTAATTTCTAACGATTAAAATTAAAAATTAAATTTTAAATCAAATATTAAACTTCAGGACGTTACAATTGAATATTTAAATAAATATCATTTTAAATTGATTTTTATATTAATGTAGTTGTCTAAATAGCTTAGATGAACCCAACAAGTGTCCTAGTAGAAAAGCGGATGATATTCATCTCGGGAGACACGGGTTCAATCGCAATGTCTGTAAGGTGCATGTGCTTTGTTAAAGAGTTAAGAATATCTATAGACAGATGCTATCTTGTAAGCACCTTAAGACTATTCAAAAAAATGCTAGCTTAGATCTAATATGGTGATTTTGACCTAAAATGAAACGTTGAGGGTTGAATTGCTTCAGAAAAAGAACTAAAGTGACTATTTTCTCAAACGTTTGGGGTATTTTTTAAGGCAAAATGACAAAAAAAATAACAAAAAAATAATAGGGGCTAAATGACAAAACATGCAAACGTTGGGGCATCTTTTGTCATTTTACATTTTTTAGACTTTATGCCTATTTTTAAACACCTCAAACTCGAGTTAATATTTTATGGTTTATATCAAGTTGGGTAAAAAAATACACAACATTTTTTTAAAATTTAAATTCTTAAACCTTAAAATCTAAATTCTAAGCACTATTTCATAAACCCTAAACTCTAACCCCAAATCATAAATTTTAAAATTTAAAACTTAAACCCTAAAATTAACATATTTATATAAACTAAAATTTATACCGCTCGTGTATCAAAAAATTTCGTATTTTATTAGCAAGGTTAACGGTGGATTGAAACAATCCTTTAATTTGAAATTCAATTAAAACGTACACGAAAAACGAGAAATGTAAATTTGCAAGAACAAAAATAATGAAATAATAAAAATAACAAGTTTTAACGTGACAATATGTTCAGATTATTAATTATGTTTAAATAATGGGAAAATATTTTTCGTTTGCACCGCATCAGACATTAGCTTGGTTGTAGTGTAAAAAAATACTCGTGCACTAACGGTGCAAATAATAAGTTTCTATAACCGTCTTTAATTTTAAGGTTTAAAAATTTAAGTATGAAAATCTAAAATTTATAATTTAAAGTTAGATTTTATGGTTCAAGATTAAATTTTAAGGTTTATAAGTTAGAATTTAGGTTTAAAGATAATATAGTTAGGAATTTACGTTTTAACCTATAAACTCTAAATCTTATCCATAAACTTTGAATATCTAATCACACCCCCTAAATTTAAAACAACTACACTTAAACCCCTAAACATTAAACTCTAAATAAAATCCATAAACCCTAAAATTAAAACACTCGTAAAACCTTTTTGTTTTTACTGCATGAGCATAAAATAATTACCCTTTAATAATATACAGTAGATTGTTCTTTAATATAGTGCTGATGGAGTTGTGTATTTAGTTCTCAAATAGTGTTTTATATAAAAGTATGAAAACAAATTTTCTTATAATAAACTGCAAAGACACATTCTCTAATAAGACCACTCAAACATCATAATGCATCAAATCATTTTTCAACCGAGATTGTTAGGATTTGATTTTAATCATTGAAACTAAAACCGCTACGAAAACCATTGTTGGCTACAAGATTATAATCCAACAGTACCATGAGTTCTCATGGTAGGAATGTCTACAATCTACTTGCTGTATAGATGCACAAAAGAAAAGATGAAGAATCCTGCCATCTGCATCAACAAAACACCATATCAAAAGTTAATACATCACCCTGCGGGCTACGGATTTGCATTAATCATGGTGGTGCTGTAAATGATGATGCTAATGATGTTATCTTGCTTAAATAACTCGGGTGAGACCCTTCGCCAATTCTTTCAAAGAGTTGCTCCTGCAAAACCTCAAATCTAAACCATTTGTTCTTTTAACTAGATGAATGATTCAGCTTATAACTCTTAAAAGTCATATTATACGTACTCATGTTTGACGCTTAGATCCAACAAATTTTCGGATATGATATTGAAGTGTGATCCTCCAAATTTATGCAAGTTAGTCAAAATATTTAACCATATTCAACCAAACAAATATCCATATTCTATACTCAGTTTTGAGTCTGGCTAACATAGAAGATAGAAATGAGAGCTTCATACCGTCGAAAATGCAGCCCCATAGTAGGGATAAGCAGTTGGTATGAATCTTTCATATTCATTGTGTCTATATGGCCTGACTGGAATCTGCAATGCAATTCAATGTTTTGGTAATCTCAACAAGAAAATCAGACACCTCATTCACAAAATAAAAACTCCATGAGATGTAAACACCCCCAAAAGCAATTACGAAAAAAAAAAACAGTACAAGTTAGATAAAAATAACTAGATAAATCAATATCAGTCACTCTCCTATACAGAACTTTTGTGAACTTCAACTTCTATTACGGGTTGCTTCCAAAAATATAAACTAAAAAAAATAGATAAACTAGTAAGAGAATTAGTTCTCAAGAGAAATTGTATTCAGAATCATGAGAAACAGAATACCTGCTTTGCGAGGGATAAGCTTGTATATCCAAGCTTTTGGTACTCAACCTTGAACTGGAAAACACCATAAACATCTGGGACCTTAAATGATGCAGAATAGAGACCCTGAAGTAAAAGAATGGACCGCTAATTTTATATGGATGACTTCAGATTAAGAGCAAGCTGATATCACAAACCATAAGCTCAAGAGACAAATAACAAACCTTGTGGTCATTTGATAAAGTTCTCAAAACATAGGGGCTCATCATGTAAAACTGGACTTGGACATCGTTAGCAACATATGGCTCCCAGCTTTTTCCGGACCACTCATAGATCTCAACAGAGTATACCTTCATGAAACACACCCATTTCTTTTCAGGTAAATTTCTGCAAAATGGTATTTGCATTAAAAAATATACAAGGCGGAAGAATTACCAACTCATCATTAATCCTGTACAAAGCAGGTTCATCTGATTCTCCAACTTTGTGGTGTTTTACATTAACTGCCTAATGATCAAAAAAGGAGTTGAATCAGCACCATACGTACACATGAAAATAAAGGAAGCAGATCTCAAAAATTTAAGTCGTAATACAAGAAACATATTTATACACTGGCAAAGTTGATCAATATGCCTACCTTAAGATGACCTCTTTCATGGAAAACCCATTTGCTAATTTCGGTCAAAAATTGCCCGTTACCTGATTTCTCATGCCTGCCATTAGAAAGAACATTTCTCATAAGAAATGTCAGATAAACAACAACTAGTACGCACTCAAAATAAAAGTACAAAGGCATAAAATTAATCATAAACTTGGAAATGCATCTGGTTCCATCCTCAAAGAATCAGAAAATACATTAAAAGACAAAAGGTTAAACATAGACTTTCTTATGATGGTTTCAGGGCCTAAAAACCTGCTTTAGCTGTTTCCTTCTATTTATAGAGAATCAATTGCTACAGACTTGTTTACCATTTCCCAGGTCTTATATTGAAAGGGTGGTTTAGAGAGTTACAGATTCACTCACTTGGTGGAGCTCCCGGCCTTCTGCACACCAGATCTAAAAAACCTGAAAATATTTTAAGAGTTCATCAAAAAACATAACATGTTATAAAGTTCAAAATCAAAAGGAAACAAATTCATCAAGGAAGCTCAGTTAAAAAAGTGAATATACCACATACCGGTTGCTGAACATACTCAGTGAACCACTAATCAGAATCCGTGCATTGTTCCTTGCCTACAAAAAGAAATAAAAAATTCTTAACTCGTTTGAACAGCTTGCTATACTAGGAGTCACTGCAAAATAAGCTTCTTGCATTCCATGCAAAACTATCTTAAAATAAGATGGAAAGGATAGAGATTCGTGATCCGGATGTGCAGAAGATATATGAACAGTTGTCACTAACGTACCTGGATAACTGAAACTAAGGAGATTGCAGAACCCGTCAATGATGGTGGAGTTAAGAGCTTGGACATGGGATTAGCCGAATAGGCAGATGGAGAAGCTGAGAGAACCTTTAACGCCTAAAAAATGTGCCAAAGTTAAGATGACAGAAAAATAAGGTTGGGTCAATAATAAATTGATTATTAAAAAAAAACTGTTGAAACCAGATGCAAGCAGCTTACCAAGCTATTGACTGGATTCAGTGAATGACCAATGCCCTGGAAAAGTACAGGAGCCTGTGGCAAAATTATTAGAACTATTGTCACTGTAATCACATAACATACAATGAACTTGAATGTACCATTTTATCATGATCTAGACAACCTGAAATCAGTAGATTAATGCTTGGACAACCATAGATACCCTACTGAGGAGAGTAAGACTGAAAATGCAGGGATTAATACTTACTGTAATTTTTTTGCTTCCTAAAATCACATCAGACTTGATAAAATCATCAGAGGCAATCAAAGTATGATCTCCTTCTGTTTCAGAAACTGCATAGCCAGTGTGATCAATAACCATGGCCGAAGGATCCTACGAACAAGGAAGATTCAATACACAATCAAGTGATGCAATAACAAAGCCCGAAACATCAGATCAGAGAATATAAACGCATCTGACCTCATCGAAATCCACTCCAAATTCAGTGGCAACTTCCCGAATCAAATCAGAAGCATTAACATCCGCCGCAACAATCAAATCATTACCGGAATCAACAAAATTGATAATGGCAGCAACATCAATAGATCCCCCAAACCCTAATTAAAACAAAATAAATTAATCACACTACTTCAAAATAAACGCACTGAAAATGGAAAAGGAAATAATTCATTTAAAAACAATTAAAACAAGGAAAAGGCAAATGTGAGATAACTCACGTTCAACGGAGGGGCAGAATAGGATCAAGGCGTCGTAGAGATACTGGCCGTAGCGTTGCAAGGCGACATTGGGATCGTCGGCGAGTTTGAAGTCGAGGTCAAAGCCGCGTGATCTGAGGGAGTTGAAGTAGGAGTGAGACGATTTGATGGCGAAGTCATCGAGGAGGACCAGGACTCGGCGATCGGAAGGAGTCTCGGGAGAGAAAGAATTGCATGTAAATGGAAGAATGGTCAAAACCGAAATCACAGAAATAACACAAAATTTCCCCATTTTTTGGATTAAGGTTCTAGTGTGGAATGAAATGACTGAGGATTTGGGAGATACAGGTATCTAGCATTATTAAGGCTTGTACCATTATGGGCATCGTTATTAATATATTAAGTCTTTAATATTCGATCTAAATTAATTAATTAATAAATTAAATATTAGCTATTAAATTATAAAATACACAATGTAACTTTTATTTTAGATATACATTACATATTTTTGTTATAATTGAGTTTTAATTTTATTGAACACATTAAATGGTCTAAGTAAAAAATATAGCATTATTATTTATAAAAAAATTGAATTTAAATATTTTGTTTGCAAATGTGTGTGCCGTTTTAAAATACTTAAAGTAAATAATATGTACTAGTATACTACAATGTAATTACATTAAAATATTAAAAATTAATTTTATTAACTTGTTTGTTATTATAATGTATTAATAAGACGTGAGTTTTATGAAAAAAAGTTTGTAGCAGAAAATGATTTTTTTAATCTATATGAATTTTTATTTATTTTTCTCTTTCCTCCATATTTTATTTTTTTTATTGTTTGATAAGTTATTTTTTTATAAAAAAATGATATATATATATTTGTATATGCTTTTGTAGCACATTTTATCTTGATTTTGTAAAGTTTTTTGTTTATAGTTTGATTTATCGTCATCTTTTCTAGTTGAAGGTTATTTTTTTTATTGATCTATCAATGATTTGGATTCTTTAATTTATTCTCTCATATTAATAAGTGTTTGCAATCACCTAAAATTATGTCTGCAATCGTACTTGATTGTGATAATGTAATTGTCAACATATTGTCATGGTCTATTATTATGCTAGTTTGATGGTATTTATCCTTTACCACAAACAATGATGTTTATTTGTATTTACTTTCACTATTTAGGATAATTCTATAGTAAATGACATGTACCGCAATGTACTATTATTCATATGTACCATAATGTACTATTAATTGTTTTAATCAGTTTTAAAATCTTAAAGGCTGAAAGTATTATTATCTCCTTTTAGAATAAAAACTTAAAAAATAATTTTATATTTTGTTTTTAAATTTCTTTTATTTTTTAATTAAAAATAATTAAACTTTTATTTTTTTTGAATAATTAAACTTTTATTACTATAATTATTTCTACTATCACTTTAATTTAAGGGTAAAATTTGTAAATGGTTACTAAATTTTGATCAATTATTCAATTTGGTAACTAAACTTCCAATTGCTTCAATGTTACCATTAAACTTTTAGTTTTGTTTCTATTTGGCCACTAACCCAATAACAACTGTTAAAAAGGGTGATGTGGCTGTCAAAAGATTTTGTATAATAACACATTTAATCCTCCACGTTTACACATTCAAACAATTTAGTCATAATTCGAAAGAAATAATAAATTTAACCCTCATTATTTCAATTTGACCCTATTTTTAATTGGAAATAATTTAATATTTTTATTTTGATCCCTCAATTATAACTAATGTTATCTTGTCTCTCTCAATCCCAACCGGAATAAAGAGACCCACTACGAACCGACGTTGTCTCATACAATTGGTGCGTCATTTTTCTTTCTTTTTTTGTTGGCTTTAGGCCATTAATCAATTTCCTTATCCATTTGCCCAAAATAAAAGGAAACAATCTAAAATGTTTCGACTCTTAAGAAGGTAATCTACCTAACTGATTGATGATTTGATCAAATAGTTTCCAAATTAAGGCAAAAGTTGAATCATAAAATTAAATTTTAATTATTTTTAAATTAATTATTCTTATATATTTAGATTTTTTGATATCTTTTAATCTGCGTTGAATTTCATTAGAATTAAGAGAGTGCATGAATGTTTCTTTTCCACTATCATTACATAGTGATGATAGGATCAATTTATATTTATGTTATAGGTGAGGCGTTACTATATAGATAAGTTGTTTTACAGTATCTTGCATACTGTTGATTGCAGCTGGTGTATTTTTGAATGAAGAGGAAAGAAACAAAAATAGAAGATTACCTTGTCCGAGTAAGCTTTCATTGCTTTAATGTTAGTACTAAATTTTTAGTTTTGTTTTAATTTGGCCAACGGTTAAAAGGGTGAGGTGATTATTAAAATATTTTGTATAATAATATATTTAGTCCTTCACGTTTACACATTCAAAAAATTTAGTCTTAATTCGAAAGAAATAATAAATTTAACCCTCATTATTTTAATTTGACCTTATTTTTAATTAGAGATAATTTAATATTTTATTTTGATCCCTCAATTATAATTATTGTTATCTTTTTTTAATCGCAAAGTAAGTATGATTTATTAGAACGAACCATACAAACTTAAACATGGTCATAGGCCTCGTTAAAACCTAAATGGAGGAAAATAGTACATCATGACCATGTGATAAAAGTTCCAAACACCAAGCAATAGCCAAGCACCATATGACACAAAGCACGTCAATAACCCAATCCCCAATACACCACCCAAACATCTCTTGACAAGAAAAAAATTCAAACAAAGCCATCATCCCATCACAACAGCAAGACACAAGACTCTGCTCATAACGCCAAACCCCAAGCACAAGGCATTGTGCCCCAACAACATTATCACTCAAAACCATATGAGAAAAAGATCAAACAATAATATTATCTTGTCCCTCCCAATCCCAACTATACTCAATCAATCATTTAAAATTCCATAAAGATTAATTAAATTATTATTATGTAAAGGGAAAATTAAGTATATTTTTTAAAATTGATACTTGAATTTTTAAAATTGTTATTAGGCCACCAAAAATACATATATTTGTTATTATGCGTATTCAATTATACGTAATAAAAAGGAAAAAATAAGTATATTTTTAAAATTAATACTTAATTTTTTTATAAAAATAATTTAATTAATTTATATAGCATCCATTAGCATCCAGTAATCTAGGAGATAGTAATCAGTTCGCTGATAGCTTGGCCAAAAGAGGGATTACTCGTGTGGTCGATTTCATCAGTTTTGCCTCGGAGTAATGGTGTCATTTTGTCTCGTATGGTCCTTTGATAGATTCTGGATTGGCTTTTTTGTGTTAGTCCTACAGTCTTGTTCGAATCTTTTTAGTGTTTTTGGATGCTGTTATTTTGAGTTGTAAGGCTTGCAATAAGAACTAACACTGTGTACTCTTTTTCCTCCATTTAGGTTTTAGGGAGATTTTTAACGAAGTCGGTGTTTTTATTTTTAACCAAATCAATAAAATCCCCTCTTTCAAAAAAAACATCTAGTAATCTAACTCTAAATTTTGATTTAGTAATAAAGTGATTCATTTCAAATTTTAAAGGATGGATTGGGTATGGTTGGGATTGGAAGGGACAAGATAACATTAGTTATAATTGAGGGATCAAAATAAAATATTAAATTAGTTTTAATTAAAAATAGGGTCAAATTGAAATAATGAGGGTTAAATTTATTATTTCTTTTGAATTAGGAATAAGTTGTTTAAATGTGTAAACGTGGAGGACTAAATGTGTTATTATACAAAATATTTTAACAGCCACATTACCCTTTTAATAGTTGTTAACGGGTCAGTGGCCAAATTGAAACAAAACTAAAAGTTCAATGATAACATTGAAGCAATTAGAAGTTTGGTTACCAAATTGAATAATTGATCAAAGTTTAGTGTCCATTTGTGAACTTTACCCTTAAATTAGAGTAAATTTAGGAATTATTATAGCCATAAAAGTTAATTATTTTTTAAATTAAAAATAAAAAAAAATCTGAAAAAATAATATAAAAATTATTTTTAAGGATTTATTCTAAAAAGTGATAATAACATATTCGGTCTTTAAGATTTCAAAACCAATTAAAACAAATAATGGTACATTACGGTACATATGAATAATGGTACATTATTGTACATGTCATTTATTATAAAATTATCCTTATAAAAACAATAATTATCATGACTATCTATTTTGATCGAAATACTAAGGTAAATATTTTTTTCTTAAAAGCACGTTTAAAAGATTATATCAACATAATAAATTAGATAACACTTTTTAATAGAAATTCCAATAGCATTTTATCAGACTAGTTAATCGAGTATACAGTATATTTCTTAGGATAACTAATTGATATTGCCCTGGTTGATAATTAGTGGATTATATTAGCTGATAGTGGATAACTAATTGTATTAGCTAATTTGATTAGCGGATAACATTAGCTGATTGTATAAAAGTGTTTGGTAATATTAAATGATAGAAGATAGTTATTTAATTATTTGAACAAGCAAAATAACATATAAGGACATGATTATATGTGATATTTGTTTGAATAATTTATTAGTTATTAACATTTTGTACCTATTAATATTAATTAGATTATAAATATTAAACTTTTTAATATCATCACCGAGCATATATATGAGGATATAAATATTAATTTTTTATTTGTGAAATTATATTTTTAATGTAATTTTAATAATGATTAAATTTAGATGTAAATATTAATTTCTTATCTAAAAAATTATATTTTTAGTATAATTTATTCATGATTTAATTTATATGTATTTATTAATTTATATATTAATTTTTTATTTATGAAATTATTTTTTAATTTTATTAGTTAATTAAATTTATGTTATTTAGAAAATTTTTGATAATTATCAAGGACAAAATAGTCTTTACAAGTCTTTTATCCAAACTTCTAACTCAAAAAGCTCCTAGTGCCTTTTCAAAATGAAAGGTTTCGCCTCAATCTGCTATTACAATACTCTATTTACCAAACATCTAAATTAGCAGATTTGACTGGTCAAACCTCTAAAAATACTTCAAACCTTTAATTTTAGCTCAAAAAATTGTTTACCAAACAAAACCAGTATAAAATAGTATAGAGAAGAGATTCTCTCTAATTCAAATATATAGGTTAAATTTAGAAATTAGACACAATAAAGGGGCTAAGACTAGAATTTGGTTAAATTAACGAATTTGATTGGTCAAACCTCTATGAATACTTCAAACATCTAATGTTAATTCAAAAAGTTGTTTACCAAACAGAACCATTATAAAATAATATGGGTAAAATACCTAAATTATCACTCAACTTTGCTCTATGACCTATTTTGGTCACTAATCTTTCAAAACGATCAATTTCCTCAATGAACTTTATTTTCTAACCTATTTTAATCATTCTGAATTATTTTATTAATATTTTAGTATAACGTGACATATTTTATTATTATCAAATATAAAAATAATTTAAAATAAAAAATTATATTTTATTTATTATTAGATACAAAAATTGCAAAAATAAAACCCAAAGATCTCAAACCCCAAACACCTCAAACTTCTCTCACTCTCACCGGCGTCACCACCCTCGCCGACGTCACCACCCATTCACCCTCGCCGATAACCATCATCACCCGAACCTCTGCTCATTAACCCCTACTGTAACCCATAAACAACGACACCATTACTTATTCCATTCTCTAACACTGTTACCTAAACCTACCATTGAAACCCCATCACCTTCACTGCCATAATCAAAGCTCAAATCAAAATATCATCAGACATTAAACCTCATAAACAAAGAAACCAACACCAAAATGGGATAACTTTTTACCTTCTATGAGTGATTTTTTGATGATCGCATAATTTATTTATCGGTCGAGTTCGTTAGTGACAATTGGTGCCTTCGTTCTTCAATTACAACGGTTGGCAGCAGCGAAATAAAATTAGGAACAACATATTTTAGTTTCAGTTCAATCTAACGATGGTGTAGAGAGATCAGAGACAAAAAAAATAAAAGGTTTTAGTAGAGATTCACGAGCTTTGGAGCGTCATTTGATGAAATAGCCACTGGATTCAGACTCAGCATGTCGAGACGAGTTTTCTGATAAAATTCGAGCTTCAATAGCCGCCTTTGAGGTGGACGACGATGGCTGAAAAAATGGTTGTAATGAACAAAGAACATGTTTTTCTGATGTCGAAAGAAATATAACTTTTTTATTTTAAATTATATTTATAATTAAATATTTAATAAAAATAATTTATTTTTATTTAAATCATTTTTTATATTTAATAATAATAAAATATACCACATCATACCAAAATATTAATAAAATAATTTAGAGTGATCAAAATAGGTTAGAAAGTAAAGTTCAGTGAGCAAATTGATTATTTTGAAAGTTCAGTAATAAAATAGGTCATAAAGTAAAGTTAAGTGATGATTTGTGTATTTTACCCAAATAATACATAGGAGAGATTCTCTCTAATTAAAGAGGTTAAATTTAGAATTTAGACACATAGAAAAAGGCAAAAACAGACGCTACTTCTTACGTGGCGGTCTCCTATTGGTAGACAGTAAGCGAAGCGTAGAATTGAAAAAGAAAGTGCAGAGCAGGGGATCGAGAGTCCCGTTTCTTTGTTAACCAGAAGGGGATGACAGTAATTGACCCAAAACAGGAAAAAAATGTTTTTTTTATTAGATATATAACACTCTGTTAAGCTGTGAGATTCATTGTTCTTATTAGCTGCAAAAAGCATTGCTTGTATTTTCACCAGGTAAAACAACCAATCCATTACAAGTTTCAGTCTTTTGTATGTTGATTCAATTAGTTTTTTCTTATTTTAACTGGAGAGTTTTGATTTTGTTTATGTTGCTAATGTTTTATGGATTTGGATGATGCTCACTGTAGAACTTTGGAGTTTTCCTGGGTTCAGTTCTTCAGATCATCTGTTGGACCATGTTCAAATATGATGGAAAACTTTCTTTTGGTTTTCCATTTTTTGTGTTTGTTGAATCTCTATGTAGTTCTTGAGTGATATTTTGGCTGAGATCATTAGAACAAGGCTTCAATGTTAATTGGGTTTTAAAAAGATTGAAGCTTTTTTTTTCTGACTTGCTTTATTATCTGTTTGTGATCAGCTTACCGCATTTTTTGGGGCAAATTCAGCCTTTTAATGTTTTTATTCCGAGGAAGCTTTGAATTTTAATTTTCTCATACAGTCTTCAAAGTTCTTGTTTTTAAGCTGTTTGGTGTGCATCTTATTTTGCCTTCGGGTGAGTATCCAATGTATGTAAATGTCCTACATGGTAATGCTTAATTTTTTCTTTACCATATCCATGCCCAGAGATATTCGTCCGACACAAATATCAGACACGGATATTCGCTTGGTTAGATATCAGTTTACTCTTCTCTATGCAGTTATTTTATCTTATATAAGAGTGCATTAGATTTGTCTGTGTATTGAACCTTCCATTCTCGTTCATATTTTGCCCTAATTTAGGAGAAATGATCAACCTATTTAAGGTCAAGGAAAAACAGAGGGCAATTGTAGAAAATTCCAATGGGAAGGCACCGGTAAAGAAGCAAAGTGCAGGAGAATTACGTCTTCATAAAGGTTTCTTTAGTTATATTTTGATAATTTGAATGATTAGTGACTTTTTGAGATTATATCATTACTTATTGAATGAGTCTTTGACTTGTTATAAAGATAAATGGTTTCGATAATATTGGTTCCCAAGGCTTTTCGATTCAACCGAAACAAAATTAAAAGTTGTGTCTTTGTGATTACCAAAAATAGAAGTTGTTTCTATCTGTGTCTTTGTTTATTACCTGTTAACTATGTTTATAAGTTTCTATCTGTGTCTTTGTGATTTCCTGTTAACTATGTTTATAAAGTTAAGAGTTCTTCTTCTTTCGTATTATGACTTTTGTGTTCCTTATTTTGTAGATATCAGCGAACTGAATCTACCAAAAACATGTAGCATATCATTTCCCAACGGAAAAGATGACTTGATGAAGTTTGAGGTTACCATTCAGCCTGATGAAGGCTTTTATCTGTATGTGATCTTATGCTTTGACATGATCTCCTTAATTTGTTCAAATTTCAACTGCTATAGCTGACCTTTCTTTCTAACTTCTTATTGTATCATTATATCATTTAACACTATTTGTCAATGGGGTTGGCAATCAAATGCATATACCTCTCTGCATATGTGTACCATGCATTAAACCTTGGTGCTTATGATTGTCTATGAGCTTAATATTTCTGAACCTTCCTTAAAACAAAAGAAAAATAGATTCCGATCCGAGCTCCATGTCAATTACTTTTGTCCTTGATATTCTAGTCTTTCTCGTTCACAAGTGCTTATTTGGTTTCTGGTCATAGAGGTGGCAAATTTGCATTCACTTTCCAAGTTTCTCCCATCTACCCCCATGAGGCACCCAAGGTGAAATGCAAAACAAAGGTACACTACACTAGCATGTTTTCCACCGTAAAAGTCACATTTCGATAGTGATACTGTTAGCGAAACGGTAAGTCGGTTCTAAACAGTATATCTCGCTTGCAGGTGTACCATCCTAACATTGATTTGGAAGGAAATGTTTGCCTCAATATTCTAAGAGAAGATTGGAAACCTGTTCTGAATATAAACACCGTAATATACGGATTGTGTCATCTCTTCACGGTATTGATTTTTCTTTCAGTAGTGGTTTTTCGACTTGGTCAGTTCCATTTAAATTAAGTTTATGATCTCGTCATACATGCAGCAACCGAACTATGAGGATCCCCTCAATCATGATGCAGCAGCCGTTTTGAGGGATAACCCCAAACTGTTCGAATCCAACGTGAGAAGAGCAATGGTTGGCGGACATGTGGGTCAAACCTTCTTTCCCCGGTGTATGTAGCTGCAACTTGCATTAGAGAGCATGCATAGCTTGAAAGGTGCAACAGCCGTATATTTGGTCATAACTCGTAAGACTTTACCTACTGTTATGATACATATCTTATGGACTTTGTGAGGCATACTTGGAGATGTTTGTGCGCTTATATAACTGTATAATGTATTGGTGAAATTGGCTGGGGCTTCATTATTATTATTTTGTTATTTTATTCGAGTGAAAAACAAGTTCAGGGATGTAGAACTTGAGATCTTCATATCAATGCATCTATTTATTTCATCTTTGCAAGCAAATATATATGTGCTTTATCCTCTAACCTTTTGTTATTGATTTTGTTTTATTATTTTATTTATTTTTAATATAATTTTTGGAATTTTCAAGAGATGACATGTGTCTTTTAACGGAAAAAATTAACAACGAACTTTAAATGGGTCACGGAATGAAACTTTAGGCCCCAATTTAGCGTGAAAAATTGTTTGGGCACTTAACTTAAAAAAGGACATCGTTTGGGCACCTATTTGCCTATTAAGCCATTTTATTATAAAAAATCTTTAAAAGTTTTAAAAATTCTAAAAAACTTATAAAATTTATAAAAATAGTTCTCTAAAAAACCTATAAATGTCACAGAACTGTAGTGAGTCACGTGACAATAATATTTCAAGAAAAAAATCGTTAAAAATTGATGGTTAAAATCGGTCGAATGGCTTAATTGATTAAATTTATTGGTATGAGGGCTTAATTGGGTACAAAAAATTCAGATGCTTACTTTTTAAAAAAAAAGTCAAGGACTTAAAACACCCTTAAACTTTGAGTTTTTATAAAAATAAAACAAAATTATCTCGTCAAGGGACAATGAAAATAAATTGAACCCTTATTAACACTAAGCAACTTTGACTGTTAATTGTTAAACAAGTTAATCAGATGACCGTTAATTTCTTTAGGTGGTTCAAACCTACTTATAATATATTTATGTAGTTTTTATTCTCTAATGTAAATTATGTAATCATTTTTAGTTTTTGCAATTTAGTTATAATATCTCTTTATTATTTAGGTCAAATTTTAAAATTTAAAATGATTTAAATGACTAAAAAATAAAAATATATGCATATTTGAATCGATATTTATTTATCTTTCACCGAAAGGCGTTACTATTTTAGGAGGGCCGAGGATTCCTGAATAAATAATCAGAACTAGCGACATAACTAATTAACTATTACAAACACATGAACACAGAGAACACGAAGCAAAACACGGGAGCAGATTCATTACACAGCAGCGACAGGTGAGGTGGTCTGAATCCAAACAACATCACCCTGACGAAAAACATGACAAAAAGGGTCCCCTCTCTGGATCCCCAGCATCCGGAACGCCACATGTTTAGAGCTCCAGTTCTTAGTACCCAAATGGCAAACAACGAGAGCCTCCACTCTATCTCCGCTACCATCACCGACCAGTCTGAGTTTAAAAGTTCTGGTCTGATAGTTGGGATCGGCATGGCAAAAGTAAACCGCATAAAAGTACGGGAGAGGATGGCAAGGCACTTTCTTCTCCGATTCGATCTCCAGAGGAGGCTCCGACAAAGTGTAGTTCTGAAACAACGGGGTCGTTATCGTCGGGTGGGTCGTGGTGATAAAATCGAAATCGGCGTCGGGTTGGGAACCTTTTCTGACGAAACGGAGCATGGAGTCCAGAGACGTTACGCAGATTTGGGCTTCGCCTCGGGTGTCTTTCAGTTCGCATGATTTCGATGTTTCTAAAAAGGCTTGGCCTCTCGGGGAAGATGGTGAGACGGAGAAGAGCTTGAAAATGGAGGGTTCGGAGGTTGGGAAAGGGATGGTTTTGGCTAATTTTCTGGGTAAAAAGAGAGGAGGGAAACGAGAGAAGTCTCTGATAGGGAAGAAGATGGGGAGTTTTGTACCGGCGTGGAAGCTTAAGTAGATCATCCATGGTGAATAACCATACCTCTGCGCTTCCGATGACATTATTTTGGCTACTTTCATGGCCGCCTTCGGTGACTGCGTCGACGTTTTTGATCTGATTGTAGATGTAAGACTGTTTTTCCGGCAAGTCCTTGGCTGCATCGACTCGGCCATACTAGGGATATACATATGCAATAGCGTTAGTTTGAAGTATACATTGACAGAGAAGAAGGAGAAGATTTGTTGGTTATATGAATGATTCAGTCCACAGAAACATGAATTATTACCCTTGAAATCAAGATACAAAATAGGAGTGGATAAGTGAATCCAAGAGCCATTTCCTTTGTGAATTCCCTTCTGCCAACTTCTGCAGATATTTAGTAATGGAACATTTTAGCCATTTATGTACATGTGATACTCAACCAGGATGTTTCAGTATGTATTATATTTTGATATACAGATGACATCAAATAATTTTTACACAATGTTTTCTATACAAAATTGTAATTTTTTTTATTAAGTAGAGAAATATTATATTCTCAAGACAAATATTGAGATTCGAACCTATATAAGATAAAACAACATGAACATCATTAGTCGCTCAGCCAATTAGTGAATCTCATAAATTATAAAATTTAAACCATACTCCTAAACCTTACCTCATAAATTCTAAATACTAAATTTTAAATTTAAACTATAAATTTTAGATCTTAAAAACTAAATTCATAAACCCTAAAATTGACAGGCTCACATAAACTAAAATTTAATTTACAGTACTCATGTATCAAAATAATTCTTTTATCTTATTTTTCATGCCTTCAAAGTATTTTAAAAAATCAAAGCCTTCAAATAGATAAATTTATCAATATAAAATCTTAATTCCCATAAGATTTAAAAAAATTCAAAAATAACATCTTTATTAATATTCTTTTCTAGGTGGTTCAAAACATGTATTTATTTGATTTTATTGTATAATGTTTAAATTATTCAAATCTTTAAATTGGAGATCAATACATGCTTAAACAAGCAAGAACCTTTGCTCTCTAAGTATGTTGCAGCATCAAATTGTTAATCAATATAAGCATCGATCAACTTATTTTATTTTAACATCATCATAATAAAAATATTTCAAATTTTTGGAAGAGAAATAAAAAATATATTACTACTATTATTTTAAACACATCTATTTTTGTAAAAATAAAACTAGTAATAGTATTAAATCAAATGAGATTATTAATGAATTTCAAACTAATGCTAAAGAATACTTTATCAATGGGATTTTTAAACTTTCACTATAATTATATTAAATATATTAAACAACTAAATTTTATAAAATATAGATTTGAAAACTACTTGATTAGAGGTTTTAAAATCTATTTTTTCATATTTTATTATAATTAATTTTTAGATATTAATTATGAGTTAAAGTTAAAAAGTTGACCAAAAAAGTCAGTAAATGACAATATTCGTAGGTCAGATAGAGTATTATTGATGCCCATCCTCTATCATCCCCAATTCCTAAATTCATAATCTTAAATAATAATCGAACCAAACCAAAGGCATAATTATTAACAATGGACTAAATTGAAATTTATTATAGATAAATTAATCAAATCAATATATTAACAAACCCAGGTTTAAAAATATAACATAATAGAAATATTAATAACTATAAAAAAATTCAAATCTATAGATAGAAAAATTCTGTAAGGAATAAAAAGAAAGCATAAAGCTTAACAAAGGTTAGGGATACCTATAATGAAAATAATGTTCAAATATATCAGTCCAGTTAATGTATGTGAATCTGTTAATTTTAATTAATTTGGATTAATCAGTAATAAAAAAATAGTTTAAATATCTTTGTTTATCGAGACGATTTTTTTAATATAAAAAACCGGTTATCCGAACAAAATTAAATTTCAATGGATAAATCTGATTAAAATTAAATTATAAACACCCATAATGTTTTATATATTAATTTTTTGAATAGTCTAAAAGTGATTACAAGATAGTATATGTTCATAGATATTTTTAACTCTTTTACAATGTGTATACACCATGTAGACAAAGCGATTTAAACCCGTATCTCCTAGGATGAACATCATCCGTTTTTCTACTGAAACACTTGTTGGGTTCTAATATTTTAGATGTTATATTATAATTTTATTTTTTATTGTACTTGTATGTGAAATTATAAATCTAAAAATAGTAGTAAAGGGATAAGAAAAGATATACTGTAAATCCATAAAATTTAAATGGATAAGAAAAATATATTATAAATCTAAAAGTAGTAAACGGACAAGAAAAATGGATATTATAAATCTAAAAATAGTAAATGGACAAATAAATGAATATTATAAATCTAAAAATAGTAAATGGATAAGAAAATAGATATTATAGTTTATGTACATATTTGACTCGTAATTAGTTTGGGAAGTTGCAACCCATAAGTATGACTCACAAGTTGTCTTTTATCATTTATATTCGAATAGAAATATCTGATCTTTTTTAGTGCCTCCTTTTACTCCCATCTTAAAATATTAAATTTAGAGTTTAAGATTAAAATTTAAAGTTAGAGCTTAAGATTAAAGTTTAAGGAATTAGAGTATGCTATATTTTTTTAGTGTGTAAAATTTAAGGTTTAGAGCTTAAAATTTATTTTTTTAGTGTTAGATCATAGAATTAAGCACACAAAAAAGCAGAAGATTTTAGTTATTTATATGTACTTTTAAATGATTCATTCGAACGGATGCTAAAATATACTTGACCAATTGCATTAACTCTGGTTAGTTGACAAGGGCAGCCACCTCTTGGCTGGTATTAACTTGTATTATTGATGCCCATTCCTTTCCATCCCCGATTCCTAAATTTATAATCCTAAATAATAACTGAACCGAATAGAAGTTATAAAATATTAACAAATGGATTAAATTGAAGTTTATTATAGATAAATTAATCAAATCAAGATATTAGCAAACCCAATTTTAAAAATATAACATAATAAAAATATTAATAACTATAAAAAATTCAAATCAATAGATAGAAAGTCTAAAACAAATAAAAAGAAAGCATAAAACTTAACAAAGGTTTAGGACTACCTATAACAAAAATAATGTTCAAATCTCACATTCCAGTTAATGCATGTGAATTAGTTATTTTTAATTAACTAAGTCGAAATAATCAGTAATAAAAAATTGTTTAAATATCTTTGTTTGTCAAAATGATTTTTTTATAAATAACCGTTAAAAGTACAAAATTAAATTTCAATGGATTAATTCGATTAAAATTAAATTATAAAGACCCCTAATTTCTGAAAAGTTGGTGGCTTTGCCCAAGTCATTTAGATTATATAAATTTTGATATTTAAATTAATTAATTATATTTAAACATTAACATTTTATATATTAATATTTTAGATGTTATATTATAATTTTACTTTTTATTGTACTTATATGTGAAATTATAAATATGAAAATAGTAAATGGGTAAAAGATATATTATGTCAACAATCTCTAGAGCAAGTGGTTAAAAGTTCTCAGTTGACACTTTCTTCTCCCCTAGGTTGTGGGTTCTAGACTTATTAGGAGCAAAATTTTTCATTCCCCCTCTGTAAAACCTAAGTTTGATTTTGATATAACAAATTGTTTTAAGAACTAAATTGCAAAGTAAATAAATTTTTAAATACTTAAAAGTCTCACAATTGACAAGTATATTTTTAGACTCAAATTGTTTGACAAGTATATTTTTAGTCTCAAATTGTTTTAAAGTCAAAACTTAAACCCCGTCAAAATTTCTAAGTGTTTCAAATCCAAACTTAACAAAATCGCCCAGGCGTGTCGATACACCCCTTAGTGTTTCGATACAGATTGAAATTATTTAGCCACTGAAAAATTCCGTTTCAGTACGGTTTCTTCCGTTTCGATACAGACGTTTCGAAACGGTTTTCTTCATTTCAAAACGGCCTTCATCTGGGCTTGAGATTTTCTCATAGGTGTTTCGATACGGGGTTGAAAAATTTCAAATCCAACATTTAATTTTATATCCGTTATTTGTCAGTTATTGGGAATCAACAAATTTAAAAAGTCGTTGAACCCGTACCAATACGCCCATTGGGTGTTTCGATATAGATATCGACAGTGTCCTAAGTGAGCAAAATGGTATCGATACGGCCCTTGCCGTTTCGATACTCCCCTTCATAGCATACCGATACACCTTCCCGCGTATCGATAATGCCCTTTATTACTCTGCAACGGCTCTTTCTATTTTGATACATGTATCGAAACGGGCTTACGCGTACCGATACGGTAAGTTGCAAAACTGCATTTATGGTGGGAAGAAGGTAGTCCAACGGCTCTATTTATGGTGTCAACCACCTAAACGGCTAGAAATCAATGAGAAGGTATAAAAGCAATCCTCTGAAGCTACAACACCAACTAATGATCAAGTGAAAAGTAATCAAGCAAAAATCCAACCTCACTGAGCCAAATAGAGTCAAATTCTTGAAACCCAATATGTTTTTTCTTCATTGTATCATCTTGTAATCAAATTGGGGACTGAGAGCACTTGTAATTGGGTAATATTCTATCTTGTGAGAGATTATTGTTAATTGCCAAAACATTCCTTGTAATCGAGTGGTCCTTGATTAAGCTTTGGGGTAGAAAGCTTAATCGTTTGTAAGGTTTCCTCCTAATCCGAGAAAAGGGGAAGAATTCAATATTGCATTGGTTGAAAATCCTTAGTGGGAGCTAAGGTAGTGGATGTAGAGCTTGTTTTAAGCTTGAACCACTATAAATTGTCTTGTCTCAATTTTTTCATTATCCATTTCACCCCCTTAAAAATTAAAAAGCCAATTCACCCCATCTTGGCCATTCCACCATTGTTTGATCATATCAACAATTGGTATCAGAGCTTCACTCATTGAATGATTCACACCCACTTGAGGAGATCCTAGGAGAGATTGATCAACATACCATTAAAGCCACGACGTCTACCTTTGGGTTGAACTTGTACGAGTCACAATCTATCACCAAACCACCATTTTTCAATGAAGATAACTACCCCTATTGGAAGAATAGAATGAGGCTTTTCATCAAGTCCAATGACTACACCCTTTGGGATGTAGTAGAAGATGGTCCAATCATTCTCATGAAGAGAGATAAAGAAGGAAGACTCATTCTGAAGACAAAGATGAAGATGACGGATAAAGATAGAAAAAGACTACGAGTGAATGACAAGGCCCTACACATCATTTTTTGTGTACTTAGACCCGATATGTACGCGAAGATGTCATCTTGCACAAGTGCAAAGGAGGTGTGGGACAAGTTAGAGACCACCTACGAAGGAACCAACGATGTAAAGGAGACCAAGATTGGAATCCTTAATTTGAGCTACGGGAACTTCAAGATGGAGCCTAATAAGAGTGTCTCCAAAATGTTCGACCGGTTCTCCATCATAGTAAATGGTATCAAGGGCTTCGGTGAGATTATTTTCGAAGACAAGCTAGTCAGAAAGCTACTCTATTCTCTTCCCAAATCATGGGATGAGAAGAGAAATGCAATCATCGAGGCCAAGAATTTGAAGATGTTAAAGCTCGATGAATTGGTGGGATCTCTCCTTACTAATGAGATCATGAAGTAAGGAAGAGAAGAAGAAAAAAAGAGAAGAGAAAAAAGTAAAGAAGTAAGAGGTAGAGAAGAAGAAGCAATGAATTGCTCTTAAGGCTTCTTAAGAGGAAAGCAACTCTAGCGATGATGAGTTTGAAGAATTGGCTATGATAGCCAAGAGATTCTCTCGGTTCATGAAGTCCAGCCGAGGAAGAAAATTTCAAAGAAGAAGAGACTTCAAGAACAAGAACAAAGAGGAAGAAAATGATCAATTCATTTTTTATGAGTGTAAGAAATCATGACATATTAGATCTGATTGCGCTCAACTCAAGAAGAAGCTTCGAGAAGAAGAAGAAGCTCAAGGCCCATGTTGCTACTTGGAGCGATGAGGAATCATCATTTGAAGAAGAGCAAGAAGTGGCCAACTGTTAAGTGTCTAAAAGTACTATTTTATTCACCCTTTTTATTCATATTATTGCTAGACTTAGGCTCATATTAGTTGCATTATTAGTCATTCATGCATGTTTGCATTGTTTCCTTTGTGGTTAAGCTTGATATCATATTTTGCTTAATTTTTTTGGAAAAAATGTGCTGCCGATAGTTATTTTTGTGTGTGCAGAATCACTTGCCAAAGTAAGGCTGGAACCAGTTGCCAGGGCAGTGCATGAAGGAGATGCCGAGCTAGTTGCCAGGGCAATTGTCGATAAGGGATAAAATGATATGGCAGCCAAAATTGATGACTAGATAAACCCAAGATGACGTAGAGCAAAGTTAAATCCCAAAGGAGTTTGATTTCCATGAAGAGGTCAAAGAGAAATTAAATCCCAAGAGAAGATCTAGAAGGAATTTAAATATAATAAAGAATTATATTCTTTA